>CM026398.1:14377895-14429577 GCA_014843695.1 Archivesica marissinica
AAATCATCAGAAACTCAATACAGCGCAATTAATAGTCTCAGTGTTAAAATATATTTATTTGACTGACCAGGCAAAATATATCAACGCCTGTTCCCAGACTACACTAATGTTGAGATGCACATACTATGAACATTATTGCTTATTGATTTTAGTGAGTGTTTATACCTTTCCTTTTGTTTTAAATAGTATTTAAATATAATTTAACATATGTTTCTTGACTTGACGCTGCGTGCTGATCAGGATCTATGTTATTTGCTACATAGCCAAGTGTCTTAGCAAGATCATCTGAATAGCAAACAGCATAGAGCCTGATCAGAAGGCACGTTCCGTGGCAGCTGATCTAGCTCTATGTTCTTTGCAAATACTGTTTGAACGGTATCCAGAATAAAATGGGTTAACAAAAAGTAACCTGTGATTATAATACCGTGAGCCGTTTTATTACACCATTGCCCGAGGTTATAAAACTTTTCTCAGATCTCAAGCTCAAGTGATCTGGTTGGTTGATTCTGAGTGTTACTGTCAGCTGAACTAATCAGACGATTGAGACTGAGATTTGAGATTGGAGAACAGTTTTATAACCTCCAGGCCAGTTCCAACTTTAATCTCCAAAACAAACAGACAGGAATTATTATTTTGTGTGTAGATCGGACCTTGACCCATTAAATGTATAACAAAGGGAAGTTACTGCTAGCAGTGTCAGTGAAGGGGTACACAATGGGGGGTGACAACAGAGAATATTATCAAACTTACGCATTCAGTTTTTCGGCAACATTATTCCACACATCCTCCCTCAATTTGCCAATGGATTTGTGTTTGGAGGGTCCTTTAATGGTTCCAAATAACATATCCTCTTGAGGTATAACCAAATCTATCAAAGTTAGTTCTTCGGCCTCTGACCATCTATGCTTTGATTGAAAGCCCGCATCATCTTTATTCATTGCCGACATTGTAGAAGTACTTATTGTGCGCGCAGACGATGCGTGACGCTTCCGGTTATGGCTTTTTAAGCATCCATACGAAAGAGTTAAACTCAGTTGAGCATGATCTCATGCTCAACTGAGTACAGTCTCAAAATGTTTTATAACCTACGATTCTGTCTCAAAACTCCAGTGAGTTTGAGTTTTGAGTTTTGAGTCGAGTTTAGAGCTGAGATCAAACAAGTTTATAACCTCGGGGCCATGTCTCTTGTATTTCTCGTGTTTAAATTTGGGTTAGCATCATTATATGTATGTCCATATACATGTATGTAGATGATACTTTAACACAGATGCACGATTGTATTGGTTAGGCATTCTATCTCTGAATACAGTCAAACCTCTCCAGAGCAAACACCATCCGGATACACCTACGATTGGTTGTTGTAGAGAGGTTGTTGTTCTAGGGAGGTTCAACTTTTTGAAGTTTGGAAATGCGGGAATAGTCAGTTTTGTCAGTTATGATTGCTCATACTAATTTAAATATAGAGTATACAGAATGGGGGTACTACTTTTTGAAGTTTGGAAATGCGGGAATAGTCAGTTTTGTCAGCTATGATTGCTCATACTGATTTGAATATAGAGTATACAGAATTCTACATGGCTGGGTGGGAAATTGACTGTCGTTGTGTGTTGTTGGGAGGTGTCGTTCAAGAAAGGTGAAATTGTATTAAAACGGAACGGGTGGGTATAAAGGTGACGTTATAAAGGGGACGTTGCTCATGGGAGGCGACGTTTGGGGAGGTGGGACTGGATTGCCAACTCCTATTAAGCTATAAGCTATAGATAAGCTTTCGTTTTATATACAATATATATGTACTGTACATTATGAACAAATACATATATTAAAACCAACTCCTGTTGCGCGTGTTACTGACAAGGTCAGTCTGTTGTCGTAGAGAGTAGTTCACCGACATTTCCTGTGTAAGAACCAGTAATCAATTCTCCAACCTCCGTAAGCGACTGACAACTTTCTAACATATCACCATTTATCACTTATCCCTGATAGGGAGCGAACATGCAGCCCTGGTGATAGCGGTGAAAGCTGAATTCTAACGACAGCGCGTTAGATCATTTGGCCACGGAGGCTCTGATTCAAATATCATTGCGGAATAAAGATTCCGTCTTCCTTTTCATAAAGTGGCAAGTTATGTTGTGTATAAGGCTCAATTTGTGATGAAGAGATTATAATTATCTATAAATTACATTAACATTTATGTGCAAGGTTTTCAATATCGTTAACATCATTTTCAGCATCAATAATGTCATCATCACCTATGAATTCCCCATAATTATTGTAGCAAATACGATGTATTATTGTTATGGTGTTTCAACTGTAATAGCTATATTCGCAAATACGATCACATTTACAATATAATGATGACGCGAAAGCACATCTTGGTCAAACTTTGCAGCCAACGCACATCTAGGTCAAACTTTGCAGCCAAAGGCATCTTGGTCAAATTGTGCAGCCAACGCGCGTCTAGGTCAAACTTTGCAGCCAAAGTCTAGGTCAAACTTTGCAGCCAAATCACGTCTAGGTCAAACTTTGCAGCCAAAGCACGTCTATGTCAAACTTTGCAGCCAAACCGCATCGAGGTCAAAATTTGCAGCCAAAGCGCATCTAGGTCAAACTTTGCAGCCAAAGGACAGCTAGGTCAAACTTTACAGCCAATGCACATCTAGCTCAAACTTTGCAGCCAAAGCACATCTTGGTCAAACTTTGCAGCCAAAGTACATCTAGGTCAAACTTTGCAGCCAAAGCACATCTAGGTCAAACATTGCAGCCAAGGCACAGCTAGGTCAAACTTTGCAGCCAAAGCACATCTTGGTCAAACTTTGCAGCCAGAGTTTTGAAGATGGACAACATTGCAGATTTGCAATCCCCAAATATATTAACATAATTTATGGAATTGTTTGAGAACCAGGCCTCGAGGTTATAACACTTTTCTCCAATCTCAAACTCAGTCTCCAGCTTCTGATTGGTTCAGCTGAGTGTAAATCTCCGACTCAACCAATCAACTCACTTAATTGCGATCGAGATTGAGGTCTGAGAATAGTGTTGAATAGTTGGCTATAAGTGTGTGAACATTGATGTTCGTTAATTCTTTATTTAAGGAACCATTGTGAACTTGTATTATATGCTATTCGGTTTGTTAAGTTGAGTTGTATGAGTATATAGTGCCAGACAGGGGGTGAGATTCCCCGAGCATCAACAAACCAAATAATGGTTTTCAGCTTATAAACAATATATTCAGTCACTTTTTCATCGAGCTTAATTACCCTCGCCTCCGGCGAACCATGTGGGTCTTCTCGATCACACTTTCAACGATCTTATTTTATCATGCTTACCCCGTTGACCGCATCAGTGGGGTATGTAACTTCCCCCCCCCCAATCCTAGCTGTGCTGTTACAACTATTCCTATGTTATGTACCATTCTTGATTAAGATATTGTTTAAACTAACGGAGTAATTTCACGATGGGTGATTTTTACAATGACACCGGCATGTCCAGATTTGGAATGACACAGATGTTCAATCGATTTACAGATCTTAGTTCACTCTTAGTCTTACCGTGTGTTAAGAAATTCCACATAGTTAATTAAATGGTGTACATATTCCAAAACTTATGTCCATATTTATTTCCGCGTCTCTTACAAATCCATTTAGCGTACCGTACGCGCAGCTTTCGGTTTTTATTAAGAATCGTGATGCAAGCGACATGTATGTATCTTAAGCCGTATATACCCGGCTTGCCAGATAATATCATATATTTACGGCTAGGTTATTCAATCAATCTACTGGAAACTGCACTTAAGCGTAATATAAAATAGAGTTATACAATTATAGAATGCATGGATTACAAGTCAAACACAGTTAATATATACAGTCTGCATCCGTTATGTCGAATTCCGTCGGACCAAACAAAATACTTCGACATAACCGAAGTCTGACTTAACGAAATTCTATATAAACGGGACCAGTTATATGTAAAATGATAGTGTCTGAAACGGGACGTTGGTCCGACTTCGTGATAACCGGAGAATTCGACATATCCGACTTTGACATAACGGATGTAGACTGTATATATATATTTAGCTACAATTTAGCTAATGCGTAGTTTTATTAAAGCGACACTACATCGGTAAAAACACAAATTTCTACAGAATGTATTTTCCTATTATATGGTATAATGCTTTTCCAAATATTTTCCTCAAATACTGAGTATTTCAACACATAAACAAACGCCTTATACGCGGTTTGTTGACATAACACAATAATGTAAACATCCATGCGTAATACAACTAGTGTATCCTGAATTACACGATTTATGGTACAGATGTATCGTTATAGCTTATATTTGTGCCTATTTATATGTCGTCTATTCTTAGCTAAATTATCTCTAAACGACATTATTATTAATACCTCGCGTTTAGTATTGACTCCGATGACAAACAAACGTCAATTCAGGAGTATGGATGACCGTTATATGAAATCATACTTTCAATCCACAAAAACACTGTTTATTGATTCAATGTTAAGTGTTCAAATGTATTCGGAAGAATTTGTAGTAGCAATGCATTTATACGTGCAAAAAATGCATTTTATTTGCTTTTTGCGATGTAATGTCGCTTTAACTATGTCTGTCACAAACAATGCAACTTTCGGCATAACTATTATATATAGTAATACATCAATGCAAATGTTTCCAATCAAGCTGGGTAATAGAAAATATGAGTTGATCCTCTTGTAGATGTCTGTCCATCTTGAAGCAATTTATACCAAAACATATTAAGGATAATGCGTCTAGATTGTTCTGCAACACATTCCGTATTTATCTAGAGACAGCTTTAGACTGATTGACCCAACGCATTCTAATACCGCATGATGTGTGTTCTAATACCGTGTGATGTGTATTCTAATGCGGCGTGGTGTGTATTCTAATACCGCGTGATGTGTATTCTAATACCGTGTGATGTGTATTCTAATACCGTGTGATGTGTATTCTAATGCCGTGTGATGTGTATTCTAATACCGTGTGATGTGTATTCTAATACCGTGTGATGTGTATTCTAATGCCGTGTGATGTGTCTTCTAATACCGTGTGCTGTGTATTCTAGTACCGTGTGCTGTGTATTCTAATACCGTGTGATGTGTATTCTAATGCCGTGTGATGTGTATTCTAATGCGGCGTGATGTGTATTCTAATACCGCGTGCTGTGTATTCTAATACCGCGTAATGTGTATTCTAATACCGTGTGATGTGTATTCTAATACCGTGTGATGTGTATTCTAATACCGTGTGTGTTTCTAATACCGTGTGGTGTTTTGTGATGTGTATTCTAATCCGTGTGATGTGTATTCTAATACGTGTGATGGTATTTATCCGTGTGATGTGTATTCTAATGCCGTGTGATGTGTATTCTAATACCGTGTGATGTGTATTCTAATACGTGTGATGTGTATTCTAATGCCGTGTGATGTGTTTCTAATACCGTGTGTGTGTTTTGTTGTGTTTTCGTGTGATGTGTATTCTAATGCCGTGTGATGTGTATTCTAATGCCGTGTGATGTGTATTCTAATACCGTGTGATGTGTATTCTAATACCGTGTGATGTGTATTCTAATACCGTGTGATGTGTATTCTAATACCGTGTGATGTGTATTCTAATACCGTGTGATGTGTATTCTAATACCGTGTGATGTGTATTCTAATGCCGTGTGATGTGTCTTCTAATGCCGTGTGATGTGTATTCTAATACCGTGTGATGTGTATTCTAATACCGTGTGATGTGTATTCTAATACCGTGTGATGTGTATTCTAATACCGTGTGATGTGTATTCTAATGCCGTGTGATGTGTATTCTAATGCCGTGTGATGTGTCTTCTAATACGTGTGATGTGTATTCTAATCAGTGTGATGTGTATTCTAATTACCGTGTGATGTGTATTTTCATACCGTGTGATGTGTATCTAATACCGTGTGATGTGTCTTCTAATGCCGTGTTATGTGTATTCTAATATCCGGTATGTGTATTCTAATGCCGTGTTATGTGTCTTCTAATACCGTGTGATGTGTATTCTAATACCGTGTGATGTGTATTCTAATGCCGTGTGATGTGTATTATAATACCGTGTGATGTGTATTCAATGCAGTGTGATGTGTATTCTACATACCGTGTGATGTGTATTTTCATACGTTATGTGTATTTCTAATACGTATTTTTATTCTGTTTTATGTTTCCTATGATATTTGTATTCTTATACGTATTTAATTTATCCTGTTTATATACAGTTTCCTATGTGTATTTGTAGTTTCCTGTATGTATTTCAGTTATCGTGTTTGTATATTTCCTATGTGTATGTTTCTAATACGTGTTACTGTGTATTCCTAATACGTGTTATGTGTATTTATACGTTTGATGTGTATTTAATACAGTGTGATCCTGTTTATATACAGTTTCCTATGTGTATTCTAACACCGTGTGATGTGTTTTCTAATGCTGTTTGATATGTTTTCAATGTTATCTGAGTTTACATCAGTATTGCAATGTTTCTACATATATTTCAGTTGTCCTGTGTGTATTTGTAGTTTCCTATACGTATTTACAGTTATCCTGTTTATATACAGTTTCCTATGTATATTTGTAGTTTCCTATACGTATTTACAGTTATCCTGTTTATATACAGTTCCCTATGTATATTTGTAGTTTCCTATACGTATTTACAGTTTCATATGTGTATTTACAGTTTCCTATGTGTATTTACAGTTTCCTATGTATATTTACAGTTTCCTATGTATATTTGTAGTTTCCTATACGTATTTACAGTTATCCTGTTTATATACGGTTTCCTATGTGTATTTACAGTTTCCTATGTATATTTACAGTTTCCTATGCGTATGTACAGTTTCCTATGTGTATTGGCAGTTTCCTATGTGTATTTACAGTTTCATATGTGTATTTACAGTTTCATATGCGCATTTACAGTTTACTATGTGTATTTACAGTTTCCTATGTATATTTACAGTTTCCTATGTGTATTTACAGTTTCCTATGTATATTTACAGTTTCCTATGGGTATTTACAATTTCGTATCTGTATTTACAGTTTCCTATGCGTATTTACAGTTTTATATGCGTATTTACAGTTTCCTATGTGTATTTACAGTTTCCTATGCGTATTTACAGTTTCGTATCTGTATTTACAGTTTCCTATGCGTATTTACAGTTTGATATGCGTATTTACAGTTTCCTATGTGTATTTACAGTTTCCTATGCGTATTTACAGTTTCCGATGTGTATTTACAGTTTCCTATGCGTATTTACAGTTTCCTATGTGTATTTACAGTTTCCTATATGTATTTTCAGTTTCCTATGTGTATTTACAGTTTCCTATGTGTATTTACAGTTTCCTATGTGTATTTACAGTTTCCTATATGTATTTACAGTTTCCTATATGTATTGGCAGTTTCCTATGCGTATTTACAGTTTCCGATGTGTATTTACAGTTTCCTATGCGTATTTACAGTTTCCTATGTGTATTTACAGTTTCCTATATGTATTTTCAGTTTCCTATGTGTATTTACAGTTTCCTATGTGTATTTACAGTTTCCTATGTGTATTTACAGTTTCCTATATGTATTTACAGTTTCCTATATGTATTGGCAGTTTCCTATGCGTATTTACAGTTTCCGATGTGTATTTACAGTTTCCTATGCTTATTTACAGTTTCCTATGTGTATTTACAGTTTCCTATATGTATTTTCAGTTTCCTATGTGTATTTACAGTTTCCTATGTGTATTTACAGTTTCCTATGTGTATTTACAGTTTCCTATATGTATTTACAGTTTCCTATGTGTATTTACAGTTTCCTATGTGTATTTACAGTTTCCTGTGTGTTTACAGTTTCCTATGTGTATTTACAGTTTCCTATGCCAATTTACAGTTTCCTCTGTGTATTTATAGTTTCCTATGCGTATTTACAGTTTCCTATGGGTATTTACAGTTTCTTATCTGTATTTACAGTTTCCTATGGGTATTTACAGTTTTCTATGTGTACTTACAGCGTGCACTGTGTATTTACAGTTTTAAGTTTCTCTCTATGTGTATATATTGCATGTTGCTATGCGTGCATGCATATACAGTTTTCCGTTTCAAGTAAATACATCATGCGCAGCGCAACATGCCCGGCGCAGTATCACTGATCACAAACAGTTGTCCGTAACGCAGTTTTCCTGTGTCAGCAGTTTCTTTGATTGATCAATAAAATGCCGTGCTTTTCCTGTGGAGATATATATATGGTGAATTATCGTTTTTCTCTGTCCTTTCTGTCTACTGGTTACTGTTTCTCGGTAAGATTTCTGCATTGTTCAATACCATATAGAAAACTGAATACAAATAGAAATGTGTTCGCAGAAAGCTGAAAACCGTGTCCTGAACAAGCAACCTATTGTCATAGCAACACATACAGTCAAACCTGTGTTAGTGGTCACCTCATTTAAGCAGCCAACCTGTATTAAGCAGCCAGTTTCCAGATTCCCGATCGGTTGTTTTATTATATATTTGACCTCTATTAACCCATTCAACACCAAGTAACTCACATGGACTGGTCCATGATATTCATAAACCAATAAATGAATCAGAAAATCACATTTGGACAAGTTCATTTATCAAAATGGGTAATTATGTCTAAAAATAGTCATATCACTGGCAAAAAGTGCAGATCCTGATGAGACGGCTCGTCACGAGCCGGCTCATCTGGATCTACACTTTTTGTAAGCCTATTTAGAGGTATGTGGTGTTGAAAGGGTTAAGCAGCCACCTGTGCTAAGCAGCCACTTTCTCTGACTCCCTTGGCTGGCTGCTTAAGACAGGTTTGACTGTATTTGCATTCATTTAATGCATTGCATTGTGGAAGTCGTTATAGCGCAGTGGTATAGTGTTCGCTTCATGTGCGAAATGCCTGGAGTTCGAGCCCCGCTTGAGCCGTTTGCGAAACAAGTATTACAACTTGTGTTTATACAAATTTATTTTAGCTCGATTGCACAACAAGTTCTTACAACTTATATTAATCACTCTCGAGACCTCATTCCTGATGGAATCCATCGCCACGAAGGAGAGAGAATAGGCAACGTGGAATTTAAATGCCGTGCCTAAGGGCACAATCGTATCGGCTCCAATGGGGTTCGAACTCCGGGCCTTTCGCACCTTTTACATACTGCAAAGAAGGGTTATGTGTTTATACCTACCACACCCAGCACTACAAGAAACGGATTTATATTGCCAGTCTGCCAGATATGACAATTATTTGTGAAATATTGGGTTGTCACAGGTAAAGCATGCATTATAAATGTACAAATCACTACAAGTCAGTATTTCTAATGACACGGTGTTGATTGATCAGAAGTTGCTATTTTTCTGAATGTTAGCTTAGTTCCATGGGAGCTATTACTCAGTGAAATGAGAGTGCTGGAACAAGCAAACATTTGTTGCTGCTATTTAAGAAATAATAAGTATTAACCGTGGCATATCGCAGAATAACCCGAGTTTGGAGTTCTTATGCGTAGAAATATATCACGAAGGCCGATACTTATTATTTCGATTCTAACACGACTTACTTCTAATAATTTTAGACTAGAATCAAAGGAGTATTTTCTTCAAACGCGGTGCTACACCGCTGCATTTGGCTTTCGAAATTTCCTCCCGCGTAAGGGGTAATGACGTTATTGTTTATGGAAAATATCAATCTAGTGCATAAATGAACAAAAGTTATAACTGATCAATAATTTTATTTTGTCAAATAAAACTGTACAGAATAGTAACTGAAACGTTACTTACCAGAAAAACAAGACGGACAAGAGATTATCTGATTCTAAAATAGCTCACTTCCGCGAATTCCCACGGTAATATTTAAAAACATCACGTGACTATCATTCATAAAACTTTACACGCATTGTATAAATGGAATAGCCAAACCACGGTGCGCGCAGCATAGTTCAAGGTAGGTATATCGCAGAATAACCCGATGTAGATTTACTCTACAAGTATGTATGTTATTAGCTGGGTCGTGTTAGAATCGAAAATATTCAAGTTTATTGGCATAATCAGCAAATGACAATTTGCATATGACATTTAACAAATATAACAACTATAATTACATTCAACATCACACATACAAAATAGGAAACTATTTACAAAACAGTCAATCGTATCGATACACGTCTTTACGACCGCAACTCAAAGGGTCATAATAAAGACCGTCTAACAATATTATAGTTCCTACTACTTCAATCAGCTATCGCGTCGACATGACCAGTCTGGGTTGATATCACTTTAGAATCAACTAATGTACGTATAGTAGTGTGTGTGTGTGCTTTACGTTTATTTATCGTCGCTACCGGTTGCCCATATGAGCGACGCCTCCTGGAGAGATTAGTCATTTTAGATTGTTGGAGGATAGTGTAATGATACAGAGAGAGACCCATTCCAGAGTTTCCTCTGGTTCTTTTACGTGCACGGTGTAAAGCACAGACACGTGACCTCGGTTTAACGTGTTAATTTTATTAGGGTCAGACGGGGGATCGAACCTGCAATCCCTGGATTACCTGTCCAGCATGTTACCACTGGACTACATATCCATCTGTATAGTAGTACATATATCTATTGTTTTATATTCAAACTAATATTAGATATGCTGGTATCTTAATAAAACGCTGATTGTTGTGCATTCATACTTTCCATATATGGTAACTACTTAATGTTTGAGGATCAAGATTTGTCAGTTTTGCTGAAATAGAACCCTATTCGTGGCTAAATTGTAGTGTGTGTGTTTTACGTTTATGTATCGTCGCTACCGGTTGCCCATATGAGCGACGCCTCCTGACGAGATTAGTCATTTTAGATTTTTGGAGGATAGTGCAATGATACAGACAGAGATCCATTCCAGAGTCTCCTCTGGTTCTTTTACGTGCACGGTGTTAAGCACCGACACGAGACCTCGGTTTAACGTCCCATCTGAAAGACTGTTAATTTTATTAGGGTCAGACGGGGGATCGAACCTGCGATCCGTGGATTACCAGTCCAGCGTGTTACAACTGGACTACACTACTAAATTGTAGCTATATAAAGTATATATCTATATTGGATATTAATTGAGTTGTCATTTGTTATTGAATTTATTTAACGAGTCTTCAAAATACGATAAAAACGAGCCTCGTCTTTAGAAGACGAATTAAATCAATTTAAATAAATTCAATAACAAATGAACGTGTGTGTGTTTTATGTTTATTTATCGTCGCTACCGGTTGCCCATATAGCGTTAATATAAAATGTCACATGATCAAATATATTAACATATAAGTTATAAACATGATTCAAATTGTTTTTTTTATATGATACTATATACAATCTAAACATGAAATAGTCTATATGAGATAATGTATATAAGTCTACAACCTTTATGTCGAATTCCGCCGGACCGAATAAAATACTTCGACATAACCGAAGTTTAACTTAACGAAATTCGATATAAACAGAGCCAGTTATATGTAGTAGCGTCTGAAACGGGACTTCGAGATAACCGGATAATTCGACAAAATCGACTTTGACATAGTGGATGTAGATTGTACATATAAAGTTATATCCTTTGTTTATAAAAGCTTGTTTAGCTTCCTACTTGATCGTTTGCATTATGTATTATATTATGTATGTCGCTGTATGTTATATGTGATTTATGTCCGGCAATAAATACTGTTTAGACAACGGATATATTGCGTAGCCTTGAACTGGACATGAACGTAATTTGGTGTGTTGCCAGAACTGTTTAAGTGTCTACCAACGTTCGAGTGCCAGGAACCAGTGAATAGAAGATGATATATAAAAGCCAGAAGTGGAATATAATAAAGGTAGAGGATTTTAGATAATGGTTCCCATCTACGCAGTAAGAAGAAATCTATAAACTATATAGAATTAGAGCTTATGTATTGATTTGGTGCTTCAGCATTTCTTCTTCAGTAATGAATATTGATGGATATTGTCTATGTAGGTGCCACCGACCGAACGAAAGAAATTAGAGAATATGTGTATTGGTTGAAGACAATTGTATAACACACAATTGTTAAAATTGATTCTTAACTGTCCCTCTCCACATACCCCACACCACCCCACCCACAGGATTCTTGAATTTTAGCGATTATTGTTGCACTGTTAATCGGCTGTTTGTGTGTGCTTACGTTTATTTATCGTCGCTACCGGTTGCCCATATGAGTCATTTTAGATATTTGGAGGATAGTGCAATGATACAGACAGAGACCCATTCCAGAGTCTCCCCTTGTTCTTTTACGTGTACGGTGTACAGCACCGACATGTACGGTGTACAGCAACGACACGAGACCTCGGTTTAAAGTCATACCTGAAAGACTGTTAATTTTATTAGGGTTAGACGGGGGATCGAATATGTTAACCGTCTATAATGTGAAACTATATTTGCACGTGCATGCATGGTTCCCGTTTTGGTATTCGGTCAATGTGTTTAACTTGTCATAATTATTGACATTAATTGTTGCCGAGTTAACGAAAACGCGTCGACATCTATATAAAAGCATTAACCTTTTCCACATACCAAGAATACCCAGTAATTTACGCGAAATGGCGATTTGCATGTTTGATTCTGGCATGTCGACATAAAAAGAAAAAGCGGTCACTGGTATTGCTACTTTTATAAAGGATAAAATAACGTTTCATTGTTTCACGTTTAATTGATTTATTCAACAACAACAATTACTTTTATTAGTGTCAGGCTACATATATAGCAACATGACTACTTTAGCTTTATCACATGACTTTGTTTGTATTCATTGTAATAGCACCATCTCATAATGTCTTATATGTACACACGTGTAATAACACCTGGAAGGATTCTGATTGGTTGCGATAATAATTCTTATAATTTGTAAATTAAACCTTAAAGTATGCATATTTCCATTTTAATTGGCATACGAAGTTAATGGTAAGACAATCATCGATTTAAAAGAGGTCATATCCGTTATGTCGAATTCGGTCGGACCGAACAAAATACTTCGACATAACCGAAGTTTGACTTAACGAAATTCGATATAAACGGATCCACTTATATGTGCAATGATAGTGTCTGAAACGGGACTTTGATCCGACTTCGAGATAACCGGATAATTCGACATAACCGACTTTGACATAACGTGTGTAGACTGTATCTGATATCTGTATCTGCTATTTCTTATCTGGGGACAGCATAGTCCAACACGTGAACGTTATTATCACGTCATTATGGGGAGATAACTAGAGCCACATAATGGGGCTAGGGAAAGCAATGTTTTACAACGATTTACATAGAACAATAGATTTTTTATACAAATTTATTTTAGCTCGATTGCGAAACAAGTTATTTCAACTTATATTAATCACTCTCGAAACATCATTCCTGATGGAATCCATCGCCATGAAGGAAAGAGAAGAGGCATGTGGAATTTAAATGCCTTGCCTAAGGGCACAATCGTAACGGCTCCAGTGGGGCTCGAACTCCTGACATTTCGCACCTGAAGCGAACTTGCATCCACTGAGCTATCACGACTTCCACTAGAAGAACAATAGACATAACGGAACATAGTTACATTCCATACAAAACAAGAAATGTTACACGTATAAAATTCAAAATAGAAAATGCTCAAATCACGTCGAATGTACAATAATTAGTAACTACAGTCAAGTATAACGACTAGATCAGCTGATATATTTCCCTTGCGTCCATGCAGGTCGAGACAGTTCGTAGTGAAAATGACACGCGGTGCACGAACTTCATGGATTTTAGTGGGGAAATTCGTCATACATCTAGATTTATATGTATGTATACGTGACCATTGAGAGTTACTTATGCAAATGGGGCGTAGCTGATGGAATTTTATTCATATTTCGATGTGTTTATATGGGTACATGTGTAATAATTTGGATTATTGTTGCTGTATTCCGGATAAAAATGACTGTAGCAGTGTTCTGGAGGTAGGTGCATGTGAGCCATCTCTAATTTTCTACTACCTCCCTTGGCAGATAAAGTCTGATTTATTCCAAAATGTGAATGGGTCCTTTTAGTTAGAATCCTTTGTTTTTACTGTTGTTCCCTAACAAGATGTTGCGGTATGATAATTGTGATTTTATCAAAATCGTGTTAATTAACTGATAGCATTGTTTTACAAATAAGTACCCATTGCATATACTGTAGGAGATCTGTCGAGAGATTTTAATTTAATAATCATATAAAGCGATGGTGGAATAAAATTGCTAGCATGTTGTGCAAAGGAAACAACGATAAAAACAGAGGAAAACACTTAATAGGACCTATCTACTTTTAGGGAGTATTCAGAGGCAGTAACTGACCTATGTCTCTCATTGTTTTAAAGTGATCAATAATTTTGCTGTTGAAAAAGGGCTAATATAACTTGAGGGTGAGATATATATTAATGTATTGTGGATATATTCCATTAATCCGAGAGATGTGTTATAGGTTTTCATCTTAATATCTAGGATTACAACACTGTCGTGACGTCATACCTTTGAACTTGCAGTCCATTGCTATGAATATTGGACTGCTTTTAAAACGCCATAGTATTATATAAATTCTTATGCGTACATGGCTTAACATGATTGGCACCGGTAAGTATTATGGCATATCTACATGTATATAATACATAACAATTATAGTAAGTCATCTACAGTCGGATCTGTAGTCCAGTGGTAACACGCTGGACTGGTAAACCAGGGATCGCATGTACGATCCCCCGCCTGACCATAATAAAATTAACAGTATTTCAGATGGGATGTTAAACCGAGGTCTCGTGTCGGTGTTGTACACCGTGCACGTAAAAGAACCAGAGGAGACTCTGGAATGGGTCTCTGTCTGTATCATTGCACTGTCCTCCAAAATCTAAAATGACGAATCTCTCCAGGAGGCATCGCTCATATGGGCAACCGGTAGCGTCGATAAATAAACGTAAAACACACACACAAAGCACTTAACTGTTACTGATACTGGGAAAGGCTTAATGTAATGTTGTTAGAACTTGTTGCCCAACCCATTTGCTTTCATTATGTTGTATTATTATTGTGTAACTATATTCATGTATATATAGAATATATAATATGATTAAATTAATTAAATTTAAACTGTTATGGGTGTCACCTATCTCTGTTTACAATTGTTTTACAACTACCACTATGTACTTGATGTAGTTTACAAGCATGCTGGACTGTGTTACACAACTTGAATATCAAAAAGTATGATTAAATTATAAAGCGCAATTGTCAACAGTAGGGTTCATTGATATATAATTATATAGTTTAATAATAATTAATTGTTATTATGTTAAAATAGAAAATAATATGGGGGGGATCAAACCTGTGATACCAGGATTACCAGTTCAGCGTGTTACCACTGGACTACATATCCGTTTTAAAGTGTTTGGGTGAAGACTTATATATAAATAGTGTCACACTTGTAGACTTCCGTCCCTTATCACATCAAACCAGCACATTATGTTCTATCTATCTATATAAGTTTATTTAAAGTCGCCACCGCATAAATGCATTTGGGCGACTAACACATTATGTTCCGCGCTTCAAAGCTTTATATATCAGGTGGTGCAAAGAACTGACCAATAACCCGTAATAACTGATAAGTTATAATTATGCATGAATATAAGTATTAGTTCTTGCAGCTTATATCTTATTTCCTATGAAAGTTTTACTGGTTACTGTTTACATGTTTCATTATGCTATTTCATGTTTTAATTTGCTGAGGGCCTAATGGTAGATTGGCTTAATTGTTCAAATGAGTTCTCTTGTTAAAGAAAGTCTTTATTATTATTTAAAGTTGAAAGTGTGAAAATCAATAATCACTTCTGCCGACATGCTATTATCAAGGGGAATAACTGCAGCTTATGTCTTATGAACGTTTTACTGGTTACTGCTTACATGTTTCATTATGCTAGTTCATGTTTTAATTTGAGTGCCTAATGGTAGACTTAATTAATTGTTCAAATGAGTTCTCTTGTTAAATAAAGTCTTTATTATTATTATTTAAAGTTGAAAGTGTGAAAATCAATAATCACTTCTGCCGACATGCTATTATCAAGGGGGATAATTTCGTTTTTAAAAGTTTAAACTTAATTTATCTTACAACGATTGCGAAGCAAGTTCTGTCAACTTATATTAATCACTCTCGTTGGCGCGGATGAAAGCGTATATGTGGTCATTCGTGTGGGAGGAAACCGGAGTACCCGGAGAAAACCCACCTGTCCGATCTGGCGACCACCATACCATCTCACATACATCGCGGTCCGAGGATCGAACCCGGGTTGCACTGGTGAGAATCGAACGCGCTAACAACTGCGCTAATCGGACAGCCTATATAAACGAAGCACGGGTTTTATATTTTAAGCCTTTATAATCAGTGTCATTATGATTGTATGAGGACTTCGTCAAACAGCACTATATGCCTAAATCCGCAGTTGCATTCACCTCATTCATATGCAAACATATCAGTTACATAGCCATTACCGAACTCTGAAATCGTATTTATATTTAAATGTGCTGCACATCGAGATATTCTAAGGAGAGGACGGTAAGAAACATGATTGGTTTAAACAGTATTTATTCCAATAAATTTACATGTATAACACACAAAATGTTACAAATTTCATAAATTGTGAATGGTTTGGATTGGACATGTCTACGTCCCCGCGAGGGGTTCGACATTAACGGAAGATAGATAGATAGATGATAAACATGATTAGTGTCGTATATTTACATTTTTCAATAAATATTTATTCAAATTTTAAGAACAGCTGTGAAAATATGCCCACAGAGGAGAACGTTTTCTGAGCAACGTACTATTTTTAATTATTTTATGCTTTCCAATGAAATATAGAAAGTTATCAGTGAAATAAAATGTGTTATTCCACTGGTTGAAAGATAATCTCAAAATTCTATTGTCGGTTTTTATACAATATATATGTACTGTGCATTACGAACGATTAAATTATCATTAAACATATTTTATTCCTCGCTGCTTTGCACGTGTGGTACCTAGCTGCTGCCTGTTGAAAAGTGCTCAACGCGTTTGCAGACTCTTTTATGATATGTTTTATAGTCGTCTAACCACGATACTCCAGTCAATGTAGCTGGAATTGGCATCTAAGTGCAAAATAATTGCAAAAGATTTTATTTTAGCAGTTATGACTATGATAAGATGTGCAGCTCTGGTTACTAAAAGTTGCACTCTGTACTATTGGCCAAAATTGGTAAAATATCTCCCACGAAAGAGACACCTAATGAAATAGTGGGTAATTGATTATGTGCAGTGTGTGTGCAATAAAAGCATGTCATACCATTGCTATTTCAATTTGTTAGATTTTCTTTACATACACATACATGTATACGGTAACGGGCCATATTTGATACAAATTGCTTAAATAAAAATAAAATGATTGAATAAATAAGACTTTTACATCAGTTACCCCATCCCAGTTTACCCCAGTTACACAATGTAATATTTCAATACTTCAAAGTAGCGGAAAAAGAACCCGCATCTGATTTTCTGACATGAGTGGTATGTCATGTGTAACATATTAACAGCTATTGTTACCTGTTACTGTCATAACTGGTTAAAAATGCCATATGTAAATAGTGACCACTTTGACACGGATATTTGATCCGTTTTGTGCCAGTATATCTACAGTTTATATGCACCCCGATGTTGGATGTCTTTAATTAATTGTGTCAATACATGATAACTACTCCCATTGTACATGGCAAATGCATATAGAAGATATTCTGGCATGTGCATATAAATGGTCTGTGTTCATAGAGGGGTGATTTACCCCCACCCACTATGCATACACTATATAACATATATATTTACCCCACCCACTATGTATACACTATATAACATGTATATTTACCCCACCCACTATGTATACACTATATAACATGTAATACACTATATAACATGTATATTTACCCCACCCACTATGTATACACTATATAACATGTATATTTACCCCACCCACTATGTATACACTATATAACATGTATATTTACCCCACCCACTATGTATACACTATATAACATGTATATTTACCCCACCCACTATGTATACACTATATAACATGTAATACACTATATAACATGTATATTTACCCCACCCACTATGTATACACTATATAACATGTATATTTACCCCACCCACTATGTATACACTATATAACATGTATATTTACCCCACCCACTATGTATACACTATATAACATGTATATTTACCCCACCCACTATGTACTATATAACATGTATATTTAACTACGGGTAGATTACAATGTGGATATAGTGCATCAATGCTTATGTTAGATCTGTATGCTTTATATAAATTAAGTACACGTACATGTATGTTTTATACAAGCTGAATGCATTTTTACAATGTAATTGTCTGTTAGTAAATTATTGCAAACATTCAAATAGTTGAACTCACACTTTCGTTGAACTCACACTTTCGAACATGTACTAGACAGTAATATTATGATCCACATTTTACAACTATTTATCCTGAAATTGTCGCATATTTAATATCATATCAATTACACTTATTCGATAGTGTGATGTGAGCAATTCGAATATATGATATCAATCTGTCAGTAGTGTCGTGTCAGTACCATTATGGAACCATTTATCATAAATAGTCGAAATGTTATATACAAAATGAAATTGTTGATATAAAATACTTGAATATGTTATTCGTATCTATCGAATATGAACTATGCCTATGAATCACATATTCAGCTATATCATATGATTGTATCACATATTGAATAGGTGATATCAGTCAACTAGATATCACACCTTCGAATATGTTGGCTCTATCCTGTTTGCAAAAGAACTTTAATACGCTCCACATATCGTCAGTGTACAATGAAAACAGGGTCCTTTAATTTGTAGAATGTATCAATCTAGTCATTACCTAAATTCAACTATTCATCACAACAATTTTCTCCCACTTCCTCAATATGTAATTCAGCAAGTGGGTGGATTTCAACAACCAACGCCTCGACATGCTCCACACGCCATACTAATCATGTTTTCGACATGTGCAACGTTTGCTCTAACAGTTTGCTTGCATTTACAACGTATAATGTTCAGAAGACTTTCAGGAGCAGGAGGGAGACTCGTTTTCACTAGCATACACATTCTACTAGTATAGTTTAATCATATTTTATTGCTCGATTCGTTTTACATATACATGTGAATACAAAACACGACAAATTAAAGAAAGGCAAATGGGTCGGGCCACAATGCCATTCCCGACAACATACTTAATAACAACTTCCCAATGCCAATCGTATGGGCGAAGTTCTTCCGATCATGTCTAGACTTGTATTTGGTAAAAAACACATAAACTATGAATTGTCACAGCAGCAGACGTGAATGGATAACCTTTGGCGAACACTTCTTAAACATGACTGTATCAATAACATGATTTACTGCTGACTCGCCAAATTTTCCAACATCATGCTATGCATAGCTTTCAATGAAGTGTATGGCATATTTTCCAATGCCATATTATACTCGCGATGTTGTGCTACAAAGGAAAAGAATAAAATCACATATTTCTCTCGACAGAACATTTTGGCTCATTTGAATATCCCATATCGTGTTTCTCCTTACCGCAGTTTACCTCAAGTCTGATCTGAAGAATAGTATTTTCGAATATACCCCTCATGGTAACATACGAGAATTAGTAAGTCTGTGTCTTCAACAATAATGAACGTTTTCTGATTGCTGCAAGCTGAAGTACCACATTGACAATAAGTGTATCTGCATCACTGGATTCCGATTGACGTCAGGATTTCTCCTAGAAGTGTAATACAGTTTTGCTTGTTGTTCAGGTTTTTCAAATATACATCATTCTTTGAATTGAAAGGTATCTTGTATGCAAATTTAACTTCAGTTCAAACTACTCCACGTCTTCGCCTGTAATTTGTAAGTCTTTTTGTAGATGGTTCGTGGAAGCTTCCAAAAAAGCTTTTTTATTGATATCTGTGATATTGCTGGCAAATATCACAAACTGTTTTATTCTTTTGCGAGGGAATATTTTGTAGCGAGGAACCTCCATCTACGACATAACATGTGTGTACATCAGATTGTTCCTTTTCATCGATGATTCTGCAATCTTCAAGTACACAACTAGCGTCTGCTACACTTGTCTCTGGGGTACTCGGGGTAGTCCATTATTTTTAAGCAAAGCTGATGGAAGGCTACAGAGCTCATACCTAAATAGTGTTGAAATAGCTTCAGCATCTGCTTTTAATCTCTGAAATCTTGAGAATAATTGTCTACTCTTTCACCTGTTAACTTAACAGTGGTTTTGTCATTTAGCATTAGATGTGCATATACCGTATAAGTGTGTATTCCTCTGAAGATTTCCCACCCATATATTTCACTATTGCTTCTCCAATTGCCTTTGCCTTGTCTACATTTACTTTGTCACCCGCAGTAACTCCTGTTTCAATATGTCTCAAAGCTGCATTTGTCTCATCAAAAGGAGACGAAATGTCAACACTTCTCTAGTATCTTTTACTGTCTCGGGCAGATGAAGATTTACCATCGTCATTATGCTGCCTACTGGTTTAATAGTCTGTAATAGAGACGTGCTGCATAGCATTGTTCATTTCCATGATAATTGGCATTGACATCAACCATAGTGACCAGTGTGCTTGTAACCGGTAATATTTAAAGTAAAGATGTACACATTAAGTGTCCTATGTATGTCTTGAGATTAACATGTTATCTCATATAGGGACCGTATATATGTTTAGCTTAGGTGGTATTACCATTCATAATATGTGGCACCACCTAATCGAGTAGATAATATCAAATATTCAATACAATACGTTATATCGCCTATTCAAACTGTTACATGCTAACGAGTCGGTTATATCACGTATCCAAATTGAATACGTAGGTTATATTACTAATTTGATTACTTATTTGATTAATATCGCCAATTTATTTGCCGGATAGGTGATATCATGAAATCGAAATGGTGATATCAATATATGTTAATAAAAACATTGTCTCATAATGGCGAACAATTTATTTGTACTACTAATCTATTTTAGTTTGATTGTGATGGTGCTATTTAGCTTATTAAATTGACTACCTGTTATTACATAGTAGTAAGCAATGAGGACACATTTTCTTGCTCAATGACTCTTATATTCAGGCCATGTTTGTACTATTATGTGTGTGCATGCAATGTTTCGATGGTGATTCTTATTGCATATACCACTTCCCTATATCAGGTTTGAGAAATGGTTTTCTCATCGTAATCGTAGCAAGTAGTAGAAGTTGCTGTTCAAGATTGTGTACCGTTATTGAAACTATTGTGACAGCCAATAAACGAAGTCAGTTTAAGTCTTACTTGTAGTGACTGTGAAATGGACAATATAAACACAAACAGTGTCACCAAGAAACAATTCTATATATTCCCAAGTAACATTTAAATATGACTTAATGGCTATGGTTCCAAATGGACTGCTAGACGGTTTCATGTACACCTTCAAGATATAGTATTCTGCCGTCGGCGATGGATAACATCGTTGAAGAAGAAAATAACAGGTTTAAATAGAATAGACTGAATAGTGCCAGAATTTGGCGTACGAATCAAGCTATCGACGATTTTGGAATGAACAAAATGTGTAAATGTGGCATATATACGCTTCCGTAGTTTTCTGTTTGGCATCTTTATTAATTCACAGTGTTATAGTTAATACCGTTATATTCGTGTACAAATAAGGTGATGATGAAATTCACATGGTTTAAAAATGAATAGTTGGTATCTGTTTCAACTTGCCACAGTTTATAGCAAATGGTCAATTCAAATTGCAACAATTGTCGCGAAAACACGTTATACTTAGCAATTATTAAATTTGTATTCTAGGACTGGTTAATGTTTTGCTTCTTGGATGTCTTTCACAGTAAGACAAAATAAACTACATTTCAAACGTACCCTCTTCTTATTGAACAGCAATTACGGGTCACTTCCGTGTTTATTTTCAATATCGCGCATGCAAACTTACTGGGAGATTGAAGAGCAATCGGTATGGTGGGCTTTGTTTGCCGCCTTTGGATTTTAAGATTTTGCAATAATTCATCCCAACCGTTTTCCATTTTTGGCTCCATCTGTAGCGTGCAACATTTTTTGCATGACTTATATGCATATGAAAACATCAACTTTTGCAATTAGTTTGACCCTAATATCTATATTAACTGGAATACGACGTTATCGCGCCATTTAGAGCATAAACATTGTTTTCTATCGTAAAACACAGCTGAAGGGCATGTGATTACCCAACTTTGTTACTATGTTTACTGGCATATTTTCTTGGAAAAAATACAATAATCGTAACACTTGAGACTTGGATGTGTGTGTGTGGGGGGGGGGGGTATGTGGCAACATCGGTTGCTCTGTTTAGTTTATGCAATTTATTTTTAGCTTGATTCGGTAACATAGTTTTACAACATTAGATTAATCGCTGTTGAGACTTCATTCCTTGTGGAATCCATCGCCATGTGGAGAAGGGGAGATGAAGCAATATGGAATTGAAGTGGGCCTAAGGGTACACTCGACTGGGCTATATTGGCTTAGTAGGATTGACTTTGTACTGTTTATTATACACGCCGTGTGCCCTAAGGCCGATGACATTAAAATAAGCAAACATTCGTTTTCTACGAAATCTTCAGTTGATATTATCCGAATAACGCAATCTACGTCTCCGAATAATTGTATAATCTTTTCGGTATTGACATAAAATAGACCACACAGCCATACACGCGACCTTATCATATGTGCATGCATCACACTATACATTATTCATTGTAATATTTTCGATATTGACATAAAATAGATCCCACAGTCACAAACGCGACCCTATCATCTTTGCATACATCACGATATATATTATTCGTTGTCAGTAAACCATTTTGATGATTCAAGTACAAATACGATGTACTTAGTAATATTTACTATGTTAGCTTTCACACGAACCATTGCGTTTGTGGGTGTGTGTGTTTTACGCTTATTTATCGTCGCTACCGGTTGCCCATATGAGCGACGCAGAGAGAGATCCATTTCTGAATCCCCTCTGGTTCTCTCTTACATACACGATGTCAAGCATCTACTAGAGACCTCGGTTTAAAGTACCATTTGACACATTGTTCATTTCATTAAAGCAGCATTACATCGTATGAAATAAAAGATATTTGAAATATTCAATTTTTACGTATGGGTAGCAATGCTGCTACACATTCTAACATTATACTTTGTATGCTTATGTTCATTTGGTAAACAGTGTTTTTTTGCGATAAAACAAACTCGAAACCGAAAGTAGGACTTCCCGAGTTGATCGGTCACACACTTGTTTACAACAGGAACGCATCGTCCGCACTTGTTTGCAATCGGAATGCATCGTCCCCATTTGTCCCACGTTGTCTTTTTTAATTAAATTACTTGATATGTTGATTCATACCTCTGTTAGCTAAGTCTTTAAGGACATGTCTACATCCCCGCGAGGGGTTCGACATTACAGGTAGCTAGATAGATAGTCTTTCGTGTTCAAAATATATACGCTGTTTTCTACATCCTCTGTTGTTTCACGCATGCGCACTGTGCGTGTTTACATTTCGTGTGTTGATAAACAAATCATGTCGCGTATACGACGGTTTAAATTTATTGGAATTTTATCGCTTCTGAGCGACTATTTCGATTTTTGTAAACACACACACATTAGTATTTCTATTTTACTCAAAACATCCTTATTACGATGTAATGCTGCTTTAAGGTCAGACGGGGGATCGAACCTGCGATCCTTGAATTATCAGTATAACGTGTTAATCACTGGAATTCAGATCCGTCTGTACCATTGCGCTATTAATCTCACGATAGAAGCCTATCGCAGCTGTACTTTGTTCATGATCGATGCATGTGTCAATCATCTGTCACCATTCATCATTCACCATTCATCAGTCACCAATCATAGTTGGTCGCATTGAGAACAAATACGTTTTTATGCATCCGAATTATTCAACAACAGTACGTTTATTCTTGGAATTTCCCAAGAGATTTCCTAAAGTTGCAAATTTTCGAAGAAATTGTTTCGCTTTAATTGATTTAAACGGAATCCAATCTTCTCGTATGCTTAATTTGAATAAAACAGACTATTACGATTTATCTATATTTACGAACTCTTTTGTATTTTCGCCATGTTTTTATACAGCAATATTAGATTACATTATTTCCTCGACTACTGATATGTGGCATCCCTGGGGTATAAAGTTTAGTTCATACAATAGTTTTTAGCTCGATTGCGAAACAAGTGCTTGCAACTTATATTAATCACTCGCGAGACCTCATTCCTGATGGAATCCATCGCCACGAGGGAGAGAGAAGAGGCAATGTGGAATTTAAATGTCTTGCCTAAGGGCACAATCGTAACGGCTCCAGTGGGGTTCGAACTCCGAACCGTTTGCACCTGAAGCGAATGTGCTACTACTGCGCTATCACGACTTTCACATGATATAATGTTAATAAGGATATTGAAGATATGTAGGCCTACACAGTTTGTTGCATAACACTAATGCGTTACTGAACAATTGTAGACATAAGCTATACGAGTACGGGGAGGAAACAGAAAAGGTCCAGAAAAGAAAAGTATTGATTAGTAGAGAACCTGATTTACCATAACATAGTCTCTAATCACGAACTCTATGCTGTGCATTCCCATATGAATACGGCTGTAACAGACCGACCACTATTTTGCTATTTTCGGTTCGATGTAAACAATGATTGCGTTTTCTATGAATAAGTCATCGATGTAAAGATATATCTATTTTCAAATTAGTGTGAATACAACGTCAATCAAATTCATTTCTAAAGTTCAAATAAAGGTTCGGAAATTTAATTTTATGCATGTTTGTTTCATTGTAGACCATAAATTGATAAACAAAAATAGGATCTTACATTAGTGGTTATTTCATACCATATACTATGAAATGAGTGTTGGAATGTTGCTGTTAAGCGCCAGAGCCCCACCCCTGGCCTGGGAACAGTCGTCGATATAGTTTGCCTGGTCAGTTAAATAAATATATTTTAACACCGAGACCATTAATCGGGCTGTATTGAATTTCTGATGATATCAACTTTGCCAGAAGTTAAAAGGAGAATAATCGACAGACTGGGACTCAGGCTACCCCACCCCCGTCTGTGCGACTTTGTGTTCATGGTCATCTCTACCGGTTGTTCACTGGTAAGGGTGTTGGAGGAGAGCGCACAAACATAGACACATATAGTGGTGAGAGGCAACTTATTAGAAGTGAATGAGCGTAACCACTCGGTCAACAGGCGGATCTGTAGTCCAGTGGCAACACGCTGGACTGGTAATCCAGGGATCGCAGGTTCGATCCCCCGTCTGACCATAATAAAATAAATTAACAGTCTTTCAGATGGGACGTTAAACCGAGGTCTCGTGTCGGTGCTTTACACCGTGCACGTAAAAGAACCAGAGGAGAATCTGGAATGGGTCTCTGTCTGTATCATTGCACTATCCTCCACAAATCTAAAATGACTAATCTCTTCAGGAGGCGTCGCTCATATGGGCAACCGTTAGCGACGCTAAATAAACGTAAAAACACACACCTCGGTCAGTACCGTGTGGCACTCTATGCGAAGTAGGATATTCAGTAGGTAATATGATAATGTACGTGACACATACTGATCGTGACACATACTGATCGTGACACATACTGTAATTTGTAGGGATAGCAACGAATAGCGATTATACTCGAATATTCGGTCGGGAAGGTATTCGAATATTCGATAGAATTCTATCACTAACTCATAATCACTCAAACTCTTATAAAAATTGCCAAACTATCCTAATTTCTGTTTTATACGTAAACGTCATCTTCTTCAAATGAGTATTCAGATTGATATTGTACCCGAATATCTTAAATCCAATTTGCATAGATTAGTCCTAGCAGTATTCTTATTCTCAGAGCGATTCAAGCATTTCCAAACGTGTGACTGAGCGGATGTCATTTTTGAGGACAATATAATATTTGTTTCCGAATATTGGAATGGGGGTGGGTGGGGCGAGAATGTCATAGCAACAGATCATGGCAACGCTCCAGCTGTGTTCTGGTGAATGACGACCACTTCTGAGCAGTATTTCAGGCACTGCGAACATCGTGGTAGAAACCCCCGAACGTCAGATGTGATAAGATACTTCTAACAGATCAACCTCTGAACTGCTTTTTGTGAAGCATTTTCAAGGAAATTCTGTAGTCAGCAATAATTACTACCAATCAGTGCACATCTGCCATTCTCGGTTAAACGTACTGAAGTCGTATTACAGAGGGATTTTGCAAGCTTTAATGAAATGCTTTCTAATCACATTCTTGAATAAATGCTTGTGATTTGTAATTAGGAAACCGGCGTCGTATGAGAACGGTCTAAACATTTAATGTGAGCTACTTTATGCATATGTGGTATGACGGGAGGGGTACACATGATAATTCCAGGTGTTTAGCTTGACATAGATGCATGCATATGTACCATTAAGATAGAAGGTCCGGGGTCACGATTCCACCTGACAATATCGCCTCAACAGGCGAATGCCGAAGGCACACCGAATGTAGTTCATACCCCGATGGAAACTATTAACCCACGATGCATTACTTATATTTACATTAATTATTCGTTTTTCAATGCTACAAAGAAAGCATAGCACACATTGCAACTAAATTGTCTTTAGTCACGATTTGCAATTTACCGTGTGCCGCCGGAACATGTAAATAGATCAACATTGAAACAGCGTAAACTGTATGACACGCATTTTTTTAACGCAACGAACGATGCATAAAACTGCGAATGCGCATGCCCGTAACGTCGAGTGTGCATATCATTAGTCGGGAGCCTTCACGTGAACATGTATACAATCAGGGTACGTGCGTTCATTTGAAGGAATGCAATAACCACGCAACTATTACATGAACAAGTACTGAGGACCACATTTGCTTCACTACGACCATCATATATTCTGGTCCGTTGTCTCTTTAGCTTTATTGCAATGTAACAAGACACAGACAGCCATTTTATTACAGTGTTATCACGTTACTTCCTGTCATGTCAAATGGGTGCGACATCACGGCAGCATTATGATTAGAAGATAAAGAAGAATCGGCGGACATTTTAATGTTGCATGCTTCTCGCATTCAGTCTAAACATATTCACAGTAGATATAGATTGTAGAGAAACTATTCAAATACTTAAACCGCAGTGTAATACACAACTGCTTGGAGTTGATGTAACTAAACGTATTTACGCCGTGCGTTATTGTAATTTTATTGTAGCGATAAGGAAACGTTATATCCGAAATGTAAGCTATCAAAAAGGATTCTGGAAGTGTCGCACGACGGACCGGGACCATCAGAGTGAGAATCCCCACTGTCCCCTAGGTATCGAAACGTTTTGTTTGCTCCAATATAGCTCTGGATAGTCAGGTAACGTGTTGTGTTACTGCCTGGAGGAAGATGCTTACCAATAAGCAAGAGATTGTTTTGAGTGTTGTGGCACATGGAAGGTTAGATAGGTGTTGCCGACGTTGTACCTTTGGCAGTGCATAAGGAAGAGACCGACTGATTCGATAGACCTGCATACGCATAAGGGAGGGTCGATGATATTGTTCCTGTGAAGATCGTAGCACAAAGAATTACATCCTAGTCGTAGTCGGGCGTCGGTTACCTGATTCCTTCTTGATCCAACATTGTACAATGGAGATGGTCTTTTCCTATTGTTATTTAACCGGTATTTGAAGTTGGCCACTATCTTAGCGTTCCGTGTCCCGTTTGGCAGTGAGTTCCTTGGCCCATCATTTTGGTTCATATAGTTGCGTATGTTGACGTGTTTGGAAAGTAGATATTATTTCCAGCAGAAGATTTGATACTATCGATCAGAATTGATCAATTACTGAATATTTGAAGCATTTTACGAAGAAATTTTCCTTCAGCAATTTTCGAATGAATAAATCCGCTACGGCTTGCTTAAACTATATTAGAGGACATAGAAAACGCACACCTACATAATATGATTATTATTATATAGACATTAATTACTCAATTGTGGAACTTAATACCTTAAAAGGTGTGAACTTATGTTGAAACACAATTACCGCTGCGAAAATACTGTTACTGTTTAAATTTTTTGAATACTTTCATTTCTTAAAGTAAGCTCGAACAGTTTGTTCATAACGTTCACATTTGCATTCTAATCACAATTAGCCAAAAGTGTTACTTTCGATTTTTGGAGCACTATCTTTATCTTACGATAGTTTCTTTATTACTGCATCAATTTTAAATATTTTGGTATCAAAATGACGACAATGAATTGGTCTTTAAGAACTTGCATATAGGTATTTATATAGTTATTGTCTTTCATGTAAAACACACTTATCGGAAGTGTGCGTTTTCTATGTCCTCTAGTATACGTATTGAATATTTATATCACAATTATTGACATACATGTGTGGCGTCCGTGGTCCAGTGGTAGAGCGTCGGATTTGGAATCGAGCGGTCCCACATATGTAGTGTCAATGAGCAAGGCACCTCGCACACATTGCTTAGTACTGGTTAACCACTTAGGTCGGCTAAGCCTGCCCAGGAAAACATGTCTAGATCCCCGCAAGGGGTTTGACATTAATGGAACATACATACATATCACCAATGGAGTGCTTGAAACTGTTGCATTTTACAACTTATTTCTCTGAAAGATTGATCGGAACTGCCCAGACAGTATTTCTAACAATTTATACACATTTGGTTGAGCTCGATTGCGAAACAAGTTCATGCAATAAATTAGTCAAATCGCACGGGATGCTCCATTATTGATGGAATCCATCGTCAGCGCATGCGTAAGAGAGATGTCCTATTTACCAATGACATCACTTCCGTGGTATTGGCTAGACTCGAACTCAAAACCCCTCGATCACTTGTGCACACCATATCACTTACACCACGATGGCTCCACAAGTAGGTGTAATAAGGAAATAGGATGTGTTGAACGTACCGAAGAACCTCTTTGGTAATAAGAACGATTCTAACTTAAATAACTTAAAACGGAATTCGCTATCAGAATACGGAATAGATAAATGTAAATGTCGTTTAATAGTGTAAGGCCAGCAACGTAACGTAAAACCATCGTTTTTTTGCATATTTTGATAGTTTCTAAAATGCCTTCATAACTCCAGGTAAAGTGGTATTTCATGTCCAGTTAACGTGCTCCGACAAACGATAGATGAATATAATTAAACGCCGACTATATAATTATACTGACACCAAACAGAAACTGTGCACTTGCCTTAGAGGTGCAATTGATATCTTTTTAGAAAATAATATACAGTCTACATCCGCTATGTCAAAGTCGGTTATGTCGAATTATCCGGTTATCTCGAAGTAGGATCAAAGTCCCGTTTCTGACACTATCATTTTACGTATAACTGTCTCTGTTTATATCGAATTTCGTTAAGTCAAACTTCGGTTATGTCGAAGTATTTTGTTCAGTCCGATGGAATTCGACATATCTGATGTACACTGTAGGTACATTTGGGTATCATATTGTGCGAACTATTGGGTAAATTAGGGCAATGTGTGAAGGATTGTTTTCTCCACTCATGATAGTAAAATCCATAATTATAAAATTAGTAACGACAAAATAACGCTCAATATAAAATTGCGCTGTTTTTTATTTTGTCAGTATATACATGCTCTTGCCTAATATGTTTTATATTGTGGCTTATCCTTAATAATGGTAGCATTTCAGCGAACAGTTCCTCTCCATTCTGATTTGGCGGACAACTGCTCTCTTAACACATATTTTAATACTTGGAGGTTATTAAACCGCGGAGGTGGGTCATTTGTGTATATTGGCGCACCCTATGGAGATATTATCGGATAGGTGCGCCAATATCCACAAATGGCCCACCGCAGCCGTTTAATAACTTCTATATTGCATACATAGCCGTATGTTTCTTCTGCTGTTATTTGCTTATTTCGCTCAGCTATTTTACCCTCAAGAGACAACAATCTGTCAGACAACGACTTTAGTGTTGCTTCGGCGGCCATGCTTACACAATGTAGTTACTATGTTGTTGCTACCTGTGACACGTGCTCCTGATTCGTTCTCGGCGCGTGCCAATATCCGATATTGGCCTGGCAGAGCCGAAACTCGAAATATATTGCCCGCGTCGACCAGATATTTTGCTTTTCTACTATTAAATGTGTTACTATTTATAGTAGCGTATGCAATACATATAGCAATGTTCATATTTCCAATCTGATCATGTGGAATTTAGAACAATACATATTGAAAGGGAAACTTCTAAATACAGACGTCAGCCGCTTTAATACTCGACCATGGGCGCCCCACAACATACAGACGAGAGATTGAAACAACTAATACAGTCAACCCTGTGTTAGTGGCCACCTGTATTAAGCAGCAAGTTTCCAGATTCCCAATATGTTATTTTATTATACATTTGACCTCTATTAAGCAGTCACCTGTGCTAAGCAGCCACTTTCTGTGAGTCCCTTGGGTGGCTGCTTAAGACAGGTTTGACTGTATGTACTGTCGTCTTAATCCTGTTAATAAAGTACAATGCATATATCACACATTGAAAGTAAAATATTGCTTCTCGATTCTCACCAATGCAACCTTGGTTCGATCCTATGAGATGGTAGTGGTCGCCAGATCGGACAGGTGGGTTTTCTCCGGGTACTCCGGTTTCCTCCCACACAAATGACCACATATACGCGATCATCCGTGCCAACGAGAGTGATTAATATAAGTTGTTAAAACCTGCTTCGCAATCGCTGTAAAAATAAAAAAATAAAACAAAATAAAATAAAATAAAGTTTAAACTAAATATGTCGGAGACACGGCGCAAAATGGAAATAATGACGCAGATGTTGGAGAAGTAATAGAGACTTTTGATTGGACCATAAACTAGAGCAAACTAAATATTATTTTGGATTGCTAGCAGATAAATATATCATAATTGCTTACAAGTGGATTCTGAAAATAATGATATAAATTGATGCTGCCAGAAGCCACATTCCATCGACCACTGTGTTCCACAGGGAGTTCCCATGCCCACTTGCATTATACAATTACTACTCGTGACTGACCTAATGTTTTGCTCGTACACAGTTTGTCAAATATTAAACCTTTCATCTCTAAGTTACCATCACATTAGTCTGGGTCTGGAATCCGTTTCTCGGAACTATCTTTGATAACGTTTGGCGTATAACTAGTTGTGAATGACAACTGGACAACATAACACGATATATACAATCATATATAAATCAGGGATCGCAGGTTCGATCCCCCGTCTGACCCTAATAAAATTAACAGTCTTTCAGATGGGACGTTAAACCGAGGTCTCGTGTCGGTGCTTTACACCGTACAGTAAAAGAACCAGAGGAGACTCTGGAATATGTCTCTGTCTGTATCATTGCACTAGACTACAGACATCTAAAATGATCTCCTCAGGATGCGTCGCTCATATGGGCAACCGGTAGCGACGATAAATAAACGACGGTAAAACACAAATTGCTTGGAATATACTGTGTTAGAAAAGTCGTGTTTTTGCAATTACTTCACATATACATGTATACACCAGCGTGACCATAGCCCGTATTAAGTGCAGTATATATCGATGCATACATAATTCAACAATAGACAGTCAGAAACAGGGCAATCACTACAGACGGAAGCAATATTCTCGGAATTCCACAAGGGAAATATCATGTAGAACTTGATATCAATCCTACAAGTTGCCACATCTCAACATTGATCGCGCTAACTTAATGTATATTGTATCTTATGTAATATAACGCGGATCGATATAAATATATTGAGACTGAAAAAACCGCACCTCAAGGTAATTTGCGGCAATAGAAAGCTGCATTACTACTAATTGTTGACTGTTAAGTTGTCCTCAATTAACTGTATTTATTGATGGCTGTGTTATTCTTATCTGTAATTGTTATCGGTTACATTGTCACGAATTAACTGTATTTATTGATAGCTGTGTTATTCTTATCTATAATTGTTATCGGTTACATTGTCACGAATTAACTGTATTTATTGATGGATGTGTTATTCTTATCTATAATTGGTTTCTGCTACATTGTGCTGAATTAACTGTATTTATTGATGGCTGTGTTATTCTTATCTATAATTGGTTTCTGCTACATTGTGCTGAATTAACTGTATTTATTGATGGCTGTGTTATTCTTATCTATAATTGTTATCGGCTACATTGTACTGAATTAACCGTATTTATTGATGGCTGTGTTATTCTTATCTATAATTGGTGTCTGCTACATTGTGCTGAATTAACTGTATTTATTGATGGCTGTGTTATTCTTATCTATAATTGGTGTCTGCTACATTGTACTGAATTAACCGTATTTATTGATGGCTGTGTTATTCTTATCTATAATTGGTGTCTGCTACATTGTGCTGAATTAACTGTATTTATTGATGGCTGTGTTATTCTTATCTATAATTGTTATCGGCCACATTGTGCTGAATTAACTGTATTTATTGATGGCTGTGTTATTCTTATCTATAATTGTTATCGGCTACATTGTGCTGAATTAACTGTATTTATTGATGGCTGTGTTATTCTTATCTATAATTGTTATCGGCTACATTGTCCTCAATTAACCGTATTTATTGATGGCTGTGTTATTCTTATCTATAATTGTTATCGGCTACATTGTGCTGAATTAACTGTATTTATTGATGGCTGTGTTATTCTTATCTATAATTGTTATCGGCTACATTGTACTGAATTAACTGTATTTATTGATGGCTGTGTTATTCTTATCTATAATTGTTATCGGCTACATTGTACTGAATTAACTGTATTTATTGATGGCTGTGTTATTCTTATCTATAATTGTTATCGGCTACATTGTACTGAATTAACTGTATTTATTGATGGCTGTGTTATTCTTGTCTATAATTGTTATCGGCTACATTGTGCTGAATTAACTGTATTTATTGATGGCTGTGTTATTCTTATCTATAATTGTTATCGGCTACATTGTACTGAATTAACTGTATTTATTGATGGCTGTGTTATTCTTATCTATAATTGTTATCGGCTACATTGTACTGAATTAACTGTATTTATTGATGGCTGTGTTATTCTTATCTATAATTGTTATCGGCTACATTGTACTGAATTAACTGTATTTATTGATGGCTGTGTTATTCTTATCTATAATTGTTATCGGCTACATTGTGCTGAATTAACTGTATTTATTGATGGCTGTGTTATTCTTATCTATAATTGTTATCGGCTACATTGTACTGAATTAACTGTATTTATTGATGGCTGTGTTATTCTTATCTATAATTGTTATCGGCTACATTGTACTGAATTAACTGTATTTATTGATGGCTGTGTTATTCTTATCTATAATTGTTATCGGCTACATTGTGCTGAATTAACTGTATTTATTGATGGCTGTGTTATTCTTATCTATAATTGTTATCGGCTACATTGTGCTGAATTAACTGTATTTATTGATGGCTGTGTTATTCTTATCTATAATTGTTATCGGCTACATTGTGCTGAATTAACTGTATTTATTGATGGCTGTGTTATTCTTATCTATAATTGTTATCGGCTACATTGTACTGAATTAACTGTATTTATTGATGGCTGTATTATTCTTATCTATAATTGTTATCGGCTACATTGTGCTGAATTAACTGGATCTCCCTGATTTTGTTCCCCACTTAATTTCGAATGTGTGTGCTAATGTGTGTGCTAATGACTTCGTCAGCGCTGTCAGTAACAGATGCTTGGTTTATATGGTACACGCTAGAACTGCCAAATAGGAAAATGAGTTAATTAAGAACAGATAAATATTCCAATTATTTTGAAAATAGTGTGGCCTAAATGTTGGTGTGTTCATTAATGTCATGCTCGTGTACCCTAAAATAACTTAAGCAGATACATATAAAGAACTAATTGTTTGTTTTTGTAAAGGATGATCTCTTATGGTCTTTGTCAATGTCAATCTTGGTTTAGTAGTGTGAATTATATGTAAGCATGATAACTGTTCATAGTAATATTATTTCATCTGTCTGATCGACTACCTCCCGAGGCCCGACAACCGGTACGTCCTTGATAATTGCTGTTGTCTACATGGTCCTGATGCAACTGTTATTGTTAATGGTTATATCGTCCTGATACAACTGTTATTGTTACTGGTTATATCGTCCTGATGCAACTGTTATTGTTACTGGCTATATTGTCCTGATACAACTGTTATTGTTACTGGTTATATTGTCCTGATGCAACTGTTATTGTTACTGGTTATATTGTCCTGATGCAACTGTTATTGTTACTGGCTATATTGTCCTGATACAACTGTTATTGTTACTGGTTATATTGTCCTGATACAACTGTTATTGTTACTGGCTATATTGTCCTGATACAACTGTTATTGTTACTGGCTATATTGTCCTGATGCAACTGTTATTGTTACTGGCTACATCGTGCTGATGTAACTGTTATTGTTACTGGTTATATTGTCATGATGTAACTGTTATTGTTACTGGTTATATTGTCCTGATGCAACTGTTATTGTTACTGGCTATATTGTCCTGATGCAACTGTTATTGTTACTGGCTACATCGTGCTGATGTAACTGTTATTGTTACTGGCTATATTGTCCTGATGCAACTGTTATTGTTACTGGCTATGTCCTGATACAACTGTTATTGATACTGGCTATATTGTCCTGATGTAACTGTTATTGTTAATGGCTACATTGTCCTTATGCAACTGTTATTGTTACTGGCTACATTGTCCTGATACAACTGTTATTGTTACTGGCTACATTGTCCTTATGCAACTGTTATTGTTACTGGCTATAATGTCCTGATACAACTGTTATTGTTACTGGCTATAATGTCCTGATACAACTGTTATTGTTACTGGCTACATTGTCCTTATGCAACTGTTATTGTTACTGGCTATAATGTCCTGATACAACTGTTATTGTTACTGGCTACATCGTCCTGATGCAACTGTTATTGTTACTGGCTACATTGTCCTTATGCAACTGTTATTGTTACTGGCTACATCGTCCTGATGCAACTGTTATTGTTACTGGCTACATTGTCCTTATGCAACTGTTATTGTTACTGGCTACATCGTCCTGATGCAACTGTTATTGTTACTGGCTATATCGTCCTGATGCAACTGTTATTGTTACTGGCTATATCGTCCTGATGCAACTGTTATTGTTACTGGCTACATCGTCCTGATGCAACTGTTATTGTTACTGGCTATATTGTCCTGATACAACTGTTATTGTTACTGGCTATATTGTCCTGATGCAACTGTTATTGTTACTGGCTATATTGTCCTGATACAACTGTTATTGTTACTGGCTATATTGTCCTGATACAACTGTTATTGTTACTGGCTATATCCTCCTGATGCAACTGTTATTGTTACTGGCTACATCCTCCTGATGCAACTGTTATTGTTACTGGCTACATCCTCCTGATACAACTGTTATTGTTACTGGCTATATTGTCCTGATGTACTGTTATTGTTACTGGCTATTTTGTCCTGATGTAACTGTTATTGTTACTGGCTATTTTGTCCTGATGTACTGTTATTGTTTCTGTCCCCGTATCGTGTATAATGGGCTACACGGATTCCGTACTCTCCCGTACAACCCCATATTCGTCTATACGCGGCTATCCGTACGCTTCCGTACAACCCCGTAATCGTATATACCCGACTATACGGATCCCGTACACACACTCCGGTACACGAAACTTTGTTTTCGCAGAAGTGAGCATGTTTTGTACAACTGGTCGATGCGTACATTGTACTTCTATTATCTATAACAAGCCATCTCTGTGATTGATTATTCCCAGCATGAATAAACCGAGCTACATATCTGGAGCGCTAAACGAACTAGAGTAAGTGGCCTATTTAAACACCAGAACAACACACACGTTAGGCTCACGAAAGGATCTGTAGTCCAGTGGTTAACACGCTGGACTGGTAATCCAGGGATCGCATGTTCGACCCCCCCGTCTGACCATTATAAAATTAACTGTCTTTCAGATGGGACTTTAAACCGAGGTATCGTGTCGGTGCTTTACACCGTGCACGTAAAAGAACCAGAGTAGACTCTCGAATGGGTCTCTGTCTGTATCATTGCACTATCCTCCAACACTCTAAAATGACTAATCTCTTCAGAGACGTCGCTCATATTGGCAACCGGTAGCGATGATACATAGACGTAAAACACACACAACACAAATGTTAGGCTTAACGAGTCTGTTAAAATCGAGATACTCTTTTGTTCCCCATTTCAATGATGAAATAGTAATTATATCCAATGTATGGTACAGACACATTACTCTCAATAAGGCTTACAGATGAAATATAAAATAAATCTTAATCTAATGAAATCTGCTACTCTATAGTTTTATACGAATTTATTCATTTTCTTACATTGTTAATTAAATCGCTCTCGAGACCTCATTCCTGACTGGAATCCATCGCCATGAGGGATAGAGAAGAGGCAATGTGGAATTTAAGTGCTTTGCCAGGCTACGTGCACACTCAAAACGGCTCTAGTGGGGCGTGAACTCCGGGCCTCTCACACATAAAGTGAACGCGCTATCACTGCGCTGCGCTATCAGGACTATAGTTCGGCGCGAACTCCGGGCCTCTCACACCTGGAGTGAACGCGCTATCACTGCGCTATCAGGACTACAGCTCGGCGTGAACTCCGGGCCTCTCACACCTGAAGTGAACGCGCTATTACTGCGCTATCAGGACTACAGCTCGGCGTGAACTCCGGGCCTCTCACACCTGAAGTGAACGCGCTAGCACTGCGCTATCAGAACTATAATTCGGCGTGAACGCCGGGCGTCTCACACCTGGAGTGAACGCGCTATCACTGCGCTATCAGGACTACAGCTCGGCGCGAACTCCGAGCCTCTCACACATGAAGTGAACGCGCTACAACTACGCTATCACGAATACAGCTCGGCGCGAACTCCGGGCCTCTCACACCTGGAGTTTTAATATTACATAGGTAAGCCAAATTGATCATGTGTATGCAAAGAAACATTTGTGTGATTGCATACTGCCACATAGCCTTGGTTCCAGTCTCTCGACTTTTCACCAATTTACTTCTGACAAAATTATCAGAAACTCAATACGGCCCAATTAATGATCTCGGTATTAAAATATATTTATATGACTGACCACGCAACATATATCAACGCCTGTTCCCAAGCTAACTTTCAAAATGGCGCGACATTTTATTCATGCAACATAACAGTCAATCAATGGCCCAACTTGCCTTATGACAATGCTGTAAACATGTCAATAATAGAATTTACAATGATTTTACAACACAGGCGGCGCAACATGTCGTATCAGGCACACGATTGTGGATTCGTTCTTGTTATTGTCGATCTGACTAGCAAATTTAAGTGTCTGAACATTTGAAATTGCGTAAGCTATTTATTGTATTTACGCATTTCATTTTCATTTTTACGAAGAAAATACGCACGCACTTAAAGCGACATTATATCGCAAAAAGCCAAAACATTCATTTTCACGTATAAATGCATTGCTACTACAAATTCTTCCGAATACATTCAAACACTAACACTAAATCAATAAACAGTGTTTTTGTGGATTGAACGTATGATTTCATATAACGGTCAGTGGTCCTGAATTGACGTTTGTTTGTCATCGGAGTCAATACTAAACGCGAGATAATGTCGTTTAGAGATAATTTAACTAAGAATAGTCTACAAATAAATAGGCACACATGTGAATTATAACTGTAAATCTGTACCATAAATCGTGTTATTCAGGATACACTAGTTGTATTACGCATGGATGTTTGCATTATTTTGTTATGTCAACAAACCGCGTATACGACGTTTGTTTATTAGTTGAAACACTCAGTATTTGAGGCAAATATTTGGAAAACAATTATACCATATAATAGGAAAATACATTCTGTAGAAGTTTGCATTTTCACCGATGTAGTGTCGCATTAAGCATCTCTAAGCTATTCATAGATTTACTTATGTTGTTCGTACAAACATATTACAGCATTTTGACTGCAGTGTATCAAGTAGCATATCTCTTGGTGTATATCTCTTGGTGTATATCACTTGGTGTATATCTCTTGGTGTATATCTCTTGGTGTATATCTCTTGGTGTATATCTCTTGGTTTATATCTCTTGGTGTATATCTCTTGGTGTATAACTCTTGGTTTATATCTCTTGGTGTATATCTCTTGGTGTATATCTCTTGGTTTATATCTCTTGGTGTATATCTCTTGGGGTATATCTCTTGGTGTATATCTCCTGGTGCATATCTCTTGGTGCATATCTATTGGTGTATATCTATTGGTGTATATCTCTTGGGGGTATATCTCTTGGTGTATATCTCCTGGTGCATATCTCTTGGTGTATATCTCTTGGTGTATATCTCTTGGGGTATATCTCTTGGGGTATATCTCTTGGTGTATATCTCTTGGTGTATATCTCATGGTGTATATCACTTGGTGTATATCTCTTGGTGTATATCTCCTGGGGTATATCTCTTGGTGTATATCTCTTGGTGTATATCTCTTGGTGTATATCTCCTGGGGTATATCTCTTGGTGTATATCTCTTGGGTATATCTCTTGGTGTATATCTCCTGGGGTATATCTCTTGGTGTATATCTCTGGTGTATATCTCTTGGTGTATATCTCCTGGTGTATATCTCTTGGTGTATATCTCTTGGTGTATATCTCCTGGTGTATATCTCTTGGTGTATATCTCTTGGTGTATATCTCTTGGTGTATATCTCCTGGGGTATATCTCTTGGTGTATATCTCTTGGTGTATATCTCCTGGGGTATATCTCTTGGTGTATATCTCTTGGTGCATATCTCTTGGTGTATATCTCTTGGGGTATATCTCTATGTGTATATCTCTTGATGAATATCTCTTGGTGTATATTTCTTGGTGTATATCTCTTGGTGTATATCTCTTGGTGTATATCGCTTGGTGTATATCTATTGGTGTATATCTCTTGGTGTATATATCTTGGTGTATATCTCTTGGTGTATATCTCTTGATGAATATCTCTTGGTGTATATATCTTGGTGTATATCTCTTGGTGTATATCTCTTGGTGTATATCTCTTGGTGTATATCGCTTGGTGTATATCTCTTGGTGTATATATCTTGGTGTATATCTCCTGGGGTATATCTCTTGGTGTATATCTCTTGGTGTATATCGCTTGGTGTATATCTCTTGGTGTATATCTCTTGGTGTATATCTCTTGGTGTATATCTCTTGGTGTATATCTATTGGTGTATATATCTTGGTGTCTATCTCTTGGTGTATATCTCTTGGTGTATATCTCTTGGTGTATATCTCTTGGTGTATATCTCTTGGTGTATATCTCTTGGTGTATATCTCTTGGTGTCTATCTCTTGGTGTCTATCTCTTAGTGTATATCTCTTGGTGTATATCTATTGGTGTATATCTCCTGGTGTATATCTCTTGGTGTATATCTATTGGTGTCTATCTCTTGGTGTCTATCTCTTAGTGTATATCTCTTGGTGTATATCTATTGGTGTACATCTCCTGGTGAATATCTCTTGGTGTATATCTATTGGTGTATATCTCCTGGTGTATATCTCTTGGTGTATATCTCTTGGTGTATATCTCCTGGTGTATATCTCTTAGTGTATATCTCTTAGTGTATATCTCTTGGTGTATATCTCTTGGTGTATATCTCTTGGTGTATATCTCCTGGTGTATATCTCTTGGTGTATATCTCTTGGTGTCTATCTCTTGGTGTATATCTCCTGGTGTATATCTCTTGGTGTCTATCTCTTAGTGTATATCTCTTAGTGTATATCTCTTGGTGTATATCTCTTGGTGTATATCTCTTGGTGTATATCTCCTGGTGTATATCTCTTGGTGTATATCTCTTGGTGTCTATCTCTTGGTGTATATCTCTTGGTGTATATCTCTTGGTATATCTATTGGTGTATATCTCTTGGTATATCTATTGGTGTATATCTCTTGGTGTATATCTCTTGATGTCTATCTCTTAGTGTATATCTCTTGGTGTATATCTATTGGTGTATATCTCCTGGTGTATATCTCTTGGTGTATATCTATTGGTGTATATATCTTGGTATATCTTTTGGTGTATATATCTTGGTATATCTTTTGGTGTATATATCTTGGTATATCTTTTGGTGTACATAGCTTGGGTATATCTCCTGGTGTATATCTCTTGGAATATTGATGATCTGTACGGTATGTTTGTGGTATTAGCTTATTCAGTGAAACACAATTAAAACTAAGCTAGACCTTTCTATTGATTGGGTGGTTGGTTTTGTCACAGAGACATGTAATTTATACTGATAGATACAATCTCAGTGCGGAATGAAAATGCAGATTGGAAGCCAACTGAAGTGCACTGTAACTCACCTGAGCCGGAAGATCAAAATAATACCATGGGGTCGTGAAATAATTAATTGCCTTACAAATAGGCATAGTGTAGCAGGTTTGATTTTAATTGGAATTTGCTCAAGCGTCGACACAAGTGATATGATAATGAAAACCGCGGTGGGTGGGCACTCGGAGTCTCCCCTACCAACACTAGCCCGAGGGTCGCCAGTTGACTAAGTTGAGGGTGCAACTTAAAACCCAGTAAAGCATAGACATAAGAGTGTGTGTTTTACGCTTATTTATCGTCGCTACCGGTTGCCCAAATGAAGAGATTAGTCATTTTAGATTTTTGGAGGATAGTGCAATGATACAGACAGATACCCATTCCAGAGTCTCTTCTGGTTCTTTTACGTACACGGTGTAAAGCACCGACACGAGAACTCGGTTTTTCCCATCTGAATGACTGTTAATTGTTATAAGTTCAGACGGGGGATCGAACCTGCGATCCCTGGATTACCAGTCCAGCGTGTTACCACTGGACTATAGATCCGCATGTAGAGACATGAGATTTTAATTATAACCATTAGTAGTGAAGCCCAATGGTTAGTATTGTACAAATAACGAGCACAATTATGCAAACTGTAGGTGAACATTGATGGATTGTTTGACAGAAACTTGTGCATAGTTAATATGTCACAACTGTTGATATTTTTGACTTACAATCATTGGCTCCTCTTCTCTACCACTCGTGGCGATGGATTCCATCAGGAATGAGGTCTCGAGAGTGACTAATATAAGTTGAAATAACTTGCTTCGCAATCGAGCTAAAATAAATTTGTATAAACTAATCAGTGTATTACAATCACTGTTTACTGTTTTCTTGATTTTTGTCTACACTCACTGTTTCAATTTGTTTTGCAACCACTATTAAAAGATATAAATATAATTTCTCAATCGTTCTTGACTTTTGATTTCAACAAATTAATAGTAATTTTATTTTAGAATCAATATTTACTTTTGTCCACCACATCCACTGTGTATCTTTATTACATTCACGTTTATTTATCGTCGCTACTGGTTGCCCATATGAGCGACGCCTCACGAAGAGATTAGAGATTTTAGATTTGTGGATGATAGTGTAATGATGCAGACAGAGACCCATTCCAGAATCTCCTCTGGTTTTGTTTACGTGCACGGTTTAAAGCACCGACACGAGACCTCGGTTTAACTTCCCATCTGAGAGACTGTTAATGTTATTAGGGTCAGACGGGGGATCGACAGCCCCTATATTTATATACCTTTCTATGTGACGCATCGTTCCGCTTATCGCTTGCAAATTTCCCCATGAGCAATGCTATCAACACACAATATTGTCTTGGATAAATGTTCTAATACATTGAGATTTGCTTGACCTATTCGTACGTGATTACATCTAATCGCGGTCCATTTATGTAACATAATTTGCTAGACAGGCGCTGAGACATAGTATGCTCTGGTTTTACCCATTCTCGCAGGAATCGGTATCTGTCCATCGGAATTACCAGTAATCATCGAGGCATATTGTGGACGAAATGGCCCAAACGCACCATCACTTATGCTTTGGTGTCTGCGTATTTGGAGTAAGTGCAAATGAATCCCGATAACATGATCTTCAATCCCCCACACTGGAGGCGTGTTTGGTATGGTACAATCTCTGAATCTTCAATCCACCACCCTGGAGGCGTGTTTGGTATGGTACAATCTCTGAATCTTCAACCCACCACACTGGAGGCGTGTTTGGTATGGTACAATCTCTGAATCTTCTACCCACCACACTGGAGGCGTGTTTGGTATGGTACAATCTCTGAATCTTCAACCCACCACACTGGAGGCGTGTTTGGTATGGTACAATCTCTGAATCTTCTACCCACCACACTGGAGGCGTGTTTGGTATGGTACAATCTCTGAATCTTCAACCCACCACACTGGAGGCGTGTTTGGTATGGTACAATCTCTGAATCTTCAACCCACCACACTGGAGGCGTGTTTGGTATGGTACAATCTCTGAATCTTCAACCCACCACACTGGAGGCGTGTTTGGTATGGTACAATCTCTGAATCTTCAACCCCCCACACTGGAGGCGTGTTTGGTATGGTACAATCTCTGAATCTTCAATCCACCACCCTGGAGGCGTGTTTGGTATGGTACAATCTCTGAATCTTCATCCACCACACTGGAGGCGTGTTTGGTATGGTACAATCTCTGAATCTTCAATCCACCACCCTGGAGGCGTGTTTGGTATGGTACAATCTCTGAATCTTCAATCCCCCACACTGGAGACGTGTTTGGTATGGTACAATCTCTGAATCTTCTACCCACCACACTGGAGGCGTGTTTGGTATGGTACTATCTCTGAATCTTCAATCCCCCACACTGGAGACGTGGTTGGTATGGTACAATCTCTGAATCTTCAACCCACCACACTGGAGGCGTGTTTGGTATGGTACTATCTCTGAATCTTCTACCCACCACACTGGAGGCGTGTTTGGTATGGTACTATCTCTGAATCTTCTACCCACCACACTGGAGGCGTGTTTGGTATGGTACTATCTCTGAATCTTCTACCCACCACACTGGAGGCGTGTTTGGTATGGTACTATCTCTGAATCTTCTACCCATCACACTGGAGGCGTGTTTGGTATGGTACTATCTCTGAATCTTCAATCCACCACACTGGAGACATGTTTGGTATGGGGACTAACTCTGAATCTTCAATCCACCACACTGGAGGCGTGTTTGGTATGGTACTAACTCTGAATCTTCAACCTACAACACTGGAGACGTGTTGGTATGGTACTATCTCTGAATCATCAACCCACAACACTGGAGACGTGTTGGTATGGTACTATCTCTGAATCTTCAATCCCCCACACTGGAGGCGTGTTTGGTATGGTACTATCTCTGATTCTTCAACCCACCACACTGGAGGCGTGTTTGGTATGGTACTATCTCTGAATCTTCAACCCACCACACTGGAGGCGTGTTTGGTATGGTACTATCTCTGATTCTTCAACCCACCACACTGGATGCGTGTTTTGGTATGCCAACTCTGAATAATAATAATAATCATCATCATCATCATCATCATCCATCCATCCATCCATCCATCCATCCATCCATCCATCCATCATACATCATCATTTTCATCATTGTCATCATCATCTCCATCATCGTCGTCGTCGTCGTCATCGTCACCGTCACCGCCATCGTCACCGCCACCGCCAACATCAACAAACTACCTGTCGAATGTGTCAAAAGTAAGCTGCCGTGCCACGACCAATACGAATCCTTCCAGTTTGTATTACACGTATGTACATGCATGAACATATGACATGGCTGTATTACACAGAACACACGCAACGTTATTTCATATAACATACTATATATATATAGTATTTGTGTAATTCCAAACAATATTGGAAAACATCTATGACATTTCTTGACGTTTTAGTAAAACGAATGAGTGGTATCCTTATCGGATTGGGTAATCTCATCTGTTATGAGGTCAGCTGACTCGTGGTCAATAAGGGACCTCGTTGGCATTTCTATTACCTCCCTTGGTAGATAAAGTCCGATTTATTCCTAAATGCATAGCGGTCCTATAGTCTAAAGCTTAAACGTATCTTAAAGCGACACTACATCGCACAAAGCAAATGTGTGGATATGTGGAGTGTGTTGTTGATATGTAGGTTACGTCCTAAAGCTTAAACGTATCTTAAAGCGACACTACAGCGCACAAAGCAAATGTATGGATATGTGGAGTGTGCTGTTGATATGTAGGTACATCCTAGGCTTAAACGTATCTTAAAGCGACACTACATCGCACAAAGCAAATGTATGGATATGTGGAGTGTGTTGTTGATATGTAGGCTACGTCCTAAAGCTTAAACGTATCTTAAAGCGACACTACATCGCACAAAGCAAATGTATGGATATGTGGAGTGTGCTGTTGATATGTAGGTACATCCTAGGCTTAAACGTATCTTAAAGCGACACTACATCGCACAAAGCAAATGTATGGATATGTGACGTGTGCTGTTGATATGTAGGTACATCCTAAGCTTAAACGTATCTTAAAGCGACACTACATCGCACAACGCAAATAAAATGCATTTTTGCAGGTATGAATACATTGCTACTGCAAATGCTTCCGAATACATTCGAACACTAACATTGAATCAATTAACAGTGTTTTTGTGGTCTACACATTTTCAAAATTGAAAGTAGGATTTCATATAGCGGTCATCCATTCTCCTGAATTGACGTTTGTTTGTCATCGGAGTCAATACTAAACGCGAGATAATGTCGTTTTATAGATAATTAACTACTAAGATATTAGTCTACAAATAAATAGGCACAAATGTGAGATATAACGGTAAATATGTACCATAAATTGTGTTATTCAGGATACACTAGTTGTATTACGCATGGATGTCGACCCTATTTACCCTATTTTGTTATGTCAACCAACCGCGTATGCGACGTTTGTTTATTAGTTGAAATACTCAGTTTTTGAGGCAACTATTTTGAAAACAATTATACCATTTAATAGGAAAACACATTCTGAAGAAATTTGTGTTTTCGCTGATGTAGTGTCGCTTTAATATCAATACAGTTCGATTAGCGCAGTTGTTAACGCGCTAGCTTCTCACCAATGCAACCCGGGTTCGATCCTCGGACCGGGAAGTATGTGAGATGGTACTGTGGTCGCCAGATCGGACAGGTGGGTTTTCTCCTGGTACTCCGGTTTCCTCCCACACGAATGACCACATTTACGCTTTCATCCGCGCCAATGAGAGTGATTAATATAAGTTGTTGAAACTTGCTTCGCAATCGTTGTAAAATAAATAACGTTTAAACTTAATCAATACAATTTATGATTATTGGTGTTCAATATTTATTTGTTTGAGATTTATTATGATGGAGTCAGGAAAGCGCAGTTTTCAGAACAAGTTGATAAATTTAATGACGGTAATGTACACTAATACGGTGGTATCTCATGTTTATGTTTGTATGTATTCATAGATAAACAATATAAACATAGGCGGGTTGTAGACGCTGGACTGGTAATCCAGGGATCGCAGGTTCGACCCCCCCGTCTGATCATAAATAAATTAACAGTCTTTCAGATGGGACGTTAAACCGAGGTTTCGTCTCGGTGCTTTACATCGTGCACGTAAAAGAACCAGAGGAGATTCTGGAATGGGTCTCTGTCCTATCCTCCAAAACTCTAAAATGACTAATCTCTTCAGTAGGCGTCGCTCATATGGGCAACCGGTAGCGACGATAAATAAAAGTAAAACCCACCACCAGGCTAGTAGCATTGATACCATATTCTAGATATTTCCGGATAACGTCTTTATGGTGTAAGGGACACAACTCGTAATCCTTATTTCGCTTTGCTAAATCAAGAAGAGTTGTCCCTCCCCATCAACTCGTACTGTTTTAAATTAAATACGTTCTATAGCTCTATCCCTCAGATAAGCCAATCAGCGGTGGGTATTTATTAACATTATTTATTCAAACGAGCGGTCTATGGTGATAAAAGAATCTTAAACCATATTTTATGAAACTTGATTTGGAATTTTGCTATTAAGCTCGACAAAAGGCGTGATAGCGCAGTGGATGCGCGTTCGCTTCAGGTGCGAAAGGTCCGGAGTTCGAGCCCCACTGGAGCCGTTACGATTGTGTCCTTAGGCAAGGACCTGAATTCCACGTTGCCTCTTCTCTCTCCCTCGTGGCAATGGATTCCATCAGGAATGAGGTCTCGAGAGTGATTTATATAAGTTGAAATAACTTGTTTCGCAATCGAGCTAACATAAATGTGTATAAACTAAACATCCAAACTCGTTTCATTGAATACAGTATGAAATCACCACTCATGTAAGCTCCTATGTTATATCATTTATAATGTAAAACACCATTAGTATAAGATACCCACGGATATACAATAAGTTTTAAGTTTAAACGTTGTTTATTTTACAATGATTGCGAAGCAAGTTGTAATAACTTATATTAATCACTCTCGTGGCGCGGAAGAACGCGTCAGTGTGGTAATGCATGTGGGAGGAAACCGGAGTACCCGGAGAGAAAATCCACCTGTCCGATCTGGCGACCACCGTACCATCTCACATACTGTCCGGTCTGAGGATCGAACCCGGGTTGCATTTGTGAGAAGCGAGTGCGCTAACCACTGCGCTAATCGGTACAATATAATAGGATAGTATAGTTGCTGGTGGTTCATCTGTCCGTGTCGATATCTATGCATACACTTATAGATTGTGTACTTGATGATGTTATAAAATACAAAAGTAAATGGGTCCGCCTCCGTGGTCGAGTGGTTACGGTCGCTGACTTGTATACCACTGTAACCTATCATCACTGATGGTGACGTCACGGGTTCGAGCCCCGCTCAGACCGTGACTCATGTACATGAAAAAGTTGGCAGTTTCTTACGGAGGTTGGTGCACCCAAGTACTGGTAAACCGCTGGAGCCTGCCCAGGAAAGGTGTTGTTAGGTAAACTGCCCGCCGGCGATATAGCCCGAAATGGTGCTGATGCAGGCGTAAAACCCGAAATATAACATAACAAAACTAAATGGAAGAAATCATCAATTCCTCAACAGTTCAGAGGCGTGTCCAGGGTGTGCACATGGGACTCCAGGACTCTCCTTAATTTCCAGAGTTGTGTTGAATCATCTTATTAATTTCCTGTAAGATCATTACACCAGCAGGTATCCTCATTTTACACAACATATACAAGGAAATCGCATTATTTGGTTTATACAAATTTATTTTAGCTCGATTGCGAAACAAGTTCTTACAACTTATATTAATCACTCTCTAGACCCCATTCCTGAGTTCTTACAACTTATATTAATCACTCGAGAGAGAGAGAGAGAGAGAGAGAGAGAGAGAGACCTCATTCCTGATGGAATCCATCGCCACGACGGAGAAAGAAAAGAGGTAACGTGGAATTTAAATGCCTTGCCTAAGGGCACAAACGTAACGGCTCCAGCGGGGCTCGAACTCTGCACCTTTCGCACCTGAAGAGAATGCGCATTCACTGCGCTATCAGGACTTCCGCGATAGTAGTCCTGGTATTCAGGTTTTCACAGAATTTCGGGGAAGCATGCAACCGGACCCCCGCCATTATTAATAGTAGTAGTATTATGTTTTCTACATAACAGAAATTGTTCATCCAACATTGTTAATTTAGTTTGAAGTGATGGGGATGGCTGTAAATAATGTTGTGATAACTTGTAGCCCAACCCATTTGCATTGTCCCCCAGCTGAAATAGTAAACAGCAATAATAATAAATCCTAATATAATTTCATGTTGTTTTCTATGAATTGCATTGTGTGTATAAGTGTAAGGTAACGTATGAATGTAACTTAGGGGAAAAAAATGCAATTTAATATTATTAAAGTTACAAAAGATAGTATTATTGGATTGGCCAACTGCGGTTTTTTCCCGGGGCTCGTGCTACTTACTTATTTATCGTCGCTACCGGTTGCCCATATGAGCGACGCCTCCTGGAGAGATTGGCTATGTTAGATTTTGGAGGATAGTGCAATGATACAGACAGAGACCCATTCCAGAGTCTCCTCTGGTTCTTTTAAGTGCACGGTGTAAATCACCAACATGAGACCTCGGTTTAACGTCCCATCTGAAAGACTGTTGGTCTGTTCTTTGCACCACCTGATATATAAAGCTTTGAATTGTGGAGCAGAATATATATATATATACAGACGGATCTGTAGCCCAGTGGTAAAACACTGGACTGGTAATACAGGGATCGCAGGTTCGATCCCCCATCTGACCCTAATAAAATTAACAGTCTTTCAGATGAGACGTTAAACCGAGGTCTCGTGTCGGTGCTTTACACCGTGCACGTAAAAGTACAAGAGGAGACTCTGGAATGGGTCTCTGTCTGTATCATTGCACTATCCTCCAAAATCTAAAATGACTAATCTAGTCAGGAGGCGTCGTTCATATGGGCAACCGGAAGCGACGATAAATCAACATAAAATACACACAGGAGCAGAATATGATGTTTTGATTTGATAAGGGAGGGAATTTGCAGCCCATTTAAGTGTGTCCTGAATTTGCCTCTGCAATTACTTTCTTTCAATAATCGACTATGCCCTATGAATATTCCAATGTCATTCATAAACCGACAGCTCAATCTGCCCTAACAATATATTATTAATAATAATAATAACATAATTATAGTAACGCACTGTCATGGATAACAAATACGTCTAATGTACTGCAAGAATTAGTCCTTGGTAAAGTAATAGTCTGGTGTATATATACTAAAGGACATAGAAAACGCACACTTCACAGACGGGTCTGTAGTCCAGTGGTAACACGCTGGACTGGTAATCCAGGGATCGCAGGTTCGATCCCCCGTCTGACCCTAATAAAATTAACAGTCTTTCAGATGGGACGTTAAACCGAGGTCTCGTGTCGGTGCTTTACACCGTGCACGTAAAAGAACCAGAGGAGATTCTGAAATGGGTCTCTGTCTGTATCCACTATCCTCCAAAATCTAAAATAACTAATCTCTTCAGGAGGCGTCGCTCATATGGGCAACCGGTAGCGACGATAAATAAACGTATACACACACACCAAGCGCACACATCGGATAAGTGTGTTTTTACATGAAAAACAATAACTATATGAATACATAGTTTTAAACATTTTGGAATATTTATAGTTGTTCAGTTTGTGTTTTGTAATAAAGATGTGATATATCTTTGATGGAATCCTTCGTATTTCGCTTTCGTAATAATAATCATATAATGTAGGTGTGCGTTTTCTATGTCCTCTAGTATATTTATAATGTAGGTGTGCGTTTTCTATGTCCTCTAGTATATAATGTAGGTGTGCGTTTTCTATGTCCTCTAATATATAATGTAGGTGTGCGTTTTCTATGTCCTCTAGTATATAATGTAGATGTGCGTTTTCTATGTCCTCTAGTATATAATGTAGGTGTGCGTTTTCTATGTCCTCTAGTATATAATGTAGGTGGCGTTTTCTATGTCCTCTAGTATATAATGTAGGTGTGCGTTTTCTATGTCCTCTAGTATATAATGTAGTGCTCGTTTTCTATGTCCTCTAGTATATAATGTAGGTGTGTTTTCTATGTCCTCTAGTATATATTGTAAGTGTGCGTTTTCTATGTCCTCTAGTATATAATGTAGGTGTGCGTTTTCTATGTCCTCTAGTATATAATGTAGGTGTGCGTTTTCTATGTCCTCTAGTATATAATGTAGGTGTGCGTTTTCTATGTCCTCTAGTATATAATGTAGGTGTGCGTTTTCTATGTCCTCTAGTATATAATGTAGGTGTGCGTTTTCTATGTCCTCTAGTATATAATGTAGGTGTGCGTTTTCTATGTCCTCTAGTATATAATGTAGGTGTGCGTTTTCTATGTCCTCTAGTATATAATGTAGGTGTGCGTTTTCTATGTCCTCTAGTATATATGTAGGTGTGCGTTTTCTATGTCCTCTAGTATATAATGTAGGTGTGCGTTTTCTATGTCCTCTAGTATATAATGTAGGTGTGCGTTTTCTATGTCCTCTAGTATATAATGTAGGTGTGCGTTTTCTATGTCCTCTAGTATATAATGTAGGTGTGCGTTTTCATGTCCTCTAGTATATAATGTAGGTGTGCGTTTTCTATGTCCTCTAGTATATAATGTAGGTGTGCGTTTTCTATGTCCTCTAGTATATAATGTAGGTGTGCGTTTTCTATGTCCTCTAGTATATAATGTAGTTGTGCGTTTTCTATGTCCTCTAGTATATAATGTAGGTGTGCGTTTTCTATGTCCTCTAGTATATAATGTAGGTGTGCGTTTTCTATGTCCTCTAGTATATAATGTAGGTGTGCGTTTTCTATGTCCTCTAGTATATAATGTAGGTGTGCGTTTTCTATGTCCTCTAGTATATAATGTAGGTGTGCGTTTTCTATGTCCTCTAGTATATAATGTAGGTGTGCGTTTTCTATGTCCTCTAGTATATAATGTAGGTGTGCGTTTTCTATGTCCTCTAGTATATAATGTAGGTGTGCGTTTTCTATGTCCTCTAGTATATAATGTAGGTGTGCGTTTTCTATGTCCTCTAGTATATAATGTAGGTGTGCGTTTTCTATGTCCTCTAGTATATAATGTAGGTGTGCGTTTTCTATGTCCTCTAGTATATAATGTAGGTGTGCGTTTTCTATGTCCTCTAGTATATAATGTAGGTGTGCGTTTTCTATGTCCTCTAGTATATAATGTAGGTGTGCGTTTTCTATGTCCTCTAGTATATAATGTAGGTGTGCGTTTTCTATGTCCTCTAGTATATATTGTAGGTGTTCGTTTTCTATGTCCTCTAGTATATAATGTAGGTGTGCGTTTTCTATGTCCTCTAGTATATAATGTAGGTGTGCGTTTTCTATGTCCTCTAGTATATATTGCAAGTGCTCGTTTTCTATGTCCTCTAGTATATAATGTAGGTGTGCGTTTTCTATGTCCTCTAGTATATAATGTAGGTGTGCGTTTTCTATGTCCTCTAGTATATAATGTAGGTGTGCGTTTTCTATGTCATCTAGTATATAATGTAGGTGTGCGTTTTCTATGTTCTCTAGTATATAATGTAGGTATGCGTTTTCTATGTCCTCTAGTATATAATGTAGGTGTGCGTATTCTATGTCCTCTAGTATATAATGTAGGTGTGTGTTTTCTATGTCCTCTAGTATATAATGTAGGTGTGCGTTTTCTATGTCCTCTAGTATATAATGTAGGTTTGCGTTTTCTATGTCCTCTAGTATATAATGTAGGTGTGCGTTTTCTATGTCCTCTAGTATATAATGTAGGTGTGCGTTTTCTATGTCCTCTAGTATATAATGTAGGTGTGCGTTTTCTATGTCCTCTAGTATATAATGTAGGTGTGCGTTTTCTATGTCCTCTAGTATATAATGTAGGTGTGCGTTTTCTATGTCCTCTAGTATATA
>CM026398.1:14430577-14446603 GCA_014843695.1 Archivesica marissinica
CGGTGTAGTGCGGGGAGGGGGGACTACGGCGTTGATGCTATCGGTGAAATGCGGGAAGGGGGGACTACGGCGTTGATGCTAGCGGTGAAATGCGGGAAGGGGGGACTACGGCGTTGATGCTATCGGTGAAATGCGGGAAGGGGACTACGGCGTTGAAGATGGTGGTGAAATGCGGGCGGAGGAACCACGGCATGCTAGACCACTAGCCACTCTATATGACAATAATACTATTAAATGGCCAGCACCATCGGCATTTAGCCAACAGTAATGTTGTGCGAGCAAATTTATGATGTTTCTCAAAACTGTTTAATTTAGTTTAAACATATTTTATTTTATCAATATTTACATCATGTTATAACATATACAAGAACAAATGGATTAAATTTTCATAAACTATGGCAGAGTGTATATACATTTATGAACGTGACAAGTTTTATTCAACTGTAATGATATAAGTGTAATTAAAAATAATATGGAGATGATGATGAAGTAATCAACCAGACTGGCTTACCAGTCGGATTACGTGCAGTCGATTTAGGAAATGGTGAGGCGAGATAGGGGACGAGAAAGAGAGAGAGAGTGAGTGAGAGAGAACGAGGTGGGAATCGTTTATACGAGGATTGAGGAGGAAGATACACACATTTCACTAGCCGTTATCAAATCTCTTTTAGCTGTTTGAGCTCGGAATACACAAAAACATATAGCATAGACTATCGCTAAAACCCATAAGCTATCTCTCTTAGGGAAATATCTTACCAGTTATGTATAATAATTATTCCATTGGCATATACCTATCCAAAACATATAATCGCAAAATATAATTAATTAGTGACACAAATCCACTAAATGATGAACATGATATGCCCAACGACATAGTTCGAACCATTGTCCATCTGAACAAATCTGGAGAAAAATCATTCAAACGCGGACATCCTACATTCAAACGCGGACATCCTACATTCAAACGCGGACATCCTACATTCAAACGCGGACATCCTACATTCAAACGCGGACATCCTATCCACTGCGCTAATCAGACACATATATACTGTTCAGGCGGTTTATCTGTATTTTATACCCCCAAATATCCAATATTAATGTGTTTACATGTGTGATTTATTTTTAAAACCCACAATATAGCCAATGTAATCCTGAACGACAGTAGTATTGTCTTTGTTACAAATTAGATGCATGTACACACTCGTGTATTGCTTATTTTCAGCATTGTCATTATGAATGGAAAGATAACGAATCGTACCTGGGCATGTAGCCTGGGTGCCAGTCTGTCGATTTTTCACTTTTTAACTTCTGGCAAAAATGACATGATCAGAAACTCAATACGGCCCAATTAATAGTATAGGTGTTAAAATATATTTATTTGACTGACCAGGCAAACTATATCGACGCCTATTCCCAGGCTACTGGGCATGATGCATACATACCATGTCCCGATTTAAAAAAAATGTATATAATGAGGTTCGATCCCCGTCTGACCCTAATAAAAGTAACAGTCTTTCAGATGGGACTTCAAACCGATGTATCGTGTCGGTGCTGTACATAGTGCACGTAAAAGAACCATAGGATACTCTGGATTGGTCTCTGTCTGTATTATTGCACTATCCTCCAACATCTAAAATGACTAATCTCTTCAGGAGTCTCCTCTGGTTCTTTTACGTGCACGGTGTACAGCACTGACACGATACCTCGGTTTAACGTCCCATCTTAAAGACTACTAATTGTATTAGGGTCAGATGGGGGATCGAACCTGTGATCCCTGGATTACCAGTCCAACGTGTTACCACTGGACCACAGATCAGTCTGTTCCTTGCTTTGTGCTCCTAGGAAGGTGTTTATATAGTTTCCTATGTGTTGAAATCAGTGAATGAAGATTAGTGGATGAAGAATGTCGGATGTTATGTAAATGATGTGTATTGGATGAGCCATGTCGGATGTTATGTAAATGAAGTTTATTGGATGATCCATGTCGGATGTTATGTAAATGAAGTTTATTGGATGATCCATGTCGGATGTTATGTAAATGAAGTTTATTGGATGAGCCATGTCGGATGTTATGTAAATGAAGTTTATTGGATGAGCCATGTCGGATGTTATGTAAATGAAGTTTATTGGATGAGCCATGTCGGATGTTATGTAAATGAAGTTTATTGGATGATCCATGTCGGATGTTATGTAAATGAAGTGTATTGGATGATCCATGTCGGATGTTATGTAAAACAATGTGTAGCAACATGACCAAATGAACCAAGTTTTTTGCTCATTTATGTTCCCGATATTCTGAAGTGTGTCTTGCAGATATCATTGTAAACATTTATTTATTTATTATGTCTTTCACAACACTAGAGGTAACATAACATTAAAACATTCAAATAGTGCAAGCAGTTTCTAGGTACGCAAGCAAGAGTATGAGTGATTCTAATGGTGGTCAATTTGGCAACATGGCAGTTATCTTAGAATTTAGCTTTGTACCCTCGACAATCATCAGCTTCTAATACCATCCAATGATTCTTCGGACTAAAATAAATCAAACAAAGCCTCAAGGCTGCTCGTTTTGGTATAGTTATATATGTATGTATTACCTCATAATTGCAATGCAATACTTGTAAATACCAGCTATAGATCGAGACTTGTGCGGCTTGGATAACAAATAAGCTCCCACTAGTTGTGTTCTTGTTTGCATTGGTGGTTACATTCTCATCTATGGTGTCGGTCATATTACGAATCATTATATTTTGTTGGTGGAGGAAAGGAAACACTTTTAAGTGCCACACCGAGCACTTTGTTTGGCAATATAGGCGCCGACACTGGTAGAGCCGTCGACATGCCAGCTGCATTGCTTCCTGAAATGAAACAATACATGACCTCATAAGTGACAGACAGAGAAATGGTCCATAATGTAAATTCAACCAGCAGTGAAAATGATGATGCGTTTAATTAAAGTTATATATTGCAGTTTACTGGAATACTTTTATTGATTGATCTGAAACACTTATTTGTTACCGATACACATGTATTGTTCCACATTGCGGATCTGTAGTCCAGCGGTAACACGCTGTAATGGTAATCCAGCGATCGCAGGTTCGATCCCCATTCTGACCATAATAAAATTAACAGTCTTTCAGATGGGGCGTTAAACCGAGGTCTCGTGTCGGTGCTTTACACCGTGAACTTAAAAGAACCAGATGACACTCTGGAATGGCTCTCTCTCTCTGTATCATTGCACTATCCTCCAAAATCTAAAATGACTAATCTCTTTAGAAGGCGTCGCTCATATGGGCAACCGGTAGCGACGATATATAAACGTAAAAACACACACACATTTCTTTTCGGGGAACACGACATGAAGGTGTGTACTTAATTGAGCTGCAATTCCACACGTTGATATTAAGTTAATGTTAATTTATGCTGAAAAATGAAATTTGAGAGTAACTGTACACTGACAGGAGACGCCACGTACGCTAATGCATAATAACATGTATAGTTGCACACTGACAGGAGGCGCCACGTACGCTAATGCATAATAACATGTATAGTTGCACACTGACAGGAGGCACCACGTACGCTAATGCATAATAACATGTATAGTTGCACACTGACAGGAGGCGCCACGTACGCTAATGCATAATAACATGTATAGTTGCCATACATAATGTATCTGTTTCTATATTAGAAGTGACAATCGTTGTAATTATGGTGTTTATACTGTCTCTCCCTGGCGAGATAACATGATGTGTGTATATGTACCAATGATGTGTGTGTATGTATAAGTATCTATGTGTACATATATATGTGTATATATATGTGTGTGTGTATATATAAGGATATATGTGTACATGTATGTGTGTGTATATATATGTGTGTGTATGTAGAAGTAGCTATGTGCACATGTATGTGTATGTATATATATGTGTGTGTATGTATAAGTATATATGTGTACATGTATGTGTGTATATATATATGTATGTAGATGTATGAATGTATATATGTGTGTATATGTATGCATATGTATGTATATATGATATATGTGTGTATATGTATGTATGTGTATATATGTGTATATATGTGTATACTTTTATGTATGTATATGTATGTATATAGGATATATGTGTGTATATGTATGTATGTGTGTATGTATATGTGTGTGTATACAAATATAAATATGTGTGTGTTAAGTCATGTGATCCCGCCATCTTTGCCATGCTGCGTTATTTTCATTATTTGTTATATTGTTGCTTGTAAATGACCCATGTGTGGGTTTATATGCCAATAAAACATGCAATTATATGAAGGAATTTCCAAGAACAAATCAATAGCTGTTTGCTATCAGCTAATTGTGTTAATAGAAACATCATTGTTGTGATATGTACTTCTGAATGCTTCGTATCGAGACAACATACCATCGTTTCGTTGATATTGATTTTATTTAAATGGTATTAATTTGAATACGTATTTGCTTTCCAGGAACTCGAGTGGGTATGCCATGTGTGTCATAAGAGGCGACAGCTAGTGCTCAGTTCTGGTCTATGGCATCCAGGGTGTGATGTTGATGACGATATTCCTTTGGCGAGGGAAGTTGATTGTAGACTGAGGGAATTAGAAGTAAGTAGCAACGATGAAGATATTGTAATTTGTAATTTGGGATAAGTAAGATATTTGGATCGATGGATTTTGGTCGAATTGGATGTAAGTAGTATACATGAAGCTATTGTGCTGGAGAGTGAAGTTGAACGAAGACTGTGAGATGTCTAGGTAGTTAATAAGGATGGACACATTGCACTGGAGAGTGACGCTGAACGAAAACTGTGAGATGTCTAGGTAGTTAATAAGGATGGACATATTGTACTGGAGAGTGACGCTGAACGAAGACTGTGAGATGTCTAGGTAGTTAATAAGGATGGACATATTGCACTGGAGAGTGACGCTGAACGAAGACTGTGAGATGTCTAGGTAGTTAATAAGGATGGACACATTGCACTGGAGAGTGACGCTGAACGAAAACTGTGAGATGTCTAGGTAGTTAATAAGGATGGGCACATTGTACTGGAGAGTGACGCTGAACGAAAACTGTGAGATGTCTAGGTAGTTAATAAGGATGTACATATTGTACTGGAGAGTGACACTGAACGAAGACTGTGAGATGTCTAGGTAGTTAATAAGGATGGACATATTGCACTGGAGAGTGACGCTGAACGAAGACTGTGAGCTGTCTAGATAGTTAATAAGGATGTACATATTGTACTGGAGAGTGACGCTGAACGAAGACTGTGAGATGTCTAGGTAGTTAATAAGGATGGACATATTGCACTGGCACCAGAAGGTTGTTACTGGTTGAAATCATTTGGAGATAAAAAAAGTGTATTTAATTTACAACGATTGCGAAGCAAGTTCTAACAACTTATATTAATCACTCTCGTTGGCGCGGATGAAAGCGTTTATGTGGTCATTCGTGTAGGAGGAATCCATAGTAGCCGGAGGAAACCCACCTGTCCGATCTGGCGACCATCGTACCATCTCACGTACTTCCCGGTCCGAGGATCGAACCAGGGTTGCGAGTGCGCTAACCACTGCGCTAATCGGACAGCTTTGGAGATAAGTAATACCATTGGATATACTGCATTGGCTATGAACGTTGAACGAAGACGTAAACATTGGAGGTAAGTAATAGAGATGGAAATATTGTACCAACGAGTGAAATGAAAAGTAGTGTGTGGGAATTAGAGGTTGATAAGAAGATGGATATATGTATCAGTGACTATTGATATCGACAAATAGAGGTCGTTAATATGGATACAGATATAGCTAAAGATATAGATACAGATTTTGAACAGACGGCGAAGACGTTGAATGTAGATTTAGATAATAAAACTAGTAAGTAACTAATGTGAAGATGTAGAGGGAAGTATACCATCGACTGATAACATAATTTGCGTTTTAGATTGGTGATATCGCCATTGCATATTTTCTGTATTACACATAGTCGTGGAACGCGGACATATATAAACATTGGTATTGCACAGCTCTGTACAACGTCAACAAAAAGAAGAAGGTCCTACTCTGCGAGTGTTAGTGTTGAGGAATAGTACGGGAGGCCGAGGGCAATAGTTCATCTGGTCGCCCACAGCATCGAGTGGCAATACCTTGAATGATCCAGGAAAGGAAATGAAATAGCTGCCTTATTACCCAACAATGTTCTAAAACGTTTTAAAATCCGTAACACTAACATTCGAAAGGTGCGACATGTTCTCCTTTTTGCTGACGTTTTACTGTCCTGCTGGCTGTAGGCTACAATAAAATATTTAAGCAATACATTAATTATTTTTTAGATTGTGATGAGTATAACCCATTGTAAGCATACTTACTCGTGATAGCGCAGTGGATGCGCGTTCGCTTCAGGTGCGAAAGATCCGGAGTTCGAGCCCCACTGGAGCCATTACGATTGTGCCCTTAGGCAAGGCATTTAAATTCCACGTTGCCTCTTCTCTTTCCCCCGTGACGATGGATTCCATCAGGAATGAGGTCTCGAGAGTGATTTATATAAGTTGAAATAACTTGTTTCGCAATCGAGCTAAAATAAATTTGTATAAAATATATAAGCATACTTATTGAAGTTCATACTAGGATCGAACTGTTTAATGTTTCCACTGATCGTGTTTGAATTCTATTGTTTAGTAGTGTTCCGATTGGCCGTAATGCTAAATGCGGCTAAGTCATTTGCAAGAACATGTAGGGAATGTGCAGCAACGTCAACAAGTCTATCTGCATGACCTCATGTACCATCATCTTAATTCATATCTAGTATATGTCCAAGAACTTGCCCATGTACAATAGCAATTCGTGACCCTTTGATAAACATACAACCTGCTGTTGCTTAGTCTAAATGTTGCTTAGTCTCTATTAGTCTCTATGCCAACACAAGCATCTTCTGTGGAAGACACATATCTGTATGATTGTGTGTACTATTTAGCTATAACGTAAAAGCATCTTGGAATTTAACAGAAGGATCTGTAGTCCAGTGGTTAACATACTGGACTGGTAATCCAGGGATCGCATGTTCGATCCCCCGTCTGACCCTAATATAATTAACAGTCTTTTAGCCTTCAGATGGGACTTTAAACCGAGGTCTCGTGTCGGTGCTTTACACCGTGTACGTAAAAGAACCAGAGGAGACTCTGGAATGGGTCACAGTCATTGCACTATCCTCCAAAAATCAAAAATAACTAATCTCTTCAGGAGGCGTCGCTCATATGGGCAACCGGTAGCGACGATAAATAAACGTAAAGCACACACACAATCTCGGGATTGTCGAGCCCGCCTGTCACTGTCTGTGGTGTTCCTCCAACAATAACAACTGGAGAGTCGCCATATGATCTAAGCTGTTGGTGTGACATAGCAAACACATAAAATCCACCAATAACAACGGAGAATAGCCCTTCTAAGCTATCGGTGTGACTTTGAACACATCTGTTTTCCAGTGACCGTTGTTGAAGATGGATACGTGTATGACCCGACGGCTTAACAGTATTGTTAAGCACATAAATATGATTCGCACTTATTAATTATGATTTATTTTCAGACAGCCAGTTTAGCAAGGGGGCCACTGACGCGTTCAGCTTCGGTTGATGGTGCTGACGGATGCCAAGCTTGTGGGGGTGTGGTCGCTAACACATCGCTGCAACGTCAAATGTCACTTCCCGACTACCACATGCCATCGTCGTTTTCCTTGGGTCATGCGCTCGAGGTTATACCTGTAATTAGACTTTGTATTTATATTATTTATACAGTCTATATCCGTTATGTCGAATTCCGTCGGACCGAACAAAATACTTCGACATAACCGAAGGTTGACTTAACGAAATTCTATATAAACGGAGCCAGTTATATGTAAAATGATGTCTGAAACGGGATTTTGATCCGACTTCGAGATAACCGGATAATTCGACATAACCGACGTTGACATAGCGGATGTAGACTGTACAACTATATTCATAATGTGACAACCACCACACCGATGGCAAATGCTAGGTTTTCACTACAACCAGATCCTTCCTACATGTATATCTAATAGTTCAACCAAATGTCAAATTTTGTCCTCCACCAATCATAGCTGGAGAGCGGTCATATGACCTAAGCTGTTGGTGGTACTTTAAACACTAGCAACCTATGACCTAAGCTGTTGGTGGTACTTTAGACACTAGCAACATATGACCTAATCTGTTGGTGGTACTTTAAGCACTAGCAACATATGACCTAAGCTGTTGGTGGTACTTTAAGCACTAGCAACATATGACCTAAGCTGTTGGTGGTACTTTAAACACTAGCAACCTATGACCTAATATGTTGGTGGTACTTTAGACACTAGCAACCTATGACCTAATATGTTGGTGGTACTGTAAACACTAGCAACTTATGACCTAATCTGTTGGTGGTACTGTAAACACTAGCAACATATGACCTAAGCTGTTGGTGGTACTTTAAACACTAGCAACCTATGACCTAAGCTGTTGGTGGTACTGTAAACACTAGCAATATATGACCTAATCTGTTGGTGGTACTTTAAACACTAGCAACATATGACCTAAGCTGTTGATGGTACTGTAAACACTAGCAACCTATGACCTAAGCTGTTGGTGGTATTGTAAACACTAGCAACATATGACCTAAGATGTTGGTGGTACTTTAAGCACTAGCAACATATGACCTAAGATGTTGGTGGTACTTTAAGCACTAGCAACATATGACCTAAGCTGTTGGTGGTACTTTAAACACTAGCAACCTATGACCTAAGCTGTTGGTGGTACTTTAAACACTAGCAACCTATGACATAAGCTGTTGGTGGTACTGTAAACACTAGCAATATATGACCTAATCTGTTGGTGGTACTTTAAACACTAGCAACATATGACCTAAGCTGTTGATGGTACTGTAAACACTAGCAACCTATGACCTAAGCTGTTGGTGGTATTGTAAACACTAGCAACATATGACCTAAGATGTTGGTGGTACTTTAAGCACTAGCAACATATGACCTAAGATGTTGGTGGTACTTTAAGCACTAGCAACATATGACCTAAGCTGTTGGTGGTACTTTAAACACTAGCAACCTATGACCTAAGCTGTTGGTGGTACTTTAAACACTAGCAACCTATGACCTAAGCTGTTGGTGGTACTTTAAACACTAGCAACCTATGACCTAAGCTGTTGGTGGTACTTTAAACACTAGCAACATATGACCTAAGCTGTTGGTGGTACTTTAGACACTAGCAACATATGACCTAAGATGTTGGTGGTACTTTAAGCACTAGCAACATATGACCTAAGCTGTTGGTGGTACTTTAAACACTAGCAACATATGACCTAAGCTGTTGGTGGTACTTTACACTAGCAACTATGACCTAAGCTGTTGGTGGTACTTTAACACTACAACTATGACCTAACTGTTGGTGGTACTTTAAACACTAGCAACATATGACCTAAGCTGTTGGTGGTACTTTAAGCACTAGCAACATATGACCTAAGCTGTTGGTGGTACTTTAAGCACTAGCAACATATGACCTAAGCTGTTGGTGGTACTTTAAACACTAGCAACCTATGACCTAAGCTGTTGGTGGTACTTTAGACACTAGCAACATATGACCTAAGCTGTTGGTGGTACTTTAAACACTAGCAACATATGACCTAAGCTGTTGGTGGTACTTTAAGCACTAGCAACATATGACCTAAGCTGTTGGTGGTACTTTAGACACTAGCAACATATGACCTAAGCTGTTGGTGGTACTTTAGACACTAGCAACCTATGACCTAAGCTGTTGGTGGTACTTTAGACACTAACAACATATGACCTAATCTGTTGGTGGTACTTTAAACACTAGCAACATATGACCTAAGCTGTTGGTGGTACTTTAAGCACTAGCAACATATGACCTAAGCTGTTGGTTGTACTTTAAGCACTAGCAACCTATGACCTAAGCTGTTGGTGGTACTTTAAACACTAGCAACCTATGACCTAAGCTGTTGGTACTTTAGACACTAGCAACATATGACCTAAGCTGTTGGTGGTACTTTAAACACTAGCAACGTATGACCTAAGCTGTTGGTGGTACTGTAAACACTAGCAACATATGACCTAAGCTGTTGGTGGTACTTTAAACACTAGCAACCTATGACCTAAGCTGTTGGTGGTACTTTAAACACTAGCAACATATGACCTAATCTGTTGGTGGTACTGTAAACACTAGCAACCTATGACCTAAGCTGTTGGTGGTACTGTAAACACTAGCAACATATGACCTAAGCTGTTGGTGGTACTTTAAACACTAGCAACCTATGACCTAAGCTGTTGGTGGTACTGTAAACACTAGCAACCTATGACCTAAGCTGTTGGTGGTACTTTAGACACTAGCAACATATGACCTAATCTGTTGGTGGTACTTTAAACACTAGCAACCTATGACCTAATCTGTTGGTGGTACTGTAAACACTAGCAACATATGACCTAAGCTGTTGGTGGTACTTTAAACACTAGCAACCTATGACCTAAGCTGTTGGTGGTACTGTAAACACTAGCAACATATGACCTAAGCTGTTGGTGGTACTTTAAACACTAGCAACCTATGACCTAAGCTGTTGGTGGTACTTTAAACACTAGCAACCTATGACCTAAGCTGTTGGTGGTACTTTAGACACTAGCAACATATGACCTAATCTGTTGGTGGTACTTTAAACACTAGCAACCTATGACCTAATCTGTTGGTGGTACTGTAAACACTAGCAACATATAACCTAAGCTGTTGGTGGTACTGTAAACACTAGCAACCTATGACCTAAGCTGTTGGTGGTACTGTAAACACTAGCAACATATGACCGAAGCTGTCGGTGGTACTTTAGACACTAGCAACCTATGACCTAATCTGTTGGTTGTATGTTAAGCACTAGCAACCTATGACCTAATCTGTTGGTGGTACTGTAAACACTAGCAACGTATGACCTAAGTTGTTGGTTGTACTTTAAGCACTAGCAACATATGACCTAAGCTGTTGGTGGTACTTTAAACACTAGCAACCTATGACCTAAGCTGTTGGTGGTACTTTAGACACTAGCAACATATGACCTAATCTGTTGGTGGTACTTTAAACACTAGCAACATATGACCTAAGCTGTTGGTGGTACTTTAAACACTAGCAACCTATGACCTAAACTGTTGGTGGTACTGTAAACACTAGCAACCTATGACCTAAGCTGTTGGTGGTACTTTAAACACTAGCAACATATGACCTAATGTGTTGGTGGTACTTTAAGCACTAGCAACATATGACATATGCTGTTGGTGGTACTGTAAACACTAGCAACATATGACCTACGCTGTTGGTGGTACTGTATACACTAGCAACCTATGAACTAAGCTGTTGGTGGTACTGTAAACACTAGCAACATATGACCTAATCTGTTGGTGGTACTGTAAACACTAGCAACATATGGCCTAAGCTGTTGGTGGTACTGTATACACTAGCAACCTATGACCTAATCTGTTGGTGGTACTTTAAACACTAGCAACGTATGACCTAAGCTGTTGGTGGTACTTTAAACACTAGCAACAAACACAACAATATTTCACTGACCATGGACACTATTTGCTTGTGTGTTATTCCTTATTATCTAATATATTAAATTAGGCTTCGAAACAATGATTCCAATAGTGGAAGTCGTGATAGCGCAGTGGTAGCGCAGTGGTAGCGCGTTCGCTTCAGGGGCGACAGGTCCGGAGTTCGAGCCCTGCTGGAGCCGTTACGATTGTGCCCATAGGCAAGGCATTTAAATTCCGCGTTGCCTCTTCTCTCTCCCTCGTGGCGATGGATTCCATCAGGAATGAGGTCTCGCGAGTGATTAATATAAGCTGTAAGAAGTTATTTCACAATCGAGCTAATATAAATGTATATAAGCCAATAGTCTTCAGCTGTATAATGATTGTTAATGCTAATATACCAAGGGGAAATAACATACTGTATTGTGTATGCAATCTAGGAGAGTGGATTTGGCGATAATGTTAGTGACACAGTCAGTCCCGAGCCAGATCCAATAGAGTCAGAAGACATGAAGAAGTCTGTGACATCCGTGACGTCAGCCAGCAGCGGTAGTATCAGAGGTTAGCTTAACTTATATAAAATTATGTTGAATACTCACATTTACACCCAAAAAAACAACAACAAAAGCATTCGATCATGTTCTGGGTATATTCAATCAAGCACATCGTAAAATATGTACTTTTTTTATTCATCAAATTTCTTTGTGTATTATCAAATATAATGATCTCTTCCCAAAGACAAAGTCGCACACAGGAATCGTGGCATCTGCATCACACGTGTATGAATTAAAACGTAGTTGGCCTTAATGGATAAGAAACATTTTAAATCTCTGTATGGGTTTCTTCGAATGGAAACGTAATAGTATAAGTATGTACACTTTTATCCTAGAGTAATCTTTAGTAAACAAATGTCACAGGGTGAGAATGGGAAATTGGCGCCCAATGAGGGACCGCGACTGGATATATACATAGAAATCGTGTTCCAATTGTTCTCTATCCCGGAAATATGTGGAAATATTCCAATTTGTTCGGGGGGAAGTATGTCGTGGTATGGACTTAAGTCACCATTGGGGATATTATGTGTAAGTGGTCAGGCTAGCTCAGTCGGTAGAGCTTTCGCTCTGTAAGCGAAAGGTCACCAGTTCGAGCCCTGGTGTGTGCTAGTGATATTTGTTACTTTGTTGTATAGAATGGGATTGTTTCACAATCGCACATACGCATGTATGATCATTCTGGTGGCTGCTATTTCTGACAGCGGGGTATGATACCTCTGAGAAATGCTCTCAGTAAATCAATGGTGCATCCATGGTCGCTTCAGTTTTTGAATACATCCTTACAATCATGTTATAATTCCTTTGTACCGATATTAACTTATTCTTGCGACAGCCTCTGTTTCATGTCCCCATAGTTCCGTTTCTGTACCCATAGCGCAGTTACATGTACCATAGTGTGGTTTCCTCTACCCGTAATACCGTTTTCTGTAATCAGAGTGCCGTTTTCTGTACCCAGAGTGCCGGTACAGAAAGTTTTCTGTACCCAGAGTGCCGTTTTCTGTACCCAGAGTGCTGTTTTCTGTATACAGAGCGCCAATTTATTAACCAATAGTGCCGTATTATATGCGCATAGTGATGTTTTCTGTACCCAGAGTGGTGTTTTCTGTACATAGAGTGGCGTTTTCTGTATCCATAATGCCGTTTTCTGTACCCAGAGTGGTGTTTTCTGTACATAGAATGGCGGTTTCTGTATTCAGAATGCCGTTTTCTGTACCCAGAGTGGTGTTTTCTGTACATAGAGTGGCGTTTTCTGTATCAGAACGCCGTTTTCTGTACCCAGAGTGGTGTTTTCTGTACTGTAGAGTGGCGTTTTCTGTATCCAGAATGCCGTTTTTGTAATCAGAGTGCCGTTTTCTTGTGGTTTTTGGGGGGTGTTTGGTGCCGTTTTCTGTACCCAGAGTGCCGTTTTGTGCCGTGTGGGTTTTTTGGTGGTTGTCTGTACCCAGAGTGCCGTTTTCTGTATTCAGAGTGCGTTTTATGTAATAATAGTGCGTTTTGTTAATCAGAGTGTAGTGTTTTCCGTATTGTAGTGCGGTTTGTCAGAGTGTCGTGTTCTGTACACAGAGTGCCGGTTCGTACCCAGATGCCGTGCTGTACCCAGAGTGTCGTTTTCTGTATAATAGTTGTTGCTGTAATCAGAGTGTGTTTTGATGTGTGCCGTTTGCTTTACCAGCCGTTTTCTGTAATTAGTGCGTTTTCTGTAATCAGAGTGGTGTTTTCTGTAATAGTAGTGCCGTGTTCTGTACCCAGAGTGCCGTGTTCTGTACCCAGAGTGTCGTGTTCTGTACACAGAGTGCCGTGTTCTGTACCCAGAGTGCCGTTTTCTGTAATAATAGTGCCGTTTTCTGTAATCAGAGTGGTGTTTTCTGTAATAGTAGTGCCGTTTGCTGTACCCAGAGTGCCGTTTTCTGTAATAATAGTGCCGTTTTCCGTATTCAGAGTGGTGTTTTCTGTACCCAGAGTGCCGTTTTCTGTACTCAAAATGCCGCTTTCTACTCCCATAGTGACGTTTTCTATGCACACTTTTCAGTTTTCTTTACCCATAGTCCCGTATTTCTAACGATCAACAAACCATCTGTACTCATATCACCCCATGTATAATTAAAGCTGTATATATAGGTCTGTCTGCGTATGGTATTAGATTGGATTGCATGTGAGAACTGTTCCTCATTTGTTCAAATCGTTTCTGCGGGATACACGACTCGAATTTATGTCTATTAATGTTTTGTTTTCCAGGAAATCTATTTAAGACCAAAATATGTACTTATAAATGTGTGTTTCATGTGACAATATCTGTTTACTTAGGATTTGTCGAAAAATGGCAAGCTTTATGATTTTAATAGCCTTTAATATGATAATGGGAAATGTCTTGGGATACGTTTTCAAACCACAACTGTTATTTATATATATCCGCCGCCATATTGGATATATCAAAACAGTATGTCCGAACTAGGTCACTGCGTTTCTCCGCGATTTAGGTAAAACACTTTAATTAGCTGCTATTGCGTGTTATTTAGACTGCATCACCACATGGTGGCAATGCGAGACACATTAGGCTGTTAAATGGTAATCCAAACGATTCCAAATATGTAATAACTTACAATAATTGCAGCTAAAATTTGGCAAACTGCCGTTGTGTCCCGAATAAAAGCTAAATCTGAGGAAGGCGGACAGTGATTGGCTGTTAATTGACACGTGGTGATAACAACGCAGTTGATTGGACGAGCCCGGCTGACAACAAACCTGTCTATTAATAGACATGAATAATGAACAAAACATAAATATTTTACAAAACATAAATATTTTTATGTGACCATAAAATACATTTATATCGAATAGAATGTTTTTATTCTAAATAGTTCATGATATATTTACATTTAGTTTGATGTCATATTTTAGCGATATTAAATAAACTATCGCAACATATGTGTTGATGACAACGTTAGCATGTCATTATATTACACATAACATGTGACGTCATGTATCCATATAACGTTATACACCATATATGCTATAGTTTACCTTGTTGCTGTAATTGTACACGCATTTAAACAACGATGCAGGATTATTGTTGCAAAGAGCGCTTTTAGAAAAACCATTGTCATGGTTACGGAAATTAATATTAGAGCCTGAAAATCAATTCAGTATGAAATGATTCAAGTAAAATCAAAATTAACTTTTGGAACGTTGGCTGTTTTGTGCTCTATTGCAAATAGTTGTCATTGCATTCGATGCGAGTATTATTTGTTAAGCTTAAAATAGAAAATAACTTTTGTTTAAAGAATGAATCGTGGGTTAATAGATTCCATCGGGATATGAACTACATTGGACGCAGTTAATGTGTGTGGAGGCCGAAGGCACCAACGCTGACCTTAAACACGCCCAATGTAGTTCATACCTCGATGGAAACTATTAAGCAGCGATTCATTACTTACCCTTATATTTACATTAAGTATTCTTTTCAATTTCACAAAGAAAATATAGCACACTTTGCATTTAAAATGTTTTTAGTCCAGATTTCCAACTGGCCGTGTGCCGGAACACGTACATAGATCATAGTTGGAACAGCGTAAACTGCAAGACACACATTTTCTCGCGCATGCGCGTAACCTCGAGTGCGCATGTCAGCTGGATATAATTAATTGGGAACCCTCGTACGACAATTTGGACTGGTAATCCAGGGATCGCAGGTTCGATACCCCGTCTGACCCTAATGAAATTAACAGTCTTTCAGATGGGGCGTTAAACCGAGGTCTCGTGTCGGTGCTTTACACCGTGCACGTAAAGGAACCAGATGATACTCTGGAATGGGTCGCTGTCTGTATCATTGCACTATCCTCCAAAATCTAAAATGACTAATGTCTTCAGAAAGCGTCG
>CM026398.1:14447603-14474661 GCA_014843695.1 Archivesica marissinica
TGGGCTGGGTGGACCCTACACTTAGTCAACTGAGGACCACCCCTTCGAAAACAACAGAATTACGGTTCCGGGCCACTTTGGTACTGTGTAGCGAGCAAAGTAGGCGATCTGACCCCACAAGACCGGGTATACATATGTAGCCTGGTATAACAGCTGCTAGGTGACACCAAGTATGCCTCTCCATCTTGGGCTGGGTGGACCCTACACTTAGTCAACTGAGGACCACCCCTTCGAAAACAACAGAATTACGGTTCCGGGCCACTTTGGTACTGTGTAGCGAGCAAAGTAGGCGATCTGACCCCACAAGACCGGGTATACATATGTAGCCTGGTATAACAGCTGCTAGGTGACACCAAGTATGCCTCTCCATCTTGGGCTGGGTGGACCCTACACTTAGTCAACTGAGGACCACCCCTTCGAAAACAACAGAATTACGGTTCCGGGCCACTTTGGTACTGTGTAGCGAGCAAAGTAGGCGATCTGACCCCACAAGACCGGGTATACATATGTAGCCTGGTATCATAGCTGCTAGGTGACACCAAATATGCCTCTCCATCTTGGGCTGGGTGGACCCTACACTTAGTCAACTGACGACCACCCCTTCGAAAACCACAGAATTACGGTTCCGGGCCCCTTTGGTACTGAATAGCGAGCAAAGTAGGCGATGTGACCCCACAATACCGGGTATACGTATGTAGCCTGGTATCATAGCTGCTAGGTGACACCAAGTATGCCTCTCCATCTTGGGCTGGGTGGACCCTACACTTAGTCAACTGACGACCACCCCTTCGAAAACCACAGAATTACGGTTCCGGGCCCATTTGGTACTGAATAGCGAGCAAAGTAGGCGATGTGACCCCATACGACCGGGTATACATATGTAGCCTGGTATCATAGCTGCTAAGTGACACCAAATATGCCTCTCCATCTTGGGCTGGGTGGACCCTACACTTAGTCAACTGACGACCACCCCTTCGAAAACCACAGAATTACGGTTCCGGGCCCCTTTGGTACTGAATAGCGAGCAAAGTAGGCGATGTGACCCCACAATACCGGGTATACGTATGTAGCCTGGTATCATAGCTGCTAGGTGACACCAAGTATGCCTCTCCATCTTGGGCTGGGTGGACCCTACACTTAGTCAACTGAGGACCACCCCTTCGAAAACAACAGAATTACGGTTCCGGGCCTTTTTGGTACTGTGTAGCGAGCAAAGTAGGCGATGTGACCACACAAGACCGGGTATACCTATGTAGCCTGGTATCATAGCTGCTAAGTGACACCAAGTATGCCTCTCCATCTTGGCGAGGGTGGACCCTACACTTAGTCAACTGACGACCACCCCTTCGAAAACCACAGAATTACGGTTCCGGGCCCATTTGATACTGTGTAGCGAGCAAAGTAGGCGATGTGACCCCACAAGACCGGGTATACGTATGTAACCTTGTATCATAGCTGCTAGGTGACACCAAGTATGCCTCTCCAACTTGGGCTGGGTGGACCCTACACTTAGTCAACTGAGGACCACCCCTTCGAAACAACAGAATTACGGTTCCGGGCCTCTTTAGTACTGTGTAGCGAGCAAAGTAGGCGATGTGACCCCACAAGACTGGGTATCCGTATGTAGCCTGGTATCATAGCTGCTAGGTGACACCAAGTATGCCTCCATCTTGGGCTGGGTGGACCCTACACTTAGTCAACTGAGGACCACCCCTTCGAAAACAACAGAATTACGGTTCTGGGCCTTTTTGGTACTGTGTAGGGAGCAAAGTAGGCGATGTGACCACACAAGACCGGGTATACGTATGTAGCCTGGTATCATAGCTTCTAGGTGATACCAAGTATGCCTCTCCATCTTGGGCTGGGTGGACCCTACACATAGTCAACTGAGGACCACCCCTTCGAAAACAACAGAATTACGGTTCCGGGCCTCTTTGGTACTGTGTAGCGAGCAAAGTAGGCGATGTGACCCCACAAGACCGGGAATACGTATGTATCCTGGTATCATAGCTGCTAGGTGACACCAAGTATGCCTCTCCATCTTGGGCTGGGTGGACCCTACACATAGTCAACTGAGGACCACCCCTTCGAAAACAACAGACTTACGGTTCCGGGCCTCTTTGGTACTGTGTAGCGAGCAAAGTAGGCGATGTGACCCCACAAGACCGGGTATACGTATGTAGCCTGGTATCATAGCTGTTAGGAGACACCAAGTATGCCTCTCCATCTTGGGCTAGGTGGACCCTACACTTAGTCAACTGAGGACCACCCCTTCGAAAACAACAGAATTACGGTTCCGGGCCTTTTTGGTACTGTGTAGCGAGCAAAGTAGGCGATGTGACCCCACAAGACCGGGTATACGTATGTAGCCTGGTATCATAGCTGCTAGGTGACACCAAGTATGCCTCTCCATCTTGGGCTGGGTGGACCCTACACTTAGTCAACTGAGGACCACCCCTTCGAAAACAACAGAATTACGGTTCCGGGCCTCTTTGGTACTGTGTAGCGAGCAAAGTAGGAGATGTGACCCCATAAGACCGGGTATACGTATGTAGCCTGGTATCATAGCTGCTAGGTGACACCAAGTATGACTCTCCATCTTGGGCTGGGTGGACCCTACACTTAGTCAACTGAGGACCACCCCTTCGAAAACAACAGAATTACGGTTCCGGGCCTCTTTGGTACTGTGTAGCGAGCAAAGTAGGCGATGTGACCCCACAAGACTGGATATCAGTATGTAGCCTGGTATCATAGCTGTTAGGAGACACCAAGTATACCTCTCCAACTTGGGCTAGGTGGACCCTACACTTAGTCAACTGAGGACCACCCTTTCGAAAACAACAGAATTACGGTTCGGGGCTTATTGGTACTGTGTAGCGAGCAAAGTAGGCGATGTGACCCCACAAGACCGGGTATACGTATGTAGCCTGGTATCATAGCTGCTAAGTGACACCAAGTATGCCTCTCCATCTTGGCGTGGGTGGACCCTACACTTAGTCAACTGAGGACCACCCCTTCGAAAACAACAGAATTACGGTTCCGGGCCTCTTTGGTACTGTGTAGCGAGCAAAGTAGGCGATGTGACCCCACAAGACCGGGTATACGTATGTATCCTGGTATCATAGCTGTTAGGTGACACCAAGTATGCCTCTCCATCTTGGGCTAGGTGGACCCTACACTTAGTCAACTGAGGACCACCCCTTCGAAAACAACAGAATTACGGTTCCGGGCCTCTTTGGTACTGTGTAGCGAGCAAAGTAGGCGATGTGACCCCACAAGAGCGGGTATACGTATGTATCCTGGTATCATAGCTGCTAGGTGACACCAAGTATGCCTCTCCATCTTGGGCTGGGTGGACCCTACACATAGTCAACTGAGGACCACCCCTTCGAAAACAACAGAATTACGGTTCCGGGCCTCTTTGGTACTGTGTAGCGAGCAAAGTAGGCAAGTAGGCGATGTGACCCCACAAGACCGGGAATACGTATGTAGCCTGGTATCATAGCTGCTAGGTATACCCGGTCATATAGGGTCACATCGCCTACTTTGCTCGCTATTCAGTACCAAAGGGGCACGGAACCGTAATTCTGTGGTTTTCGAAGGGGTGGTCGTCAATTGACTAAGTGTAGGGTCCACCCAGGCCAAGATGGAGAGGCATACTTGATGTCACTTAGCAGCTATGATACCAGGCTACATGCGTATACCCGGTCTTATGGGGTCACATCGCCTACTTTGCTAGCTACCCAGTACCAGAGAGATCCCATAGCATATTATGCCCTTTTTTCCTATGGTGCTGACCCATTGGCATTGTAGAGTGTCATGTTGCTGTGGTGTTGCTTTATAGCTATTACACAATGTTATGTACCTATACCCAATTATATAGGGTATAATTGCCATGCTGTCGACATATTCGCTACCAAATATACTATTGTCTGTAATTATAATGTTGTTGTTTCATACCTGGATCTTTTGGCGGTTAATAAGATTGTCATAATAATGGAAAATTACAAGGGGAGCTAATTATTTTCAAGTTAGTGTTTGCTGGTATAATTAATGTTTGTTGGAAATTTTTAATGTTTGCTGCAAATGAGGGCTCACTAATGACGGCTCACTTGTGTTCACTATTTAAAAAAGGCGGAAGTGATTTTCATTAAGAAATAAGTTTTTATATGCCAGACGGCAGTAATATAATCTTATTGAATATGTCGTGATACATAGTTCTCAGTAAGTGTGGTCGTACTTAATGATAAAACGTGTTCGACTGGTTATGATAACCATCACACGGTTAATCTACATAGGCGTTGTAGCATGTGCCGTATTCGCGCCCCCAAGTTAGTCTACATAGGCGCCGTAGCATGTGCCCGTGTTCGCGCACCCATGTTTAATGATGTTAGTCTACATAGGCGTCGTAGCATGTGCCGTGTTCGCGTCCCCAAGTTAGTCTACATAGTTGTCGTAGCATGTGCCGTGTTCGCCCCCCCAAGTTAGTCTACATAGGTGACATAGCATGTGCCGTGTTCGCGCACCCAAGTTAGTCTACATAGGTGACATAGCATGTGCCGTGTTCGCGTCCCCAAGTTAGTCTACATAGTCGTCGTAGCATGTGCCGTGTTCGCCCCCCCAAGTTAGTCTACATAGGTGACATAGCATGTGCCGTGTTCGCGCACCCAAGTTAGTCTACATAGGTGACATAGCATGTGCCGTGTTTGTGCCCCCAAGTTAGTCTACATAGGCGCCGTAGCATGTGCCATGTTCGTGCTCCCAAGTTAGTCTACATAGGCGCCATAGCATGTGCCGTGTTCGCGCCCCCAATAGGCAATAATGCAGTGTTTTGGAAAGCTGTAAACAACTTGTAAAGTAACCACGCTCAAGTCGGGGTTCGAACCCACGACTGCCTGATCCTCCATTATCTGGAGGCGAACACTCTACCGCGTCGCTATAAAAGCTAGCTCTATAGCGAGGCAGTATAAGTCTACACTCCTCCCCTCTTCATATATTTTTGAATCCAGACGTCAACCGTTTATACAGAAATTCAGTAGAGTATAGCCCTCTGAGTTTCCAACCGAAGTACTAGTCTGTGTAGTCAAGCATGGGCCCGAAAAACACTTCTGACACCATTAAAGTAACCAAGCCCAAGTCAGGGTTCGAATCCTTGACTGCCTGATCCTCCATTAATGTACCTGGAGGCGCGGGGATGTAGACACTAGTGCAGTGGTACACTTGGCACTGGTACACTATCTATCTTCCTCTAATGTCATATCCCTTGCGGGGATGTAGACACTAGTGCAGTGGTACACTTAGCACCGGTACACTATCTATCTTCCTCTAATGTCATATCCCTTGCGGGGATGTAGACACTAGTGCAGTGGTACACTTAGCACCGGTACACTATCTATCTTCCTCTAATGTCATATCCCTCGCGGGGATGTAGACACTAGTGCAGTGGTACACTTAGCACCGGTACACTATCTATCTTCCTCTAATGTCATATCCCTCGCGGGGATGTAGACACTAGTGCAGTGGTACACTTAGCACCGGTACACTATCTATCTTCCTCTAATGTCATATCCCTCGCGGGGATGTAGACACTAGTGCAGTGGTACACTTAGCACCGGTACACTATCTATCTTCCTCTAATGTCATATCCCTCGCGGGGATGTAGACACTAGTGCAGTGGTACACTTAGCACCGGTACACTATCTATCTTCCTCTAATGTCATATCCCTCGCGGGGATGTAGACACTAGTGCAGTGGTACACTTAGCACCGGTACACTATCTATCTTCCTCTAATGTCATATCCCTCGCGGGGATGTAGACACTAGTGCAGTGGTACACTTAGCACCGGTACACTATCTATCTTCCTCTAATGTCATATCCCTTGCGGGGATGTAGACACTAGTGCAGTGGTACACTTTATCAGACACAAAAGTGGGACTTCCAAAAATACGTATTAGGACTTCCCAAAATTTGGAGGCATGATCGCCCTCAAAAATCATCTCTGTTATCTTATTTGTTTTCTATTTTGGCAGGATAATGTAGAAACAGTAGACGTTCCTGATATCACGGTCTGATTGCAACCTGCGTATGATACATGTAACATGTAAGCACGGTTATAAATGGATAATTTTTAAATTCAAGAGCTTACTTAAACATGGCTAGTGTGTGGACAGTTGTGTTCTTGGCATGTGCTTGCACATTAGAAACTCGATGTAACAATCTTGAATTTGAGGAGTACACAGCTGCAAGCAATCTATCGAAGCTTGTAATGGACTATAATCTCCACCAGCTGTACCTTGGTGGCGAAAACATTTTACTGAGATTGGACGATAAGTTAAAATTACAACAATCTAAATCAGTCGGACCAGCTTTCGATTCAGACAATTGTTTTGCCAGTCCATTGTACTGTAGTGCTTCCCGGTCCATGGTTTCTAATATAGTTAATATTTTGGCAATTAACGAAATCCATAGTTACCTGTTGGCTTGTGGATCGGTCAGCCAGGGCTTGTGTAGTGTTTATTCACTGTCTGATTTTAACACAAAGTTTACTTTCAATGCGACGGAACATGCTTCATTTGTTGGAAGTAGAAGTTCATCAGTTGCGTTTTTTGGCCGTCCACCAATGGGACATGACACTGATAGGCGAATGCTTTATGTGGCAATCTCAACGTATGAGCGTACGCAGGACAAATTTTCGCCTTATACAATATCTACCAGAGAAATAGTGTATAATGAATCGCAGAGCAGCATAAACTATCTTGTGGACGACCAGAATATTGGCGACTTTAGTTACTTAAGTGTTTTACCCTCAGTGCAATCTAAATTCCGTGCCAAATATATCTATGGATTCGAATTAAACGGTTATGGATATTATATTTCAATTCAGCCAGTTGATCCGCACATCACTAAGACCGCATATGCCACTCGACTTATTCAGTTCTGTTTGGATGATAAATACTATAGGACATACATAGAAACTGTTCTTCAATGCGGCCAGAATTCATTAGACTATACATTAGCAACTTCTGCATATATGCAGTTTGGAAGTACCGGCGATACTTTGGCCGTCAGTTTTGGTCGCCCTAGCAACTCTGCTTCCAGTGAGCCCGATCCTGTGCACGGAAGTGTCGTCTGCAAGTTTTCCATGACTGATGCACGAGGACATTTCTTTAACCTACAGAACTATTGTTATAATAGTGGCACTGGATCATTTCCTTGGTGGGTGTATGGATCAGTTCAGACCTGTCTCATCTCCTCATCGTTGGTAAGTGGTATAAATCTGTATTTCTAGCCAATTATGAATTTAATGTTCAAATTTCCAATATTTAACTGCCACCCAATGGATTTTGACCCTATTTACATTAATTTGTTGTTTCCACAAAAGTTAAATGTCGTATTCGACATTTGTTTGTTAGTTGAATTACTTTGTTTCTGTAGCGAATACTAGGTCAGAATTTTTGGGAGAAGTGAGAAAGTGCGTGATCGCTTCCTTAAATGGTGTTCTTTATGCAAAATAGGGTTAAAATGCACAGTACAACCATTAAATACAATATTTGAATAGAAGGAGTGCTTTATAATGGGACAGTGTATCTTACTAGACAAAATTTTGTTTGAAAAGCGTAAAAACCAAAAAAAAAATGTTTTTTTTTTAGGGAGAAGTGGGCGATGTCAGGGTCCCTAGGGCGACAATTTTGCCCACATCGCCCTCTAAACTGATCCCTGGAATATATGGATAAAAATGGCACTGAAAGGCTCTGTTTCATTATTTTGTGTAGCTTTAAGCCATTAACCCTTTGCATGCTAGCGGCAGATAAAATCACTTTAGCAGGTTCTGTGCCATCTATGCAGTTTACTATTCGGATAGTGGAGCTAAATCAATTTGCTGAATAGCAAACAACATAGATCCTATGCCGTGGGCTGATCTGGGTCTATGTTGTTTGCAAATGTGATTTTATTTACTCAGCAGGCAAAGGGTTAACAGAGGCCCAATTGTGAATGTAGTGTGTTGCATCCGGGACACACTGAGTTTCTAGGTGTTTTTTTCTAGAGTGGAATGACGACAGGGAGCCCTGTCCCTTTTTAGTCCTTTTGCCTATTAATAGCCCACCCTTTTTTCTTCTGTTTTTAATATATGCCTCAACAGGCGTGTGCCTTCGGGCGAGCAGACCTATATAAAATAGAACTTGTCCGCCCTTTTCATCAATATGTACAATGTACTGGCTCTTTGATCTTGAAAGCATTTCTAGGGGGTAACGGGTAACCCCCAAACACCCGCAAACACCTTCCCCCTTCACGGCTCACAATGCACATGTTTTACGTTTATTTATCGTCGCTACCGGTTGCCCATATGAGCGACGCCTCCTGAAGAGATTAGTCATTTTAGATTTTTGGAGGATAGTGCAATGATACAGACAGAGACCCATTGCAGAGTCTCCTCTGGTTCTTTTACGTGCACGGTGTACAGCACCGACACGAGACCTCGGTTTAACGTCCCATCTGAAATACTTAATTTTATTATGGTCAGACGGGGGATCGAACCTGGATGCACCCGGCCTCTTTTCTGACCCACCCTGTCACATTTCCTACCCACCCTGCCCTCCCCTTTATTTCACTCTAGAATAAAGCCTGTATCTATCTCTTACCAGTTTCAGTGATAAATTGTAAATGTTAACACCATGTTTACAGTTCGTGGACAAGGGGTACTGTGCCTATGACGGATCACAGATAAACATCGGTGTGTCAGGCGGAACGGACATTCATTCTGTCTTTAGGAGAGAAGCCAACATCTGCATTGACGAAATGATCACCTCACTCTTATTGACCAATCAGCAGTCTCATCCTATCGCTGTCCTGGGAACGTCCAATGGACTGTTGCTAAAGGTAAAGGGACAGGTAAATGTGCTTTTCTGTGCTTACATGTTATTTTCCTTGTCTACCCTGTGAATATTCCCTAATTGTTACTTTCTGGGAACTTTATAGAACCTTGGCATAACTTTTTAATAAAATATCAATTTGTTTGTGTTTGAACTATTATTGTGATAGAGAGTGCACTGTTCCGGTGAGAGTGTACTGTTCTGGTGAGTGTGTGCTGTTTCGGTGAGAGTGTGCGGTTCCGGTGAGAGTGTGCTGTTTCGGTGAGAGTGTGCTGTTCCGGGGAGAGTGTGCTGTTCCGGTGAGAGTGTGCTGTTCCGGGGAGAGTGTGCTGTTCCGGTGAGAGTGTGCTGTTCCTGTGAGAGTGTGCTGTTTCGGTGAGAGTGCACTGTTCTGGCGAGAGTGCACTGTTCCGGCGAGAGTGCACTGTTCCGGTGAGAGTGCACTGTTCCAGCTAGAGTGCACTGTTCTGGCGAGAGCCGCAGCGTTATGTCACGTCTGATCAGGATCTATGTTGTCTGCTATTCAGACAAGTGTTCTAGCTCCACTATCTGGTGTTCTAGCTCCACTATCTGGTGTTCTAGCTCCACTATCTGGTGTTCTAGCTCCACTATCTGGTGTTCTAGCTCCACTATCTGGTGTTCTAGCTCCACTATCTGGTGTTCTAGCTCCACTATCCGAATAACGAACAATATAGAGCCTGGTATATAGTGCACATTCTGTGCCGTCTGATCTGGCTCTCTGCTGGTTGCGAAAGCCAGTTTTATTGTGATTGGAAAGTTAACTGTTAACCAGTCTGCCTCCGTGGTTGAGTGGTTAAGGTTGCTGACTTGTATACCACTGTAACCTATCATCACTGATGGTCATGGGTTCGAGCCCCGCTCTGGCCGTGTCTCATTTATATGAAAAAGTTGGCAGTTTCTTACGGAGGTTGGTACACCCAAGTACTGGTTAACCGCTGGAGCCTGCCCAGGAAAGGTGTTGTTAGGTAAACTGCCGGCCGGCGATATAGCCCAAAATTGTGCTGATGCAGGCGTAAATATAACATATAAGTGTCAACCAAGTTGGCTAGAATGTATGGAGGTGCCTTTAACTTTAAGAGAGCAGATTATATTAACATGTGCCATATCTTTTCAAGTGCTCAGTTATTTTATACAAGCCATGAGCTGGAACATTGATCATTCAATGTTGACATATTTCTAGGGGTCCGCCTCCGTGGTCGAGTGGTTAAGGTCGCTGACTAGTACACCACTGTAACCTATCATCACTGTTGGTTACGGGTTCGAGCCCCGCTCAGGCCATGTCTCATTTATATGAAAATGTTGGCAGTTTCTTATGGAGGTTGGTGCACCCAAGTACTGGATAACCTCTGGAGCCTGCCCAGGAAAGGTGTTGTTAGGTAAACTGCCCGCCAGCGATATAGCCCAAAATGGTGCTGATGCAGGCATAAAACCCGAAATGTAACATAGCATATTTCTAGTTATAGCATATCTTGATGAAGGGAATGTTGAACATTACAAGTTAGTTTATACAAATTTATTTTAGCTCGATTGCGAAACAAGTTATTACAACTTATATTAATCACTCTCGATACCTCATTCCTGATGGAATCCATCGCCACGAGGGAGAGAGAGAAGAGGCAACGTGGAATTTAAATGTCTTGCCTAAGGGCACAATCGTAATGGCTACAGCGGGGCTCGAACTCCAGATCTTTCGCACCTGAAACGAACGCGCATCCACTGCGCTATCACGACTTCCACATTACAAGTTGAATCCAATCTCTGTATATACATATATATATCACCGCTTGGTCCCTGCTAGTACATTGTGTTAGATGCCTGTATCCCTCCCTTCTTGTGTCTTGAAACATGAGTCGTGTTCTGCTACATGTACATAGCTTGGTATGGCATTTATTGCAGGGTTCCCACTGTCGAGTCGCCAATGGCACCAATTGTGACAAAAAACAAATACTGGCTCTAAATTTTGTGAATTAGCGAAAATATTTAGCACAACTTTTTCTTTTTTTTATGGAAATGGAAAATATTGTCTTTTTGGCACAACATGTTTTGTGAACTATATGGCTCTTTGTTGGCTCCAAGTTTTTCAAATTTGCGACAGAAGTGGCGCAGACAACAATTCAGACAGAGGGAACCCTGGTATTGAATTGGAACTGTTTATATTATTTTTGTCACACATTTTGTTGTTCAGTATTTTGGCAGATTTCCCCTTTTCACAAATTTCCACTTCACCTCCATACTTTGTTTTGTAATTTGGTAGAAACATATTAATTGAGAATCAATTGTGACCATCTACTATAATGTACCATCTTGTCCAATTATGTAGGTTTTGAGAATAATTGAGTGAACATTAGATGTGTAGAGAACAATAATTTAGTAAAAATATTAATACCTGTATTCTTGAATCTGTGCGTATTTTGTTACTTCTGTACTATCCTCCACTCTCTATATTATGTACATTGTGTGGTTGCAGGCAGATTAAAGGCTGGGTATTGTGACGGTTCTTCTGTACTATCCTCCACTCTCTATATTATGTACATTGTGTGGTTACATGCGAGTTTAAAGGCCGGGTATTGTGACAGATCTTCTGTACTATCCTCCACTCTCTATATTACATTGTGTGGTTACAGGCGAGTTTAAAGGCCGGGTATTGTGACGGTTCTTCTGTACTATCCTCCACTCTCTATTATGTACATTGTGTGGTTACAGGCGAATTTAAAGGCCGGGTATTGTGACAGATCTTCTGTACTATCCTCCACTCTCTATGTTACATTGTGTGGTTGCAGGCAGGTTTAAAGGCCGGATATTGTGACAGATCTTCTGTACTATCCTCCACTATCTATTATACATTGTGTGGATGCAGGTGAGTTTAAAGGCTGGGTATTGTGACAAATCTTCTGTACTATCCTCCACTATCTATATTACATTGTGTGGTTGCAGGCGAGTTTAAAGGCCGAGTATTGTGACGGCAACAAACCTTACATGAAATATCAGCTGAGTAATCACTCCATCGCACAGGACATGGTGATGGACGCCACGGAGGAATACGTGTACGTTATGGCAGGTCAGAAGGTAAGATTGTGGTCAGACATGATGATGGACGCCACGGAGGTGTACGTGCTGGCAGGTCAGAAGGTAACATTGTGGTCAGACATGGTGATGGATGCTACATAGCTTGTACATGATGGCAGGTCAGAAGGTAAGATTGTGGTCAGACATGGTGATGGATGGTACATAGCTTGTACGTGATGGCAGGTTAGAAGGTAAGATTGTGGTCAGACATGGTGATGGATGCTACATAACTTGTACGTGATGGCAGGTTAGAAGGTAAGATTGTGGTCAGACATGGTGATGGATGGTACATAGCTTGTACGTGATGGCAGGTTAGAAGGTAAGATTGTGGTCAGACATGGTGATGGACGCCACGGAGGAATACGTGTACGTGATGGCAGGTCAGAAGGTAAGATTGTGGACATGGTGATGGACGCCACGGAGGAATACGTGTACGTGATGGCAGGTCAGAAGGTAAGATTGTGGACATGGTGATGGACGCCACGGAGGAATACGTGTACGTGATGGCAGGGCAGAAGGTAAGATTGTGGTCAGACATTGTGATGGACGCCACGGAGAAATACGTGTACGTTATGGCAGGTCACAAGGTAAGATTGTGGACATGGTGATGGATGCTACATAGCTTGTACATGATGGCAGGCCAGAAGGTAAGATTGTGGTCAGACATGGTGATGGATGCTACATAACTTGTACGTGATGGCAGGCCAGAAGGTAAGATTGTGGTCAGACATTGTGATGGACGCCACGGAGAAATACGTGTACGTTATGGCAGGTCAGAAGGTAAGATTGTGGTCAGACATGGTGATGGATGCTACATAACTTGTACGTGATGGCAGGCCAGAAGGTAAGATTGTGGTCAGACATGGTGATGGATGCTACATAACTTGTACGTGATGGCAGGCCAGAAGGTAAGATTGTGGTCAGACATGGTGATGGATGGTACATAGCTTGTACGTGATGGCAGGTTAGAAGGTAAGATTGTGGTCAGACATGGTGATGGATGCTACATAACTTGTACGTGATGGCAGGCCAGAAGGTAAGATTGTGGTCAGACATGGTGATGGATGGTACATAGCTTGTACGTGATGGCAGGCCAGAAGGTAAGATTGTGGTCATACATGGTGATGAATGGTACATAGCTTGTACATGATGACAGGTTAGAAGGTAAGATTGTGGTCAGACATGGTGATGGACGCCACGGAGGAATACGTGTACGTGATGGCAGGGCAGAAGGTAAGATTGTGGTCAGACATTGTGATGGACGCCACGGAGAAATACGTGTACGTTATGGCAGGTCACAAGGTAAGATTGTGGACATGGTGATGGATGCTACATAGCTTGTACATGATGGCAGGCCAGAAGGTAAGATTGTGGTCAGACATGGTGATGGATGGTACATAGCTTGTACGTGATGGCAGGGCAGAAGGTAAGATTGTGGTCAGACATTGTGATGGATGGTACATAGCTTGTACGTGATGGCAGGGCAGAAGGTAAGATTGTGGTCAGACATGGTGATGGATGGTACATAGCTTGTACGTGATGGCAGGCCAGAAGGTAAGATTGTGGTCAGACATTGTGATGGATGCTACATAGCTTGTACGTGATGGCAGGCCAGAAGGTAAGATTGTGGTCAGACACTGTGATGGATGGTACATAGCTTGTACGTGATGGCAGGCCAGAAGGTAAGATTGTGGTCAGACATGGTGATGGATGGTACATAGCTTGTACGTGATGGCAGGCCAGAAGGTAAGATTGTGGTCAGACATTGTGATGGATGCTACATAGCTTGTACGTGATGGCAGGCCAGAAGGTAAGATTGTGGTCAGACATTGTGATGGATGCTACATAGCTTGTACGTGATGGCAGGCCAGAAGGTAAGATTGTGGTCAGATTCATAATCTCCATGCTACAGGGCATGGTGATGGAACTATATAGCTTGTATGTGATTGCAGAAGGTAAGATTGCTGCTGAAGTTAGTGCTGTTGTTTGATTTATTTAACTGTTCAGGTATAACTGTATTACAGATGATGAGATCTGCAGCCCATACATGTGCAGTTCATCACCACTGTTCAACATGACCCTGTCACCTCCAAGGTCACTCAGAGTGGTATCGATTGAACATTCCATATACAATGTATATCTACTCTATACCCCGTTTTCTCCGGGTACTCCGGTTTCCTCCCACACGAATTACCACATATACGCGTTCATCCGCGCCAACGAGAGTGATAAATATAAGTTGTTAAAACTTGCTTTGCAATCGTTGTAAAATAAATAAAGTTTAAATTTATACCCCTTTATCACTTTGTTGCAAACAATTTTAAATGATCAAAACATCGTAAATATTCCTTTGCCTATTCATGGGCCAGATCTAATGTTGCGTGGAACTGTCGGCCGAAGGTTTTTGCTGGTTAATCGTCCAATACAGTTAAAACGTGAGGCAAGACACCGAAATACGTTGTTAGATCTAATAACTATAAATAAATTTCAGATAACGAGGTTCCCACTGCAATCGTGTTGGGTATACCATGAGTGTTCGACGTGTGTCAGCTCCAAGGACCCACTGGGCTGCGGTTGGTGCGGTGACCACTGTAGTAAGAAGGGTGAATGTATTGACCCCAACGTCCTCTTTGTACATGATACATGTAAACCAGTGATTTCATTAGTAAGTCTAGTTTTTTTTGTTGAGTTATATTTCTTTTTTTTGCCTCAAAAACTGAGTATTTCAACAAATAAACAAGTGTCGTATACACGGTTTGTTGACATAACAAAATAATGTAAATAGGGTCGACAATCGTGCGTAATGCAATGCGTGTATCCTGAATAGCACGATTTATCATACAGATTTACCGTTATATCTTACATTTGTGCCTATGCATATTTATTTATAGACTAATCTTAGTTAAAGTATCTCTAAACGAAAGTATCGCGCGTTTTGTATTGACGCCAATGACAAACAAACGTCATTTGAGGAGCGTTGATGACCGTTATATGAAATCCTACTTTCACTTTTAAAGGTTTTAGACCACAAAAACACTGTTTATTGATTCAATGTTAATGTTCGAATGTATTCAGAAGAATTTGTGGTAGCAATTTATTTATACGTAAAGACATGCATTTTATTTGCTTTTGCGATGTGATGTCGCTTTAAATACAACATAAGAATATAAGGAGCTCTTTATCCAAATCTTGTATGAACATTATAAAATAATATTTCTTTAGGGAGAAGTTGGGCATTCAGGGAGCAAAGTTAGGGTCGCTAAGGGGGATTATATCGCCCAAGTCGCCCTCTAGAATGAGTCCTACGATGCACAGTATCATTTCCTTCACACTTAACAGTTGTGCTGAGATTTCTAAAATCTCATGATTTTCAAGTAACTGTTTCTTTCAGATCCAACCTCTCTCGGGACCAACTGCTGGTGGTACGTTGCTAACCATTCACGGAAATAACTTTGGATATAGGACCCCAGAAGTTACAATTGGTGATAGCACAGAGAAATGTACTATTGAAACTGCGAGTCTCAGCAACACCAAGTAAGTGACTTTAAAATCTTAGAAGCACCGAGTTAGTCTTAGAAGCACTGAGTAAGTGACTTGAAAATCTTAGAAACACCTAGTTAATCTTAGAAGCACTGAGTAAGTGACTTGAAAGTCTTAGATACACCGAGTAAGTGACTTGAAAGTCTTAGAAACACCTAGTTAATATTAGAAGCACTGAGTAAGTGACTTGAAAGTGTTAGAAACACCGAGTTAATCTTAGAAGCATTGAGTAAGTGACTTGAAAGTCTTAGAAACACCGAGTAAGTGACTGGAAAGTCTTAGATACACCGAGTAAGTGACTTGAAAGTCTTAGATACACCGAGTAAGTGACTTGAAAGTCTTAGAAACACTGAGTTAGTCTTAGCAGCACTGAGTAAGTGACTTGAAAGTCTTAGAAACACTGAGTTAATATTAGCAGCACTGAGTAAGTGACTTGAAAGTGTTAGAAACACTGAGTTAATCTTAGCAGCACTGAGTAAGTGACTTGAAAGTCTTAGAAACACTGAGTAAGTGACTTGAAAGTCTTAGAAACACAGAGCAAGTGACTTGAAAGTCTTAGAAACACTGAGTAAGTGACTTGAAAGTGTTAGAAACACAGAGTAAGTGACTTGAAAGTCTTAGAAACACTGAGTTAATCTTAGCAGCACTGAGTAAGTGACTTGAAAGTCTTAGAAACACTGAGTTAATCTTAGCAGCACTGAGTAAGTGACTTGAAAGTCTTAGCAGCACTGAGTTAGTCTTAGAAGCACTGAGTAAGTGACTTGAAAGTCTTAGAAACACTGAGTTAGTCTTAGAAGCACCGAGTAAGTGACTTGAAAGTCTTAGAAACACCAAGTAAGTGACTTGAAAGTGTTAGAAACACTGAGTAAGTGACTTGAAAGTGTTAGAAACACCAAGTAAGTGACTTGAAAGTCTTAGAAACACCGAATAAGTGACTTGAAAGTGTTAGAAACACTGAGTAAGTGACTTGAAAGTGTTAGAAACACCAAGTAAGTGACTTGAAAGTGTTAGAAACACAGAGTAAGTGACTTGAAAGTCTTAGAAACACTGAGTAAGTGAATTGAAAGTGTTAGAAACACCAAGTAAGTGACTTGAAAGTGTTAGAAACACTGAGTAAGTGACTTGAAAGTCTTAGAAACACTGAGTAAGTGACTTGAAAGTGTTAGAAACACTGAGTAAGTGACTTGAATGTGTTAGAAACACCAAGTAAGTGACTTGAAAGTGTTAGAAACACTGAGTAAGTGACTTGAAAGTGTTAGAAACACAGAGTAAGTGACTTGAAAGTCTTAGAAACACTGAGTAAGTGACTTGAAAGTCTTAGAAACACCAAGTAAGTGACTTGAAAGTGTTAGAAACACTGAGTAAGTGACTTGAAAGTGTTAGAAACACTGAGTAAGTGACTTGAAAGTGTTAGAAACACCTAGTAAGTCTAAGAAACACTGAGTAAGTGACTTGAAAGTGTTAGAAACACTGAGTAAGTGACTTGAAAGTGTTAGAAACACTGAGTAAGTGACTTGAAAGTCTTAGAAACACAGAGTAAGTGACTTGAAAGTCTTAGAAACACTGAGTAAGTGACTTGAAAGTCTTAGAAACACTGAGTAAGTGACTTGAAAGTCTTAGAAACACTGAGTAAGTGACTTGAAAGTGTTAGAAACACCTTGTTAGTCTTAGAAACACCGAGTAAGTGACTTGAAAGTGTTAGAAACACTGAGTAAATGACTTGAAAGTCTTAAACACCGAGTAAGTGACTTGAAAGTCTTAGAAACAACGAGTAAGTGACTTGAAAGTCTTAAACACCGAGTAAGTGACTTGAAAGTCTTAGAAACACTTGAGTAAGTGACTTGAAAGTGTTAGAAACACAGAGTAAGTGACTTGAAAGTCTTAGAAACACCGAGTAAGTGACTTGAAAGTCTTAGAAACACCGAGTAAGTGACTTGAAAGTCTTAGAAACACCGAATAAGTGACTTGAAAGTCTTAAACACCGAGTAAGTGACTTGAAAGTCTTAGAAACACTTGAGTAAGTGACTTGAAAGTGTTAGAAACACCGAGTAAGTGACTTGAAAGTCTTAGAAACACCGAGTAAGTGACTTGAAAGTCTTAGAAACACCGAGTAAGTGACTTGAAAGTTTTAGAAACGCCTAGTAAGTGACTTGAAAGTCTTAGAAACACTGAGTAAGTGACTTGAAAGTGTTAGAAACACTAAGTAAGTGACTTGAAAGTCTTAGAAACACCTAGTTAGTCTAAGAAGCACTGAGTAAGTGACTTGAAAGTGTTAGAAACACCGAGTAAGTGACTTGAAAGTGTTAGAAACACCTAGTTAGTCTAAGAAGCACTGAGTAAGTGACTTGAAAATGTTAGAAACACCGAGTAAGTGACTTGAAAGTGTTAGAAACACCGAGTAAGTGACTTGAAAGTGTTAGAAACACCGAGTAAGTGACTTGAAAGTGTTAGAAACACCAAGTAAGTGACTTGAAAGTGTTAGAAACACTGAGTAAGTGACTTGAAAGTGTTAGAAACACAGAGTAAGTGACTTGAAAGTGTTAGAAACACTGAGTAAGTGACTTGAAAGTGTTAGAAACACCGAATAAGTGACTTGAAAGTGTTAGAAACACCGAGTAAGTGACTTGAAAGTGTTAGAAACACCGAGTAAGTGACTACCACTGCGCTATCATGACTTCCACTTGAACCACTTGCCACTGTAAACAGGAGTTACAGGACATAGCAAATGTTTTTTATTTGGTTTTACATCGCCATATAGAGCAGCCCTGTGGAAGTCGAGATAGCGCAGTGGTAGCACGTTCGCTTCAGGTGCTTTTTATTCACATTTCACTAATCATTTCACCGGATGGTAAATACATGTACATCACTTTTTTTAATTTATTGTTAAATGATATGTAAAATGTTGATTTCTTGATTACAGACAGACAGACAGACAGACAGACAGACAGACAGACAGACAGACAGACAGACAGACAGATATTTTATTAAAGTGTCAACATTGTACAGAAATTGATACAGCATAAATATTATACACAATAGGCATGACATTATTCATGTATTCACATGTAATAATACTGAAATAAATCGTGTTTAAACTAAAGACCGCTGACGATTAATTCCAATTGTATGTTATGTTTTACGTTTATTTATCGTCGCTACTGGTTGCCCATATGAGCGACGCCTCCTGAAGATATTATAGTCATTTTAGATTTTGGAGGATAGTGCAATGATACAGACAGAGACCCATTCCAGAATCTCCTCTGTTTTTTTTACGTGCACGGTGTACAGCACCGACACGAGACCTCGGTTTAACGTCCCATCTGAAAGAATTTTATTAGGGTCAGACGGGGGATCGAACCTGCGATCCCTGGATTACCAGTCCAGCGTGTTATCACTGGACTACAGATCCGTCTCCAAATGTAATTTTTATAGTTGGTTTTTCTAGACCGGTTTGACTGTATCTCTATTGCTCTTCTGCTTTCAGGATTACATGTAGAACACACCAGTCTGAAGTGGAAGGTAACTTTTCTGTTGAGGTCAAGGTCAGTGACCTTTCTGGGTCGCGACTGAACTACCGAGTGGATGGGTCTATTAAGACAACTGATATGAAGTTTGAATACAGGGTAATGTCATTTGATTTAGGGGTTGTACCACTGTTAATGGGTGTTGTGGCTGTCCGATTAGCGCAGTTGTTAGCACGCTTGCTTCTCACCAAGGCAACCAGGATTCGATCCTTGGACCCGGAAGTATGTGAGATGGTACGGTGGTCGCCAGATCGAACAGGTGGGTTTTCCCCGGGTACTCCGGTTTCCTCCAACACGAATGACCACATTTACGCTTTCATCAGCGCCAACGAGAGTGATTAATATAAGTTGTTAAAACTTGCTTTGCAATCGTTGTAAAATAAATAAAGCGGTGTTGTAGAGAGATAAGTCAATTTTCCACATTATTTCAGGACTCATTGTAGAGGCAGACTTAGTCACTGACTACACCCCTGGGGGGCCCCACTTGTCCATAAATTCTTTTTAAAAAATTACAAATTTCAGACAAAATGTTGTTCAATGGCCCATTATAAAGCACTCCTTCTATTCAAATGGTGTAATTAATGGTCATATTGTGTGTATTTAGACTACGCCCCTGGGGGGCCCCACTTGTCCATAAATTCTTTTTATAAAAATTACAAATTTCAGACAAAATGTTGTTCAATGGCACATTATAAAGCACTCCTTCTATTCAACATGTTGTAATTAATGGTCACATTGTGTGTATTTTAACCCTATTTTGTTGAAATTGATTAAATAATGCCATTTAAGGACGCGCTCGCACGCTTTCTCACTTCTCCCCAAACATTCTGACCTAGACTGAGCCGTGTATTTATTAGTGAGGGAAATCTAACATGAATCAAGATGTTCTAATCCGAGCAATTGATAAGCTTGTGTTTTTTTTTACGTTTATTTATCGTCGCTACCGGTTGCCCATATGAGCGACGCCTCCTGAAGATATTAGTCATTTTAGATTTTTGGAGGATAGTGCAATGATACAGACGGAGACCCATTCCAGAGTCTCCTCTGGTTCTTTTACGTGCACGGTGTAAAGCACCGACACGAGACCTCGGTTTAAGTCCCATCTGAAAGACTGTTAATTTTATTAGGGTCAGACGGGGGTCGATCCTGTGATCCCTGGATTACCAGTCCAGCGTGCTACCACTGGACTACAGATCCGTCTGTGTTTATATTTATTTATTTTTGTATCACTCACTTATAAGACGAGAGGCTTATAGGTGAGTATGGATGGTACTGCATCACCAAATATAAGGACTAAACATTCAGCAATTGTCAGTCATTTGATCCTCTAGGCCCACACAGCACCTGTCAGGCGTTTCATCCTCTAGGCCCACACAGCACCTGTCAGTCATTTGATCCTCTAGGCCCACACAGCACCTGTCAGGCGTTTCATCCTCTAGGCCCACACATCACCTGTGAGGCAAGCGGACTTACCTCACTTCTTAATTTCAGACACCTTCGCTGACGAGTGTGTTCCCATTGTATGGTCCCAGATCAGGCGGGACCCTTGTGACATTAACGGGAGATAACTTCCATGTTGGTCTCAACAAGTCGGTAATGATAGGTTTATTACCGTGTGAGATAAACAGGTAAGTCTGTGATATACATACATCTACATATTACTCCCAATTTATTACACAGTCCGCCTCCATGGTCGAGTGGTTAAGGTCGCTGACTTGTATACCACTGTAACCTATCATCACTGATGGTCACGGGTTCGAGCCCCGTTCAGGCCGTGTCTCATTTATATGAAAAAGTTGGCAGTTTCTTACGGAGGTTGGTGCACCCAAGTACTGGTTAACCGCTGGAGCCTGCCCAGGAAAGGTGTTGTTAGGTAAACTGCCCGCCGTCGATATAGCCCAAAATGGTGCTGATGCAGGCGTAAAACCTGAAATATAACATATAACATACTCCCAACTTGAAATTTGTTTATTTGTTTAAACGCCTATTTCTACATATACACACATATTCAATGGCGTTTTACAATAATGAATTAAAAGATAATAAAAACAGTACATCAATCCAGACACAAACATTAAATAACCAGTCATCAATGAAGAAATCACATTAGAATATTCAGAACAATGCGTAGTAGTCTCTGAAGAAGTGAGTTTCCAATTGTTTCTTGAATAGGTTAACTGACTCACTTTGTCTAAGGCTCAAAGGCAGTTCATTCCAAAGCTTGGGTCTTAGTAACAGTACTAAAACTTCTGTCACTGAAGGTCTTTGTCTTATTATACAAAGGATTGTAGTGAGCGTTTTGAGACTTTACTGGACAAAAGTTCAATACGGTATTGAGGAGCATTTCCAACAGAACAGTTAAGTGAGGTTTTTAAAATTAATTCTTGCTTTAATAGGTAACCAATGCAAATCATATAATGCCTGAACTATCACGCCTATTGCGGCTGAGAACAAGTTTAGCACACCTATTTTGGATACGTTGTAATTTACCTAACTCACACTGAGTAATACCATAAAGTATAGCGTTACAATAATCCAAGTTAGAAATTACAAATGACAAGACACTAAGAACTCAGTGGCTTCTTTAGTTAGAAAGTTACGGATGCTTTTGATCTTAAAATAGTTCGACATTGCAATTTTACACTTTCTTTCAACACTCGGATGTTGAGTATGACTCAAGGACACTGATTAAAAATATTTATTTTGTTTTACAATTTTCATACAGAATTTTGTCCTGTAAGATACACTGGCCATTGTAAAGCACTCCTTCTCTTCAACTGTTATATTTAATGGTGATAATGTGTATTTTGGTTTAAATATATTTATTCGATATTATATAACATAATTTACTACAAATAATTATGTACACAATAAATACAAGTGGATTGAAATGAAAGCTACAAGCTTATTGGATTTCTCTCCACTAAATGTGTATTTTAACCAGAGCTCTAGATAAGTTTTGGTGTAAAGGGTATTTTACCCATTGAATTTTTTGGCAACGGGTAGTTTACCAAACTTTCAGGTTTTTCAGAAGAGTAGAACTGTTCTGCAGTTGTTTTATGATCTTATGACTATCAGTGTGAGTTCTTTTGAATGTTTGACGACCCACCAGTAGCCCACACAGAAGACACATTCTGTTTTGTACAAATCGAGCACTTCAGACGAAGTTCCCCGTCGATTGTGTTAACTTCAAGCCAACTATACTGGCTTTTCCATATTCACACCGTTTTGTCCGATAACTTAACACCCGTATGTGTTTTGCTTTTCTTTTCACATATATTGGCTACGGATACAACTAGATCGTCAATTAACACCCTAGCAATGTTCTGTGGAACGTCGTGACTGTGTTGGACAGTTAAATATTGTAACATACTACATGTCGCTTGCGACAGCGGCTTTCGAAAGCGACCACGCTTTGATCCAATGATACGAGAATACGCCATTGTTTGTGTGAATGGCGTGTTTGATTGAGCGGAACAATGTTCCGTTAATCGATTATAAGGTCACACGGGACTAAATCATGAATTTTATTACGCACATGTCTCGAATTCAAAACGTGTTTTATGCACGACAATGGATTTGAATACGTTTTTGGGGGGGAAAAATGCGTAATTACGCGTATACGCACCTTATCTAGAGCTCTGACTTTAACCAGATGTTGTTGAAATTTTATTAAATAATACCATTTACTTCTCCCAAAAATTCGGATCTAAGATTAGCCCCTGCTTGTAAGGGTTAAATCATATTTGATTTCACATATGATATGTATAATACATCACATGGAGTTACAACACAATACATGCATGTAAATTAATAATACAAATTTGGTCCGCCTCTGTGGTCGAGTGGTTAAGGTCGCTGACTTGTATACCACTGTAACCTATCATCACTGATGGTCACAGGTTCGAGCCCCGCTCAGGCCGTATCTCATTTATATGAAAAAGTTGGCAGTTTCTTACGGAGGTTGGTGCACCCAAGTACTGGTTAACCGCTGGAGCCTGCCCAGGAAAGGTGTTGTTAGGTAAACTGCCCGCCGGCGATATAGCCCGAAATGGTGCTGATGCAGGTGTAAAACCGAAATATAACATAATATAACATACGGAGGTTGGTGCACCCAAGTACTGGTTAACCGCTGGAGCCTGCCCAGGAAAGGTGTTGTTAGGTAAAATGCCCGCCGGCGATATAGCCCGAAATGGTGCTGATGCAGGTGTAAAACCCGAAATATAACATAATATAACATACGGAGGTTGGTGCACCCAAGTACTGGTTAACCGCTGGAGCCTGCCCAGGAAAGGTGTTGTTAGGTAAACTGCCCGCCGGCGATATAGCCCGAAATGGTGCTGATGCAGGTGTAAAACCCGAAATATAACATATAATAACATAACTTATGATATGTTTAATACATCACGTATAGTTACAATAAAATACATCTGGCCACAAGTTATGGCAACATTAAGAAATTCTCCACACCAGGGAAAATGACATGCACCACAGAAAACTGATGCTGGTCTTAGAATCTCGTGGGTTCGAGCCCCGCTCAACCCGTGTGTCATTCATATGAAAAAGATGCCATTTTTTTTACCGAGGTAGGTGTACCGAGTTCTGGTTAACCGCTGGAGCTTGCCCAGAAAAGGTGTTGTAGTAAACAAAATGGTGCTGATGCAGGCATAAAACCCGAACAAACAAACTTAGAATCTCGTATTCTTGTGTAAGATTGTACGCACGCCGCATTTGATTGAACTGGTTCCCTGTTTATTCTCAGCTCTAACAAGACGGTTATAGTTTGCACATCTGAGCGAGCACCGAAGCTACTTGGTTCTTCTGGCAGGCATAGACGTGTCGTAAGACAAGACTTTGTTACGTTAGCGATTGATGGAGCTAGGTTTTACAGTACTGACCCCTACGAGTACAAGGACGATGCAACTGTGTCGAGCATTACACCAAGCTCAACTATCCATAATGGGGGAACCATAGTCATTGTTGCGGGAACCAATCTGGACACAGTGCAGAAACCAAAGATTGGAGTGTTTCTTGTTGACTCTGGGGGCATAGCGGAAGAGGTATGATGCTACTGTGTATTGATATAGATATAGAGGTATGATGCTACTGTGTATACATATAGAGGTATGATGCTACTGTGTATACATATAGATATAGAGGTATGATGCTACTGTGTATACATATAGATATAGAGGTATGATGCTACTGTGTATACATATAGAGGTATGATGCTACTGTGTATACATATAGATATAGAGGTATGATGCTACTGTACATACATATAGATATAGAGGTATGATGCTACTGTGTATACATATAGAGGTATGATGCTACTGTGTATACATATAGATATAGAGGTATGATGCTACTGTACATACATATAGATATAGAGGTATGATGCTACTGTACATACATATAGATATAGAGGTATGATGCTACTGTGTATACATATAGATATAGAGGTATGATGCTACTGTACATACATATAGATATAGAGGTATGATGCTACTGTGTATACATATAGATATAGAGGTATGATGCTACTGTACATATATATAGATATAGAGGTATGATGCTACTGTACATACATATAGATATAGAGGTATGATGCTACTGTACATACATATAGATATAGAGGTATGATGCTACTGTACATACATATAGATATAGAGGTATGATGCTACTGTACATACATATACATATAGATATAGAGGTATGATGCTACTGTACATACATATAGAGGTATGATGCTACTGTACATACATATAGATATAGAGGTATGATGCTACTGTACATACATATACATATAGATATAGAGGTATGATGCTACTGTACATACATATAGATATAGAGGTATGATGCTACTGTGCATACATATAGATATAGAGGTATGATGCTACTGTACATACATATAGATATAGAGGTATGATGTTACTGTACATACATATACATATAGATATAGAGGTATGATGCTACTGTACATACATATAGATATAGAGGTATGATGTTACTGTACATACATATACATATAGATATAGAGGTATGATGCTACTGTACATACATATACATATATATATAGAGGTATGATGCTACTGTACATACATATACATATAGAGGTATGATGCTACTGTACATACATATAGAGGTATGATGCTACTGGACATACATATAGATATAGAGGTATGATGCTACTGTACACATATAGATATAGAGGTATGATGCTACTGTACATACATATAGATATAGAGGTATGATGCTACTGTACATACATATAGAGGTATGATGCTACTGTACATACATATAGAGGTATGATGCTACTGTACATACATATAGATATAGAGGTATGATGCTACTGTACATACATATAGATATAGAGGTATGATGCTACTGTACATACATATACATATAGATATAGAGGTATGATGCTACTGTACATACATATAGATATAGAGGTATGATGTTACTGTGTATACATATACATATAGATATAGAGGTATGATGCTACTGTGTATACATATAGATATAGAGGTATGATGCTACTGTGCATATATATACATATAGATATAGAGGTATGATGCTACTGTGCATATATATAGATATAGAGGTATGATGCTACTGTACATACATATAGATATAGAGGTATGATGCTACTGTGCATATATATAGATATAGAGGTATGATGCTACTGTACATACATATAGATATAGATATAGAGGTATGATGCTACTGTGCTACATATACATATAGATATAGAGGTATGATGCTACTGTGTATACACAATAGATATAGAGGTATGATGCTACTATGCATTATATAGATATAGAGGTATGATGCTACTGTGTATACAATACATATAGATATAGAGGTATGATGCACAACAAAAAAAAACTACTGTGTATACATATAGATATAGAGGTATGATGCTACTGTGAACATATACATATAGATATAGAGGTATGATGCTACTGTACATACATATACATATAGATATAGAGGTATGATGCTACTGTAAAACATACATATAGATATAGAGGTAGATGCTACTGTACATACATATACATATAGATATAGAGGTTGATGCTATGTACAAATATACATATAGATATAGAGGTATGAGCTACTGTGCATACATATCATATATATATAGAGGTATGATGCTACTGTGTATACATATATATATAGAGGTATGATGCTACTGTGCATACATATAGATATAGAGGTATGATGCTACTGTGTATACATATAGATATAGAGGTATGATGCTACTGTGCATATATATAGATATAGAGGTATGATGCTACTGTACATACATATACATATAGATATAGAGGTATGATGCTACTGTACATACATATAGATATAGAGGTATGATGCTACTGTGTATACATATAGATATAGAGGTATGATGCTACTGTGATACATATAGAGGTATGATGCTACTGTGTATACATATATATATAGAGGTAGTGATGCTACTGTACATACATATAGATATAGAGGATGATGCTACTGTGTATACATATAGATATAGAGGTATGATGTACTGTGCATACAATAAATATAGAGATAGAGGTATGAGGCTTATGTGCATCTATATAGATATAGAGGTATGATGCTACTGTACACATATAGTATAGAGGTATGATGCTACTGTACATACATATACATATAGATATGAGGTATGATGATAACTGTACATACATAAGATCTTAGAGGGAGTGAGGCTACTGTGTGGCATATATATATAGAGGTATGATGCTACTGTACATACATATAGATATAGAGGTATGATGCTACTGTACATACATATATATATCGAGGTATGATGCTACTGTACATACATATGAGGTATGATGCTTACTGGACATACATATAGATATAGAGGTATGATGCTACTGTACATACATATAGATATAGAGGTATGATGCTACTGTGCATACATATACATATAGATATAGAGGTATGATGCTACTGTACATACATATAGATATAGAGGTATGATGCTACTGTGTATACATATAGATATAGAGGTATGA
>CM026398.1:14475661-14497923 GCA_014843695.1 Archivesica marissinica
ATAGAGGTATGATGCTACTGTGTATACATATAGATATAGAGGTATGATGCTACTGTACATATATATAGATATAGAGGTATGATGCTACTGTACATACATATAGATATAGAGGTATGATGCTACTGTACATACATATAGATATAGAGGTATGATGCTACTGTACATACATATAGATATAGAGGTATGATGCTACTGTACATACATATACATATAGATATAGAGGTATGATGCTACTGTACATACATATAGAGGTATGATGCTACTGTACATACATATAGATATAGAGGTATGATGCTACTGTACATACATATACATATAGATATAGAGGTATGATGCTACTGTACATACATATAGATATAGAGGTATGATGCTACTGGCATAACATTATAATAGATATAGAGGTATGAGGCTAATGTACATACATATAGAATAGATATAGAGGGATGATGCTACGGTGTACATACATATAGATATAGAGGTATGATGCTACTGTATACATATAAGATTATAGAGGTATGATGCTACTATGCATATATATAGATATAGAGTATGATGATACTGTGTATACATACATATAGATATAGAGGTATGATGCTATGTGTAGAACATATAGATATAGAGGTATGATACTACTGTACATAATATAGATCTAGAGGTATGCTGCTACTGGTTATATACATTATAGGATATAGAGGTATGATGCTATGTACATACATCATAGATATCGAGGTATGATGTACTGTACATACTATACATATAGATATAGAGGTATGATGCTACTGGCATACACTATATACATATAGTTAGAGGTGATGAGCTACTGAACTACAAGAATACATATAGATATAGAGGTATGATGCTACTGTACATACATATAGATATAGAGGTATGATGCTACTGTGCATACATATACATATAGATATAGAGGTATGATGCTACTGTACATACATATAGATATAGAGGTATGATGCTACTGTGTATACATATAGATATAGAGGTATGATGCTACTGTACATACATATACATATAGATATAGAGGTATGATGCTACTGTGCATATATATAGATATAGAGGTATGATGCTACTGTACATACATATAGATATAGAGGTATGATGCTACTGTACATACATATAGATATAGAGGTATGATGCTACTGTACATACATAGATAGAGGTATGATGATATGTACATACATATAGATATAGGGTATGATGTTTTTTTTGTTTAACTGTATACATAATAGATATAGAGGTATGATGCTACTGGTCTACATATAGATATAGAGGTATGATGCTACTGTACATACATATAATAGATATAGAGGTATGATGCTACTGTGATATATATAGATATAGAGGTATGATGCTATGTACATACATAAGATATAGAAGGTATGATGCTGATGCTACTACATATAGCAGTAGATATAGAGTATGATGCTACTGTGTATACATATAGATATAGAGGTAGATGCTACTGTGCATTATATTATAGAGGTATGATGTACTGTCAACATACATATAGATATAGAGGTATGATGCTACTGTACATACATATAGATATAGAGGTATGATGCTACTGTACACATATAGGAGGTATGATGCTACTGTACATACATATAGATATAGAGGTATGATGCTACTGTGTATACATATAGAGGTATGATGCTACTGTGTATACAAAATATAGAGGTATGATGCTACTGTACATACATATAGATATAGAGGTATGATGCTACTGTACATACATATAGATATAGAGGTATGATGCTACTGTGTATACATATAGATATAGAGGTATGATGCTACTGTACATACATATAGATATAGAGGTATGATGCTACTGTACATACATATAGATATAGAGGTATGATGCTACTGTACATACATATAGATATAGAGGTATGATGCTACTGTACATACATATAGATATAGAGGTATGATGCTACTGTACATACATATAGATATAGAGGTATGATGCTACTGTACATACATATAGATATAGAGGTATGATGCTACTGTACATATACATATAGATATAGAGGTATGATGCTACTGTACATACATATAGATATAGAGGTATGATGCTACTGTCATACATATAGATATAGAGGTATGATGCTACTGTACATACATATACATATAGATATAGAGGTATGATGCTACTGTACATACATATAGATATAGAGGTATGATGCTACTGTGCATACAACATATAGATATAGAGGTATGATGCTACTGTACATATACATATAGATATAGAGGTATGATGCTACTGTACATACATATAGATATAGAGGTATGATGCTACTGTGCATACATATACATATAGATATAGAGGTATGATGCTACTGTACATACATATAGATATAGAGGTATGATGCTACTGTGTATACATATAGATATAGAGGTATGATGCTACTGTGTATACATATAGATATAGAGGTATGATGCTACTGTACATACATATAGATATAGAGGTATGATGCTACTGTATATACATATAGATATAGAGGTATGATGCTACTGTACATACATATAGATATAGAGGTATGATGCTACTGTGTATACATATAGATATAGAGGTATGATGCTACTGTACATACTTATAGATATAGAGGTATGATGCTACTGTACATACATATATATATAGAGGTATGATGCTACTGTGCATACATATAGATATAGAGGTATGATGCTACTGTACATACATATACATATAGAGGTATGATGCTACTGTACATACATATACATATAGAGGCAGCAATAAAATATTATCAAATCAAACGAGGTCAAGTGGACATTAATTAAAAAATATATGTTAGCTGAAAAACAATTATCTAGTCAACAATTCATTATCATGCCCAGTGGGTGACGTCGTGGGCTTAAGAAACAAAATGAAATTGAATGCTTGATATGGCTAAAACTCGATTTATTCTTGTTTTTTCTGTAGGACTGTTCAGTTAACAAAACTGATGAAGGAAAAAAGATTGAGGTCGTGGGCTTAAGAAACAAAATGAAATTGAATGCTTGATATGGCTAAAACTCGATTTATTCTTGTTTTTTCTGTAGGACTGTTCAGTTAACAAAACTGATGAAGGAAAAAAGATTGAGGTCGTGGGCTTAAGAAACAAAATGAAATTGAATGCTTGATATGGCTAAAACTCGATTTATTCTTGTTTTTTCTGTAGGACTGTTCAGTTAACAAAACTGATGAAGGAAAAAAGATTGAGGTCGTGGGCTTAAGAAACAAAATGAAATTGAATGCTTGATATGGCTAAAACTCGATTTATTCTTGTTTTTTCTGTAGGACTGTTCAGTTAACAAAACTGATGAAGGAAAAAAGATTGAGGTCGTGGGCTTAAGAAACAAAATGAAATTGAATGCTTGATATGGCTAAAACTCGATTTATTCTTGTTTTTTCTGTAGGACTGTTCAGTTAACAAAACTGATGAAGGAAAAAAGATTGAGGTCGTGGGCTTAAGAAACAAAATGAAATTGAATGCTTGATATGGCTAAAACTCGATTTATTCTTGTTTTTTCTGTAGGACTGTTCAGTTAACAAAACTGATGAAGGAAAAAAGATTGAGGTCGTGGGCTTAAGAAACAAAATGAAATTGAAATCTTGATGTGGCTAAAACTCGATTTATTGTTCTTTTTTCTGTAGGACTGTACAGTTAACAAAACTGATGAAGGCAAAAAGATTGAGGTCGTGGGCTTAAGAAACAAAATGAAATTGAAATCTTGATGTGGCTAAAACTCGATTTATTGTTCTTTTTTGTGTAGGACTGTACAGTTAACAAAACTGATGAAGGCAAAAAGATGACGTGCGTCATGCCCAATATTCTTCCATTAATGACCACCCTGGATCAGAGTAACCTTATCCATGCATATGTGTATTTCATCATGGACGGCATAGAGTTCTTGCGCAACCTGAAGAACAAGAATCCATCGCTTAGCAGATATATTTATAACCCAAATCCTACAGTGAACAAATTCGATGAAGAAGATTTTTTGAGAATATACGACATCGATGAAGAATACCTGGAGATTAAGGTAAATTGGAAAGATTTTAATATTATGGCGTGTCATATTTAATTTGAGTGAGTTACATGTAATTATTTGTTGTTTATCACAACGTGACGGGAAACAGTAGGTATGGTACATACATGTATGTTAGGTCAGATTGTCTTTTTTTGGTTTATACAAATTTATTTTAGCTCGATTGCGAAACAAGTTCTTTTAACTTATATTAATCACTCTCGAGACCTCATTCCTGATGGAATCCATCGCCATGAAGGAGAGAGAAGAGGCAATGTGGAATTTAAATGCCTTGCCTAAGGGTACAATCGTAACGGCTCCAGTGGGGCTCGAACTCCGGACCATTCACACCAGAAGCGAACACACTACCACTGCGCTATCACGACTTCCACACTCCATCACTGTTTTTTAAGCCCCCAGGTGCCAAGTATATGGGTGCTATGCTGGAGTCACGCATGTCATGCCGTTCATTTCTTGTACAACAGTCCATTTATTCTAAATATAATTTCTCCAGAAATCGGGTATCATATGGGACAGGTGGATTTTCTACAGATACTCCAATATCATATTGGACAGGTGGATTTTCTACAGATACTCCGATATCATATTGGACAGGTGGATTTTCTACAGATACTCCGATATCATATTGGACAGGTGGATTTTCTACAGATACTCCGATATCATATTGGACAGGTGGATTTTCTCCAGATACTCCGATATCATATTGGACAGGTGGATTTTCTCCAGATACTCCGATATCATATTGGACAGGTGGATTTTCTCCAGATACTCCGATATCATATTGGACAGGTGGATTTTCTCCAGATACTCCGATATCATATTTGACAGGTGGATTTTCTCCAGATACTCCGATATCATATTGGACAGGTGGATTTTCTCCAGATACTCCGATATTATATTGGACAGGTGGATTTTCTCCAGAAATTCCGATATCATATTGGAATATTGGACAGGTGGATTTTCTCCAGATACCCGGCATCATATTGGACAGGTGGATTTTCTCCAGATACCCGGCATCATATTGGACAGGTGGATTTTCTCCAGATACCCGGCAACATATTGGACAGGTGGATTTTCTCCAGATACCCGGCAACATATTGGACAGGTGGATTTTCTCCAGATACCCGGCAACATATTGGACAGATGGATTTTCTCCAGATACCCGGCATCATATTGGACAGGTGGATTTTCTCCAGATACCCGGCATCATATGCTTACATATGTTTTCATCCTCGGCAATTACAGTAATTACTATAAATCATTACTGTAGTTAAAATCACTTAAGTTCAACTATGACGTATCTTGCAGGGTGTCGATTTAACAAGAGGACTCAGTAAGAATGATTATATTGTTCACATCGGTAGAAACACGTGCTACGTGACACTACTTGGAAGTAGATTTATCCATTGTGTTCCTGAGACGCCAAAGACGGTCGGCATAAATGAACCCAGACAAGCGGTGGAGGTAGGACATTATTTCATTGTTTTGTTGTAATGAATTGTCTACTTTGTTGTTTGAAGCCCTGTTAAATTTAGCTGTTAAAGATGAGAACATCACAGGTTCGATCCCCCGTCTGACCCTAATAAAATTAACAGTTTTTCAGATGAGACTTTAAACCGAGGTCTTGTGTCAGTGCTTTACACTGTGCATGTAAAAGAACCAGAGGAGATTCTGGAATGGGTCTCTGTCTGTATCATTGCACAATCCTCCAAAAATATAAAATGACTAATCTCTTCAGGAGGCATTGCTCATATGGGTAGGGCAAAAGGGTGGGCTACTGGGCAAATGGGTGGGGCTAAAGGGCAAAAGGGTGGGGCTAAAGGGCAAAAGGGTGGGGCTAAAGGCCAAATGGGTGGAGCTAAAAATAGACAGGGCGGCACGCCCTATCATAGAGAAATCAGAAGAGGCCAGGGATTTAGGTAACTATTTCACTGCCGAGTTACAGTCTCATTTGGCCCCAAATTCTTACGTTCACATATTTCCATATTTTTCAATGGTAAGTTATTTGGTAACATTTTGAAGATCTGTACATGAATGAACTGTGTGTGTGTGTGTACTCCTCTCCCATTGTTTCTATATATTGAGAAAGGTTGTCGGAAAGTTTGGGAGAAGTGAGAAAGCGCGTGATCGGTTGGTGTTCTTTAATATACTTCTGCAAAATAGGGTTAAAATGCACAGTACAGCAACCATTTAATACAACATTTGAATAGAATGAGTGCTTTATAATGGGCCAGTGTATCTTACTAGACAACATTTTGTTTGAAAATCGTAAAAACCAAAAAATAATTTGTTTAATTTTTTTTTTATTAGGGAAAAGTGCGACCCCCAGAGGGCGAAGTCAGGGTCCCTAGGGCGACAATTTCGTCCACATCGCCCTCTAGAATGATCCCTGTGTATTTACAGTGAAACCTGTGTTAGTGGTCACCTGTATTAACCAGTAAACCTGTATTAAGCAGCCAGTTTCCAGATTCCCAATATGTCTTGTCTTACTATACATGTGACCTGTACTAAGCAGCCACTTTCTTTATATTCCTTTGACTGGCTGCTTTATAGTTACCCATTGAACAGGAAGTAATTTACATGGACTGGTGCATGATCTTTTTAGACCATTAAATGAATAAGGAAATTACATTTGGACCAGTTCATTTATCAAAATGGGTAATATTGTCTAAAAATAGTAATATTACTGGCAAAATGTACAGATCCTGATAAGACGGCTTGTCACAAGCCGGCTCATCTGGATCTACACTTTTTGTAAGCCTATTTAGAGGTATGTGGTGTTGAAAGGATTAAGACAGGTTTGACTGTATAACATTCTATACTAGAGTACATAAAAAATGCACACTTTGGATAAGTGTGTTTTTACATGAAAAACAATAATAATATATAAATACATAGTTTTAAACATTTTGGAATATTTTTAGTTGTTCAGTTTGTGTTTTGTAATAAAGATGTGATCTATCTTTGATGGAATCCTTCGTATTTCGTTTTCATGTAATAATAATCATATAATGTAGGTGTGCGTTTTCTATGTCCTCTAGTATATAATGTAGGTGTGCGTTTTCTATGTCCTCTAGTATATAATGTAGGTGTACGTTTTCTATGTCCTCTAGTATATAATGTAGGTGTGCGTTTTCTATGTCCTCTAGTATATAATGTAGGTGTGCGTTTTCTATGTCCTCTAGTATATAATGTAGGTGTGCGTTTTCTATGTCCTCTAGTATATAATGTAGGTGTGCGTTTTCTATGTCCTCTAGTATATAATGTAGGTGTGCGTTTTCTATGTCCTCTAGTATATAATGTAGGTGTGCGTTTTCTATGTCCTCTAGTATATAATGTAGGTGTGCGTTTTCTATGTCCTCTAGTATATAATGTAGGTGTGCGTTTTCTATGTCCTCTAGTATATAATGTAGGTGTGCGTTTTCTATGTCTCTAGTATATAATGTAGGTGTGCTTTTCTATTCCCAGTATATAATTAGTGGCGTTCTATGTCCTCTATATATAATGTAGGTGTGCGTTTTCTATGTCCTCTAGTATATAATGTAGGTGTGCGTTTCTATGTCCTCTAGTATATAATGTAGGTGTGCGTTTTCTATATCCTCTAGTATATAATGTAGGTGTGCGTTTTCTATGTCCTCTAGTATATAATGTAGGTGTGCGTTTTCTATGTCCTCTAGTATATAATGTAGGTGTGCGTTTTCTATGTACTCTAGTATATAATGTAGGTGTGCGTTTTCTATGTCCTCTAGTATATAATGTAGGTGTGCGTTTTCTATATCCTCTAGTATATAATATAGGTGTGCGTTTTCTATGTCCTCTAGTATATAATGTAGGTGTGCGTTTTCTATGTCCTCTAGTATATAATGTAGGTGTGCGTTTTCTATGTCCTCTAGTATATAATGTATGTGTGCGTTTTCTATGTCCTCTAGTATATATTTGCATTTGAAGGCAGTAACACAATAAAGAACGTTCAAGTAGCTGTAACTCTAAAAGACAAAATGTACAGATATACATGTAACCGTCTCCGTGGCCTAGTGGTTAAGGCATCCGCCTACGGAGTGGGAGGTCGAAGGTTCGAACCTCGTCAGGGGTTTGTTCTAATATGGCCTGTTGGTGAGCCGCCAGCTAGTTAAATAATGGTTACCGATTGCCTACCAGCTTGGCGCTTGGCCTACAAGCATAGGATGCGGGAAGTATTGATGTTCATAAAAAGAGGTGTCTTATAAGTCAGAAATGGCTGATCTTTAAATATGGGGTGACACTATAATAAACAAACAGACGGATATGTAGTCCAGTGGTAACACGCTGGACTGGTAATCCAGGGATCGCAGGTTCGATCCCCCGTCTGACCCTAATAAAATTAACAGTCTTTCAGATGGGACGTTAAACCGAGGTCTCGTGTCGGTGCTTTACACCGTACACGTAAAAGAACCAGAGGAGATTCTGGAATGGGTCTTTGTCTGTATCATGCACTATCCTCCAAAATCTAAAATAACTAATCTCTTCAGGAGGCGTCGCTCATATGGGCAACCGGTAGCGACGATAAATAAACGTAAAAACACAATAAACAAACACTCAGAGAGACACTATAGAGCAAAATGCATTAGTAAATTCTATTAAATGCTTTTAATGCGTGTTTCTTAGTGGTGATACTATAATAAACAAACATTACGTTATGTTCTGTTCTCTCTCCAGGTCTGGATAGGGAAATATTTATCTTACAATGTTGGTTTCCTGAAATTCACGATGGAGGAAGCAGTTGAGAAGAGCTTGATCGATGTGGGCATCATCGTCATTGTCGTCATCCTTGTGCTGATCATCATCGCCATCATCATACTCCTTGTTGTCATGAAGAAGAGGAGAATGGGTCCGTTCCGTGACAAGAACGCACAGCAGTTCAGATACGTGCATGGTCAGGGAAGTCACGATACCGAGGGACAGCGGCTTATGGATCAGAACAGACAGAATGGTAAGCAGATTTTGAGCAAGCTTAGTTCATCACCCCCACTCCCTCCCTCCCTCGTCTCTATATTGTTTTTTGTTTACCGTATTTACCGATGTATAACACGCTCTCATGTATAACGCGCACCCACTTTTTGGCACGGAAATCGGTGAAAAACTTGGTTATGGTGTATACAATGCACTGTAAAATATCATTTTCATAAGCCAACATTTCTCAAGATACGATATATAATCACCCTCTATGGTTTATTTATTCCGATAAAAAAAGAATCGTGGAGGCCTACGTCGTGCAGAATTGCATGGTTCTGAAATATAATCCTACTCCATGATTTTTGTATTACCGTACAAAATGAACAAATCGTGCGTGCCTACGTCCGGAAGTGCATGGTTTTGATAAATCCTCAATGCCGTACTGTGTTCCAACCTTGCGAATGCCATGAGCCTCTGCATACTTGATAATGGAGAGCTTCTCTCTAGCGGTGTAGGGGTTTCAGACTTTTAAGTACTGTGACATTAACTGAGAATTGACAATTCTGAGTGATTTATATCATTGTAACTAAATAAAACCTATTCGCATAAATAAATTATTTACACGCTGCCACTTCTGAACAAGTGAAATTGTGTTATTCACATGAAAATAGGGGAAATGACGCTGTTAGGGACCCTATTTCTCCCAAATCTCACTCCAGCTTATGTCAATCTGCATCTGTCTCCATTCTCTCTATTTCTTCTATATAATTATATATACAGTCTACATCCGTTATGTCGGACCGAACAAAATACTTCGACATAACTCAAGTTTGACTTAACGAAATTCGATATAAACAGAGCCAGTTATAATGTAAAATGATAGTGTCTGAATCGGGACTTTGATGCGACTGCGAGATAACCGCAGAATTCGACATACAAATGTAAGTACAATGAATTGGTCATCATTAATCCCTTGCAGCGTATGCTGAGCATGGGCAGCCCGGAGCAAGCAGCGCTTACAGTACGGGCATCGATGAAGAGACGAAGCTGCTGCTGCAAGACCAGAACCTGCTCATAGACCGAGACTATCTACGCATGGGAGATCTACTTGGTGCAGGTTAGATTACCGAGATACGTGGGGTGAGCTATGCATGGGAGATCTACTTGGGGCAGGTTAGATTACTGAGATACGTGGTGTGAGCTATGCATGGGAGATCTACTTGGTGCAGGTTAGATTACTGAGATACGTGGGGTGTGCTATGCATGGGAGATCTACTTGGTGCAGGTTAGATTACCGAGATACGTGGGGTGAGCTATGCATGGGAGATCTACTTGGGGCAGGTTAGATTACTGAGATACGTGGTGTGAGCTATGCATGGGAGATCTACTTGGTGCAGGTTAGATTACTGAGATACGTGGGGTGTGCTATGCATGGGAGATCTACTTGGTGCAGGTTAGATTACCGAGATACGTGGGGTGAGCTATGCATGGGAGATCTACTTGGTGCAGGTTAGATTACTGAGATACGTGGGGTGAGCTATGCGTGGGAGATCTACTTGGTGCAGGTTAGATTACTGAGATACGAGGGGCGATCGAGAAGTTGATAGTCGTAACATTTTTAGTGATGTGTAGTTTTTCTTGAAATTTGTATGTAATGTATTGAATGCAAAAGTAATTTTGACAATGTTCCAGATGTTTTCCAAGTGCCTTGTTGTACATAATAACATTTTCATGTTTTATTTTCTCGGTTGGTTTATTTTATTACGGGAAATGTCGGCCTTTGAAAATATTAAAGAAAATCTTGCATTGCTTAATATAGAAAAACTCTGGCTCGATTTCCACAAACTTTGTATTGATTATTGTATTCACATGGACATGTACAGTCAAACCTGTGCTAAAGGCCACCTCCGAATAAAGGCTGTATATGAAAAATATGTCTCTAAAGACAACCATTTTTCTCTCCCATCGACCCAATTTCAATGCATTTTAACCCTCTATTGAGAGGCCACCTGCCAACAAAGGCCACTTTTTGACTTTCCAGAGGGTGGCCTTTATAGACAGGTTTGACTGTACATGTAAAAATGAATCAAGGAATAAAATATGATTACTGTGTTGTGTGTCCGCCTCCGTGGTCGAGTGATTGCGGTCGCTGACTTGTATACAACTGTAACCTATCATCACTGATGGTCACGGGTTCGAGCCCAGCTCAGACCGTGTCTCATTTATATGAAAAAGTTGGCAGTTTCTTACGGAGGTTGGTGCACCCAAGTACTGGTTAACCGCTGGAGCCTGCCCAGGAAAGGTGTTGTTAAGTAAACTGCCCGCCGGCGATATAGCCCAAAATGGTGCTGATGCAGGCGTAAAACCCGAAATATAACATAATAATGTGTTGTGTGATCTGTGTTTTAGGTCACTTTGGAAGTGTGTTTTTTGGTTACCTCAGTTTTCCGGATGTGAAAGGAGACACAATAGTTGCAGTAAAAACATTACACCGTAAGTTTTAATATGTTTAAACAACTTATATTAATCTTTCTCGTTAGCGCGGATGAAAGCGTAAATGTTTTCATTCGTGTGGGAGGAAACCGGAGTACCCGGAGAAAACCCACCTGTCCGATCTGGCGACCACATACCATCTCACATACTTCCCGGTCCGAGGATCGAACCCGGGTTGCATTTGTGAGAAGCGAGCGAGCGAGCTAACCACTGCGCTAATTGGACAGCCGTAAGTTTTAATACACTTTTGTTATCATCTCAGTTTTTAGATGACTTTCACAGGATTTCTTCGACACGTTGCATACACATCCGAGGACTAAATGTGCACACCAACACTCTATCCCAACCCTACCACTGACTGAAATTTGGCAATTTTTCCGAAACCATAAGACATTTTTTTATTTTTCTGAACTAGCACTTGTACAGTGATTCGCTCGTGGCGAGACACTGGTGGGGTGGTGGTCTTGTATCATAATGTACATGGTTTGTGGGCATTTTATATCTATAACTGTGACAACATGTTTGCGATATTTACTTTAAAATGTTGAACGTGTTATTTTCTCTAGGTCGGCAGCGATACTGCGGAGCCTTTAATCGGCGACTAAGTGTGCAAGATGATTGGCAGGCTGCAACATAATGAATATTCATGAGCTATATATGTTGGTGTATTGTATAATATTTAGATCTCATGAAATCTATTGATTTTATGTCTTTTCAGAGAATAGTCCCAGAGAGATAGATGTTCAGGCATTCCTGAAGGAAGCCATAATTATGAAAGATTTCAACCATCTAAATGTCCTCAGTCTCATAGGTACGATGCGTTGCATAGTGATGATGATTGAGCCTATTTCAGGGTTCATTCTAGGTCAGAATTTTTGGGAGAAGTGAGAAAGCACGTGATCGCTTCCTTAAATGGTGTTCTTCAATATACTTCTGCAAAATAGGGTTAAAATGCACAGTACAACCATTAAATACAACATTTGAATAGAAGGAGTGCTTTATAATGGGCCAGTGTATCTTACTAGACAAAATTTTGTTTTCGTAAAAAAACACTTTTTTTTAGGGAGAAGTGGCGCCCCCAGAGGGCGAAGTCAGGGTCCCTACGCCCACATCGCCCTCTAAACTGATCCCTGTTATTTACCATCGGGTGCCAGTCTGTCGATTTTTAACTTGGGGAAACTTGATTTCTGATTGTAGCGCCATCTATTTACATCATTTATGAGGGTGTAGATTTGAAGAACGACAACTCTTCTCTACAAGATAATATCGCTAATTATAGAAACTGAATTATATCGGAAATCGCCGAACAGGCACGATTATACACGATCATTTCCGAATATACACGAATGCTCCCGTAGCCTCATTTACATTGCAAACATATAATTTCCCGTTTCTGTGTTATATCGACGAGATGGCGGATTCTAAATATTACATTTAAATGGTAATGGGTCGATTCGGCGTAGTTGAACTAAGGACGACTTAAATATTGAGTAAATATGTCAAATCAGACGCACATTGTACTTTTTAAAACTATTTATCGTTCCGTTGACCCGTAAACAATGGCGGCTAATTATAAAATGTTATCAACATTGCAGTGCCTCGCTTTCGATTCAAGTATGTCATTAATATTAAGTCACATGCTAATAGGCCTATTAATAGGATTAATGCGAGTCAATAATTACAAGTTTCCCCAGTCGTTGATATGATCAGAAACTCAATATGGCCCAATTAATAGTCTCAGTGTTAAAATATATTAATTTGACTGACCAGGCAAAATATATCGACACCTGTTCCCAGGCTACCTTGCATCTGGCGAACCATGATAGGTTTAATAGCTTACATATACCATACACGTGAAATACCCCCTCCCCACCCCACCCTTCCCCCCAAACTCTTCCAACCAGTGACATAACACATTTTATTTCACTTGTAAATTTCTATACAGTCTACATCCGTTATGTCAAAGTCGATTATGTCGAATTCTCTGGTTATCTCGTAGTCGGATCAAAGTCCCGCTTCAGACACTATCCTTTTACATATTACTGGCTCCGTTCATATCAAATTTCGTTAAGTCAAACTTCGGTTATGTCAAGTATTTTATTCGGTCCGACGGAATTCGACATAACGGATGTGACCTCTTTTAAATCGTTGGTTGTCTTACCATTAACGTCGTATGCCAATTCAAATGGAAATATGCATACTTTAGAGTTTAATTTACAAATTATAAGGATTATTCTCTCAACCAATCAGAATCCTTCCGTATTTCAATGGGCAGCATAGAATAAAAAAAGTAACATTTAAAGACAGAATAAATATTTGGTCTAATTAGGAAATGTGATAGATGTGATAAATGTGATAAATGTGATAAATGTGATAGATGTGATAAATGTGATAGATGTGATATATGTGATAAATGTGATAAATGTGATATATGTGATATATGTGATAAATGTGATAAATGTGATAGATGTGATGAGAGAATAAATCTTTGAGGATTGTTTTATTTTCAGGAATATGTCTTGGTATGGATGATATGCCGTTAGTTGTGTTACCATATATGAAACATGGGGATCTCCTTTCATACATCCGAAATGAAGATAATGTAAGTCTGTGTCGTAGCAAGGGCCTCCGTGGCCGAGTGGTCACTGTCGTTGACTTCAAATCACTTGCCCCTTGCTGTATGTTCGAATCCCACTGGGTGTGTAGAATTCTTTCCAAGTGAGGAAGCTATCCAGGAAGCTATCATGCTGGGTTGCGCTAGGTCGGTTGTTCTACCTGTGAGCTCGCCCTTGTCTGAAATACTGCCCGGAGGGACACCCTGGGTCTTTCCGCCACCATTAATAGCCTGGTAGTTGCCTTATTGTTTATACAAATTTATTTTAGCTCGATTGCGAAACAAGTTATTTCAACTTATATTAATCACTCTCGAGACCTCATTCCTGATGGAATCCATCGCCACGAGGGAGAGAGAAGAGGCAACGTGGAATTTAAATGCCTTGCCTAAGGGCACAATCGTAACGGCTCCAGTGGGGCTCGAACTCCGGACCTTTCGCACCTGTAGCGAACGCGCATCCATTGCGCTATCACGACTTCCAGTTGCCTTATGACCTGAACTGTTGGTGCGATGGTACCCCCTCCCCCAAAAACAAAACAAAGACAAACAAAAATGAGTACCAGCAGATTTACAATCATCCCTTGGTTGGCTTCCTTTCATAATTGGCACGTCCGGTTCAGATGGGTCGTTTTGTGTTGAAACTGCACAAAATCTTACGAAATTTGATCCTGTTCTGGAATAGATGGGTTCCAGATTAGAGATGGTACGGTGGTTACCAGATCGGACAGGCGGGTTTTCTCCGGGTACTCCGGTTTCCTCCCACATGAATGACCACATATACGCTTTCATCCGAGCCAACGAGAGTGATTAATATAAGTTGTTAAAACTTGCTTTGCAATTCGTTTTAAAATAAATAAAGTATAATAAAAATAAAAAAATTATAAAAAAAGATTTGTTTAAACAGTTTATTTCAAACAATGATACAACATGTACAAATTTACATTTTACGCAACATTTAGAAACATGTAAGAAAAAGGATTAGAACCGGAAGCTATAGCTTATAGAGGTCTTCTCCTATAGTAAGGTACTTAATGTTACGGTTGACAGTGTTGTAATCTTGTCTAAACTATTAATTTAAATTTGAAAAAGGGTAGTATAATTCATTATTGTTTTTAGTCATGGACTGTAAGTTAGAAAATCAATAAGATTAAGAGATTAATAAGGTGAAACAAGATTAGAGGGGTTTTAGTACAATAAAAATAGAAGTCTTGTTTGGAAAGGATACTAGATTAGAGTGGGTTTACTGTATGTTGTACATAATATATTAATATTTTTGTAATATCCTTGAGTTTGTCATCTTGTGTATTTGATGTAAAGTTTAAACTTTATTTATTATATATTTTACAACGATTGTGAAGCAAGTTTTAACAACTTATATTAATCACTCTCGTTGGTGTGGATGAAAGCGTAATTGTGGTCGTTCGTGTGGGAGGAAACCGGAGTACCCGGAGAACACCAACCTGTCCGTTCTGGCGACCACCATACCATCTCACATACTTCCCGGTCCGAGGATCGTACCCGGGTTGCATTGGTGAGAAGCTAGCGCGCTAACCCCTGCGCTAATCGGACAGCCTAAATTTGTCTCATTATTTGATGTATATTTATGATTTTGTTAATACTTGACCTAGTCAGTGCTTGATGTATTAATGCTTGGTTGTGCTTAGTTTAGACACGTACACATTTCTTTTAGCTGGATTGCTCAATCAAATTCTTACAACTTTAGTTTAATCGCTCTTGTGACCTCAATCCTGATGGAATCCATCGCTATGAGGGTGATAGAAGAAGCAACGTGGATTTAAGTGTCTTGCCTATGGGCCACCATGCTTCTGGTATGGTTCAAACTCAAAACTTCTCGATTACGTGGTGGTCACTGTAAACGTTATTACTGATATGTTTGAGACTTGGTTATGGCACCCAGAGTCATAATTATACAAATATTGTTATCTTCAACATTTTATTTTGGTATCGATTAAAGCAGCATTACATCGTATGAAATAAAAGATATTTGAAAAATTCAATTTTTACGTATGGGTAGCAATGCTGCTACACATTCTAACATTATACTTTGTATGCTTATGTTCATTTGGTAAACTGTTTTTTTACGATAAAACAAACTCGAAACCGAAAGTAGGCCTTTCCGAGTCGATCGGTCACGCACTTGTTTACAACAGGAACGCATTGTTCGCACTTGTTTACATTCGGAATGCATCGTCCCCATTTGTCCCACGTTGTCTTTTTTAATTAAATTACTTGATATGTTGATTCATACCTCTGTTAGCTAAGTCTTTTAAGGCCATTTCTACATCCCCGCGAGGGGTTCGACTTAGAGGAAGATAGATAGATAGTCTTTCATGTTCAAAATATATACGTTGTTTTCTACATCCTCTGTTGTTTCACGCATGCGCGCTGTGCGTGTTTACATTTCGTGTGTTGATAAACAAAGCGACTATTTCGATTTTTGTAAACACACACACATTAGTATTTATATTTTACCCAAAACATCCTTTATTACGATGTAATGCTGCTTTAATGATTTTGAGATAATTTATTTATATAGACTGTTACTGTACGTTTAGGATAACTTGACAGTGACGTACAAGGGCAATACCTATCAGTACAGGTAATTCAGGTAAATTTACAGTTAAGCGATATTACTATATATAATCGGAGAAAATAGCCGATTTACTTGTCTTGTGTTGTGGACATAGCCAACATGGATTTACCTGTCTTGTGTTGTGGACATAGCCAACATGGATTTACCTGTCTTGTGTTGTGGACATAGCTAACATGGATTTACCTGTCTTGTGTTGTGGACATAGCCAACATGGATTTACCTGTCTTGTGTTGTGGACATAGCCAACAGGAGTAAATATTGAGTGACGTCACTCTCAAGTTGTCCTAAACGTACAGTATAATAGAACATAAGTTACCATAAGCAATCCACATTGCCTCTTCTGTGTCTTGCTCTAATAAGTTACCATAAGCAATCCACATTGCCTCTTCTGTGTCTTGCTCTAATAAGTTACCATAAGCAATCCACATTGCCTCTTCTGTGTCTTGCTCTCATAAGTGACCATAAGCAATCCACATTTCCTCTTCTGTGTCTTGCTCTCATAAGTGACCATAAGTAATCCACATTGTCTCTTCTGTGTCTTGCTCTCATAAGTTACCATAAGCAATCCACATTGCCTCTTCTGTGTCTTGCTCTCATAAGTGACCATAAGCAATCCACATTTCCTCTTCTGTGTCTTGCTCTCATAAGTGACCATAAGCAATCCACATTGTCTCTTCTGTGTCTTGCTCTCATAAGTTACCATAAGCAATCCACATTGTCTCTTCTGTCTCTTCTGTCTCTTGCTCTCATAAGTTACCATATTTGAACGCAAACAATTTAACTACAACGGTCCGCATATGAGTACAACCTGATGTTATTTAGCGGCTGAATGGTTACGATCGCCGACTTCAAATCACTTACCTATCACCGTTGTAGGTTCGAATCACACTGGGGGTGTCAAATTCTTTCAAGTGATGAAGCTATCCGACTGGCTTGCGGCAGGTTGGTGGTTCTACCCAGGTGCCAGTCCCTGTCTGCAAAGCTGCTCGGAGAGGCATCCAGGTTCTTCCTCCACCAATAATAACTCGAAAGTCGCCATATGACCTAAGCTGTTGGTGCGACATTGACAACCCCCCAACAAACAACAGGGATGAGAGTTTTCCAATTTTTTGTGAAAATATCCGTTTTTCTGAATCGTGTGAATCTTAAAATTCTGGGGGGGGGGGGGGGTATGGGTTATTTAATTATTCTTTGATTTCGAAGCGTTCACAGTCCGTATTTTGGTTGATCACCCATCTGATGTCTGCTTACATATTTTCGCTATAGCTAGTTAACAAAGAAAACCAATATTATTTAACTTTTAATGACAAATTGCATATTTGACGTTATAGTCGTCCGTACACAAGTTACCGTAATCACAGTAACTGGTGTATAAGCATGTGTAATTTATATATAATACCCAGGGAGGTTAAACTCTCACTTAGGATATGTAGTCCAGCGGTAACACGCTGGACTGGTAATCCAGGGATCGCAGGTTCGATCCCCCGTCTGACCATAATAAAATTAACAGTCTTTCAGATGGGATTTTAAAACAAGGTCTCGTGTCGGTGTTGTACACCGATCACGTAAAATAACCAGAGGAGACTCTGGAATGGGTCTCTGTCTGTATCAATGCACTATCCTCTTGATTTGTCTACAATATATACTAAAGTAAAGTGTTTGTTTATTATAGTGTCACCCCTATTTAAAGAACCAGCCATTTCTGACTTATGAGACACCTTTTTTTATGAACATCAATTCTTCCCGAATACTATGCTTGTATGCCAGGTGCCATGCTGGTAGGCAATCGGTAACCATTATTTAACTAGCTGGCGGCTCATCAACTGGCCATATCAGAACCCCTGACAAGGTTCGAACCTTCGACCTCCCGCTCCGTGTTGCAATGGAAGCTGTGTATGCCTCGTAATCTGATGGGTTGTGAGTTTGAACCTCTCCAGAACCATTGCGGTAGCGTCCTTAGGCAAGACTCTTTAATGCACATTGTCTCTTCTGTCTCGCTCTCATGGCATGGCTTCCATCAGGAATGAAGTCTCTAGAGTGATACTAGGGTTTTTTCTAGAGCAGAATGACAGGGCGCACAGTCCTGCCCTTTTTAGCCCGCCTTTTTTAGCCCGCCCTTTTTAGCCCCGCGCATTAGTCATTAGCCCCACCATAAAAATGTTTTTGCTTTAAAAAATTTTTTTATATATATTAACTTAATATTAACTTAACAGATGCCCTCGGGCGGATAGTGCCTCTTTGATCAAACACCGTAATTTAGTAAAATGTACTAGGCGCTAAGCCCAACATAACCCCTCTCTTGCACCTCATCACAGCTCCAATTGCACCCTGCCCCTTTTCTAACCCACCATACCCTTTGTTCCACTATAGAATACCCCCCCCCCAAGAACTTGCTTCACGATCAAGCTAAACGAAATGTGTGTGAACTATGTTGTTGTACAGTGTTTCTCGAGTGTGTTGTGTGATTTTGTTTTACGTTATCCTGTGTATGTTTTGCATGGTATGCTGTGACAGGCACCTACAATCAAAGATCTGATCACGTTTGGTATCGACATTGCCGAGGGGATGAACTACCTGTCTGAACTGAAATTTGTACACCGGGATTTAGCGTGTAGAAATTGCATGTAAGTGTTGCTAAACAGATTAGTACTCCCCTATCTATATATGCTTGTATTCAGTGTATTACAGTCATCTCATAATTTCTTATATGTGCACACCTGGAAGGATTCTGATTGGTTGAGAGATTAAGCTGTAAATTATGCATATTTCTAGGATAATTGGTTCATGACGTTAATGATATGACAAACGACGATTTAAGAGAAGCCTCGATGGAATTATTACGCTGTTTACAACATAAATATGACGCTGCTTTGCGTAGTGATGTCATGAACATTTAGTGACATCATGACAATTTGCGATGATACTTTGCACACAATGAAAGTTGCAGCGTTAGTTATTAAAGTTTAATCTTGATTGATTTTACAACGATTGCGAAGCAAGTTTTAACAACTTATATTAATCACTCTCGTTGGCACGGATGAAAGCGTATATGTGGTCATTCATGTGGGAGGAAACCGGAGTACCCGGAGAAAACCCACAAGTGAGTTATAGTAATGTGATTAAAAGAATCTTAAAGCAGCATTACATCGTATGAAATAAAAGATATTTGAAAAATTCAATTTTTACGTATGGGTAGCAAGTAAAGTAAAGTGTTTGTTTATTATAGTGTCACCCCTATTTAAAGGGCCACAGTCATTTCTGACTTATGAGACACCTCTTTTTATGAACATCAGTACTTCCCGAATCCTATGCTTGTATGCCAGGCGCCAGGCTGGTAGGCAATCGGTAACCATTATTTAACTAGCTGGCGGCTCACCAACCGGCCATATCAGAACGAACCTCTGACGAGATTCGAACCTTAACCACTGGGCCACGGAGACGGTGGCAATGCTGCTACACATTCTAACATTATACTTTGTATGCTTATGTTCATTTGGTAAACAGTGTTTTTTTTGCGATAAAACAAACTCGAAACCGAAAGTAGGACTTTTCGAGTCGATCGGTCATGCACTTGTTTACAACCGGAACGCATCGTCCGCACTTGTTTACATTCGGAATGCATCGTCCCCATTTGTCCCACGTTGTCTTTTTTTAATTAAATTACTTGATATGTTGATTCATACATCTGTTGACTAAGTCTTTTAGGGACATTTCTACATCCCCGCTAGGGGTTCGACATTAGAGGAAGATACATAATATAAAATATATACGTTGTTTTCTACATCCTCTGTTGTTTCACACATGCGCGCTGTGCGTGTTTACATTTCGTGTGTTGATAAAGAAATTCGCGTATACGACGGTTTAAATTTATTGGAATTTTATCGTTTCTGAGCGACTATTTCGATTTTTGTAAACAAACACACATTAGTATTTATATTTCACCCAAAACATCCTTTATTACGATGTAATGTTGCTTTAAACCTGTTCTTTTGAACATTTTTATAACACAAAGCTTGTTCGTGCTTCCATCTCCAAAACTTCATAATGCTATATATGAATTTTTATTGCAATGACTTCATATATGTCGCTTCCATACTTTTATTGTTCAAGTGAAATAACAGGCATAAGTATTTTTCCAGAACAATTTCTAGTTTGAAATATGTCTAGTGACTTACTGGTTCTTGTTAAATGAATGCAATGGTGTTTTACGGCCACCCGACACAGATACCAACCCGTGATTGTAAACTCAGTAACAATTTGGTATGTCCTTCCCCACTCCACCAACCCACAGGTACTAACCTGTGAAGCTAAACATAGTGATGGTTTGGTATACCCCCACCCACAGGTACTAACCTATGATGGTTTGGTATACCCCCCCACCCACAGATACTAACCTATGATGGTTTGGTATACCCCCACCCACAGATACTAACCTATGATGGTTTGGTATACCCCCCACCCACAGATACTAACCTATGATGGTTTGGTATACCCCCACCCACAGATACTAACCTATGATGGTTTGGTATACCCCCCCACCCACATATACTAACCTATGATGGTTTGGTATACCCCCCCACCCACAGATACTAACCTATGATGGTTTGGTATACCCCCACCCACAGATACTAACCTATGATGGTTTGGTATACCCCCACCCACAGATACTAACCTATGATGGTTTGGTATACCCCCACCCACATGTACTAACCTATGATGGTTTGGTATACCCCCCCACCCACAGATACTAACCTATGATGGTTTGGTATACCCCCACCCACAGATACTAACCTATGATGGTTTGGTATACCCCCCCCCACAGATACTAACCTATGATGGTTTGGTATACCCCCCACCCACAGGTACTAACCTGTGATGCTAAACATAGTGATGGTTTGGTATATACCCCCACCCACAGATACTAACCTGTGATGCTAAACATAGTGATGGTTTGGTATACCCCCCACCCACATATACTAACCTATGATGGTTTGGTATACCCCCACCCACAGATACTAACCTATGATGGGTTGGTATACCCCCACCCACAGATACTAACCTATGATGGTTTGGTATACCCCCACCCACATGTACTAACCTATGATGGTTTGGTATACCCCCCCACCCACAGATACTAACCTATGATGGTTTGGTATACCCCCACCCACAGATACTAACCTATGATGGTTTGGTATACCCCCCCACCCACAGGTACTAACCTGTGATGCTAAACATAGTGATGGTTTGGTATATACCCCCACCCACAGATACTAACCTGTGATGCTAAACATAGTGATGGTTTGGTATATATCCCCACCCACAGATACTAACCTGTGATGCTAAACATAGTGATGGTTTGGTATATCCTCCACCCACATGTACTAACCTGTGATGCTAAACATGGTGATGGTTTGGTATATCCCCCCACCCACAGATACTAACCTGTGATGGTTTGGTATATCCCCCCACCCACATATACTAACCTGTGATGGTTTGGTATATCCCCCACCCACAGGTACTAAACCTGTGATGGTTTGGTATATCCCC
>CM026398.1:14498923-14519317 GCA_014843695.1 Archivesica marissinica
CCCCACCCACAGATACTAACCTGTGATGCTAAACATAGTGATGGTTTGGTATATCCCCCACCCACATATACTAACCTGTGATGCTAAACATAGTGATGGTTTGGTATATCCCCCCACCCACAGGTACTAACCTATGATGGTTTGGTATTTCCCCCACCCACATGAACTAACCTGTGATGCTAAACATGGTCGTGACTATATATGGTATTGTGTTTCAGGCTAGATGAAGACTTCAGGGTGAAGGTCGCAGACTTTGGTCTGTCGAGAGATATATATGAGAAAGACTACTATGCTTCTGAAAGCAAGAAGACAATGCTACCGGTGAAATGGATGGCGTTGGAATGTTTGGAGAAAGGAAAGTATACTTCCAAGTCAGACGTGGTAAGCAGTGATATTATAAATACATGTGTATTTGTCCAAGTCGGACGTGGTAAGCATTGATATTATAAATACATGTATATTTGTCCAAGTCGGACGTGGTAAGCAGTGATATTATAAATACATGTATATTTGTCAATTTATTAGTTTATGCAAATTTATTTTAGCTCGATTGTGAAACAAGTTCTTACAACTTATATTAATCACTCTCGAGACCACAATCCTGATGGAATCCATCGCCGAAATCGATGAAATGATGGGTGATCACACGATGAAATAAAATCCTCTCTTGCACTAATAAACACAAATCTTCTTTATCTTTCATGATTTCCAATGATTTTGGGTAATATATGTTTTTAAATTTTATTCATTTTGACTGCCCCTGTCATGAGCCTCATTTTTCTACAATACACAACCGCACAACCACATACGTTAGTGTGAAAGTCCGTAATAAGAAATAGTTCCGGCATCATATTCAAGTTAGTTTCTGTTTACAGTCAAAATTAAAAACTACAGACTAAACAAATTCATAACTTTGTAATTAACTGTACATCCAACCGCTATGTAATACGAAACTGAAGCAGTGACAGAGAAAATGCCATCTTTCACCGTTTCAAAATAGTGGAAGGTTAAGTTTTCTTTCACTGAGAAAACTCTAGCATTCATTGGAAAGAATACTCTTCTATAAATTTAATGAAGTGACGGGTCACATGGCTGTCTCTCAGACTGGTGGTGGTGTTTTACGTTTATTTATCGTCGCTACCGGTTGCCCATATGAGCGACGCCTCCTGAAGAGATTAGTTATTTTAGATTTTTGGAGGATAGTGCAATGATACAGACAGAGACCCATTCCAGAATCTCCTCTGGTTCTTTTACGTGCACGGTGTAAAGCACCGACACGAGACCTCGGTTTAACGTCCCATCTGAAAGACTGTTAATTTTATTAGGGTCAGACGGGGGATCGAACCTGCGATCCCTGGATTACCAGTCCAGCGTGTTACCACTGGACTACATATCCGTCTGTCTCTCAGACTGACCACATATTGTTATTGATATAATTGAGATGATATGATGGTCGCCAGATCGGACAGGTGGGTTTTCTCCACGTACTCCTGCCTGTTTCCTCCCATACGAAAAATGAACATATACGATTTTGTCCGTTCCAATGGGAGTGCTGGGAGTGATGGGAGTGATGGGAGTTATGATATAAGGTGTTAGAGCTTATATCGAATTTGTTGTAAAATAAATAGAGTTTATGTATATTTAAACAGTATTTATTGCAAGACATAGATCACATATAACATACAACGGCATACATAATCCACAATACAAAGGGTCAACTGGGAGTGATGATATAAGGTGTTAGAGCTTATATCGAATTTGTTGTAAAATAAATAGAGTTTATGCTTTGGGTTTAAACAGTATTATTGCAAGACATAGATCACATATAACATACAACGAAATACATAATACATAATGCAAAGGGTGAAGTAGGAAGTTAAAACTAGCTTTTGTAAAGTTTATGCCTTTATAATTTGTATAATTAATATTTCAGTGGTCATTTGGCATCATTCTTTGGGAACTGATGACAAGGGGAGTTAACCCCTATCCAGAAGTTGATAACTGGGATATTGTGCGATACCTGAAACACGGAAGACGAATGCCACAGCCACAATACTGTCCTGATCAGCTGTAAGAATCTTACAGTTATACCCTCATGCAATTTGTGCTTGGTAAACCAGCAGCAACTTATTCTGCTCTATTATTTATATTTTAAAACTTTTAACTTTGATTTATTGCAGTTTCAATGTATCTTTGATTTATTGCAGTTTCAATGTAACTTTGATTTATTGCAGTTTCAATGTATCTTTGATTTATTGCAGTTTCAATGTAACTTTGATTTATTGCAGTTTCAATGTAACTTTGATTTATTGCAGTTTCAATGTAACTTTGATTTATTGCAGTTTCAATGTAACTTTGATTTATTGCAGTTTCTATGTAACTAGATTTTTTGCAGTTTCAATGTAACTTTAGATTTATTGCAGTTTCAATGTAACTTTGATTTATTGCAGTTTCAATGTAACTAGATTTATTGCAGTTTCAATGTAACTTTGATTTATTGCAGTTTCAATGTAACTTTGATTTATTGCAGTTTCAATGTTTTTGTTTGTCTTAACCCATTTCATTCTGGTTACATTTAAAGGCTTTTGCAAACAACATAGATCCAGATCAGCCGCAGCGTGATGCTGCGTGCTGATCAGGATCTATGTTGTTTGCTACATAGCCAAATGTCTTAGCAAGATCATCTGAATAGCAAACAGCATAGAGCCTGATCAGACGGCACTCTGTGGTGGCGGATCTGGCTCTATGTTCTTTGCAAATACTGTTTGAACGGTATCCAGAATCAAATGGGTTAATAAACACTTTTAATTTGTAAACAATTATATTCCGACAATTGTCTCTCCATCAAAACGGCTCGGTTTCTTCCGACAACACATGATATGGTTATGTCACAATTCAAACTTACTGAGCTCATGACAAACCGTTATGCCTGGTTTTACTGGATAGCTGATCAGATGCTGTTCTCCAAATTTCGATTGTTGCTATATTGTATGTCTTTTTCAGTACATCTCAAACATGCACATTCTTACAGTCATCATAAAGCTACGGGGGGGGGGGGGGCATTCTTCACTTACTGCGATATTTCTTGTTTATTATTTTTGTTTATTAGGAATATGACTTTTACCCTTACTGTGCTGGAAATGAGTATATTCATTTTTGCAAACGGCATAGAGAGCATGCCATCTGATCGGGCCCTCTGCTATTTGCTATTCAGCTATTCAGTTAGTGGAGCCAAACCACTTGGCAGAATAGCAAACAACATAGATCCTGATGATACTTGGCGCTATGCTGATCTGGTTCTATGTTGTTTGCACATTTCTTCCAATTTATTCAGCATTTTAAGTGTGAAGATATACATTATGTCTGTGCTATGAAATCAAACAGTTAGTTAGATAGATAGATACTTTTATTTCCTCCATTTCTGAAGAGCATAACATATTTACAAATCTTTATTAATATGTATGTACAAACAGTATAATATAAATGCACAAATATCCCTGTTAATTGTCAGTAGAGTACTTGCAGCTGAACTATACGTGCATTAGAAACATTGCAAGCACAGTTGTAGTACTCAATGAATCAATGCACAAACATCCTGATGCATCCAAGATAACAGAAAACAATTAGTTTACGGTAAACCCATTAAGCGTGTCCTTACTCTATATAATAGTTGTGTTAAGAACACTCAAGGTCTCCATATGTTGAGCTTGAGGTATACATACTCGAGGTAATGGTATCTTGCCGAAACGAAAAGCAAGACAGCTACTAATATGTATACATGTGAATTATGGATTGTTGACTGGTATCTGACCTAATGACCGAATGGACTGGAAAGGATTTTCAAAGTATCTGTTAATCTGAAATTGGATACAGGATTGTGATGTAATTTATTCTATATTCGTGTCAGGATTAATTTCATTATAATTCATGAAAGACTAATTGAAGAAAAATTCAGAAACTTGAAAATGCTGAAAAGAAGGCGACGAGAAATAGCTAAAATTATGTTTCTAAATTTGTTTAGTTACGGAATTATGAGAAAATGTTGGCATCCAAACCCCAAGGAACGTCCAGACTTTGCACAACTAGCTCATGAGGTGACGGACATGATAACGATGTTAGAACAAGCAATGAAGCAGGGAGAGCATACGGCAGATATACAAACCACTTACGTGAACATGGACAATTGTACAGGTAACATCCGTCACATACGTTACACTGATAATTGTAGAGGTAACATCAGTCACATACGTTACACGGATAATTGTACAGGTAACATCCGTCGCATACGTTACACTGATAATTGTAGAGGTAACATCAGTCACATACGTTACACGGATAATTGTAGAGGTAACATCCGTCACATACATTAACATGGACAATTGTACAGGTAACATCCGTCGCATACGTTACACTGATAATTGTAGAGGTAACATCAGTCACATATGTTACACGGATAATTGTACAGGTAACATCTGTCGCATACATTACACTGATAATTGTAGAGGTAACATCAGTCACATACGTTACACGGATAATTGTAGAGGTAACATCCATCACATACATTAACATGGACAATTGTACAGGTAACATCCGTCACATACATTAACATGGACAATTGTACAGGTAACATCCGTCACATACATTAACATGGATAATTGTACAGGTAACATCCGTCACATACGTTACACGGATAATTGTAGAGGTAACATCCGTCACATACGTTAACATGGACAATTGTACAGGTAACATCCGTCACATACATTAACCATAATTGTACAGGTAACATCCGTCGCATACGTTACACTGATAATTGTACAAGTAACATCCGTCACATACATTAACATGGATAATTGTACAGGTAACATCCGTCACATACATTAACATGGACAATTGTACAGGTAACATCCGTCACATACGTTACATGGACAATTGTACAGGTAAAATCCGTCACATACATTAACATGGATAATTGTACAGGTAACATCCGTCGCATACGTTAACATGGACAATTGTACAGGTAACATCCGTCGCATACGTTACACGGATAATTGTACAGGTAACATCAGTCACATACGTTACATGGACAATTGTACAGGTAACATCCGTCGCATACGTTACATGGACAATTGTACAGGTAACATCCGTCACATACGTTACATGGACAATTGTACAGGTAACATCCGTCACATACATTATCATGAACAATTGTACAGGTAACATCCGTCACATACATTAACATGGATAATTGTACAGATAACCTCCGTCACATACATTAACATGGATAATTGTACAGATAACATCCGTCACATACATTAACATGGATAATTGTACAGGTAACATCCGTCGCATACATTAACATGGATAATTGTACAGGTAACATCCATCACATACGTTACATGGACAATTGTACAGGTAACATCAGTCACATACGTTACATGGACAATTGTACAGGTAACATCAGTCACATATGTTACACGGATAATTGTACAGGTAACATCCGTCGCATACGTTACACTGATAATTGTAGAGGTAACATCAGTCACATACATTACACGGATAATTGTAGAGGTAACATCCGTCACATACATTAACATGGACAATTGTACAGGTAACATCCGTCGCATACGTTACACTGATAATTGTAGAGGTAACATCAGTCACATACGTTACACGGATAATTGTAGAGGTAACATCCGTCACATACATTAACATGGACAATTGTACAGGTAACGTCCGTCACATACATTAACATGGATAATTGTACAGGTAACATCCGTCACATACGTTACACGGATAATTGTAGAGGTAACATCCGTCACATACGTTAACATGGACAATTGTAGAGGTAACATCCGTCACATACATTAACCATAATTGTACAGGTAACATCCGTCGCATACGTTACACTGATAATTGTACAGGTAACATCCGTCACATACATTAACATGGATAATTGTACAGGTAACATCCGTCACATACATTAACATGGATAATTGTACAGGTAACATCCGTCACATACATTAACATGGACAATTGTACAGGTAACATCCGTCACATACATTAACATGGATAATTGTACAGGTAACATCCATCACATACGTTACACGGATACTTGTAGAGGTAACATCCGTCACATACGTTAACATGGACAATTGTACAGGTAACATCCGTCACATACATTAACCATAATTGTACAGGTAACATCCGTCGCATACGTTACACTGATAATTGTACAAGTAACATCCGTCACATACATTAACATGGATAATTGTACAGGTAACATCCGTCACATACATTAACATGGACAATTGTACAGGTAACATCCGTCACATACGTTACATGGACAATTGTACAGGTAACATCCATCACATACATTAACATGGATAATTGTACAGGTAACATCCGTCACATACATTAACATGGACAATTGTACAGATAACATCCGTCACATACGTTATCATGAACAATTGTACAGGTAACATCCGTCGCATACGTTAACATGGACAATTGTACAGGTAACATCCGTCGCATACGTTAACATGGATAATTGTACAGGTAACATCCGTCGCATACGTTACACGGATAATTGTACAGGTAACATCAGTCACATACGTTACATGGACAATTGTACAGGTAACATCCGTCGCATAAGTTACATGGACAATTGTACAGGTAACATCCGTCACATACGTTACATGGACAATTGTACAGGTAACATCCGTCACATACATTAACATGGATAATTGTACAGATAACCTCCATCACATACATTAACATGGATAATTGTACAGATAACATCCGTCACATACATTAACATGGATAATTGTACAGGTAACATCCGTCACATACATTAACATGGATAATTGTACAGGTAACATCCGTCACATACGTTACACGGATAATTGTAGAGGTAACATCCGTCACATACGTTAACATGGACAATTGTACAGGTAACATCCGTCACATACATTAACCATAATTGTACAGGTAACATCCGTCGCATACGTTACACTGATAATTGTACAAGTAACATCCGTCACATACATTAACATGGATAATTGTACAGGTAACATCCGTCACATACATTAACATGGACAATTGTACAGGTAACATCCGTCACATACATTAACATGGATAATTGTACAGGTAACATCCGTCACATACATTAACATGGACAATTGTACAGGTAACATCCGTCACATACGTTACATGGACAATTGTACAGGTAAAATCCGTCACATACATTAACATGGATAATTGTACAGGTAACATCCGTCACATACATTAACATGGACAATTGTACAGGTAACATCCGTCGCATACGTTACACGGATAATTGTACAGGTAACATCAGTCACATACGTTACATGGACAATTGTACAGGTAACATCCGTCGCATACGTTACATGGACAATTGTACAGGTAACATACGTTACATGGACAATTGTACAGGTAACATCCGTCACATACATTATCATGAACAATTGTACAGGTAACATCCGTCACATACATTAACATGGATAATTGTACAGATAACCTCCGTCACATACATTAACATGGATAATTGTACAGATAACATCCGTCACATACATTAACATGGATAATTGTACAGGTAACATCCGTCGCATACATTAACATGGATAATTGTACAGGTAACATCCATCACATACGTTACATGGACAATTGTACAGGTAACATCAGTCACATACGTTACATGGACAATTGTACAGGTAACATCAGTCACATACGTTACACTGATAATTGTACAGGTAACATCAGTCACATATGTTACACGGATAATTGTACAGGTAACATCCGTCGCATACGTTACACTGATAATTGTAGAGGTAACATCAGTCACATACATTACACGGATAATTGTAGAGGTAACATCCGTCACATACATTAACATGGACAATTGTACAGGTAACATCCGTCGCATACGTTACACTGATAATTGTAGAGGTAACATCAGTCACATACGTTACACGGATAATTGTAGAGGTAACATCCGTCACATACATTAACATGGACAATTGTACAGGTAACGTCCGTCACATACATTAACATGGATAATTGTACAGGTAACATCCGTCACATACGTTACACGGATAATTGTAGAGGTAACATCCGTCACATACGTTAACATGGACAATTGTAGAGGTAACATCCGTCACATACATTAACCATAATTGTACAGGTAACATCCGTCGCATACGTTACACTGATAATTGTACAGGTAACATCCGTCACATACATTAACATGGATAATTGTACAGGTAACATCCGTCACATACATTAACATGGATAATTGTACAGGTAACATCCGTCACATACATTAACATGGACAATTGTACAGGTAACATCCGTCACATACATTAACATGGATAATTGTACAGGTAACATCCATCACATACGTTACACGGATACTTGTAGAGGTAACATCCGTCACATACGTTAACATGGACAATTGTACAGGTAACATCCGTCACATACATTAACCATAATTGTACAGGTAACATCCGTCGCATACGTTACACTGATAATTGTACAAGTAACATCCGTCACATACATTAACATGGATAATTGTACAGGTAACATCCGTCACATACATTAACATGGACAATTGTACAGGTAACATCCGTCACATACGTTACATGGACAATTGTACAGGTAACATCCATCACATACGTTACATGGATAATTGTACAGGTAACATCCGTCACATACATTAACATGGACAATTGTACAGGTAACATCCGTCACATACATTAAATAATTGTACAGGTAACATCCGTCCATACGTTACATGATAATTGTACAGGTAACATCCGTCACATACATTAACATGGATAATTGTACAGGTAACATCCGTCGCATACGTTAACATGGATAATTGTACAGGTAACATCCGTCACATACGTTACATGGACAATTGTACAGGTAACATCCGTCACATACGTTACATGGACAATTGTACAGGTAACATCCGTCACATACGTTACATGGACAATTGTACAGGTAACATCCGTCACATACATTATCATGAACAATTGTACAGGTAACATCCGTCACATACATTAACATGGATAATTGTACAGATAACCTCCGTCACATACATTAACATGGATAATTGTACAGATAACATCCGTCACATACATTAACATGGATAATTGTACAGGTAACATCCGTCGCATACATTAACATGGATAATTGTACAGGTAACATCCATCACATACGTTACATGGACAATTGTACAGATAACATCAGTCACCTACGTTACATGGACAATTGTACAGGTAACATCAGTCACATACGTTACATGGACAATTGTACAGGTAACATCCGTCGCATACGTTACATGGACAATTGTACAGGTAACATCCGTCACATACGTTACATGGATAATTGTAGAGGTAACATCAGTCACATACGTTACACGGATAATTGTAGAGGTAACATCAGTCACATATGTTACACGGATAATTGTACAGGTAACATCCGTCGCATACGTTACACTGATAATTGTAGAGGTAACATCAGTCACATACGTTACAAGGATAATTGTAGAGGTAACATCAGTCACATACATTAACATGGACAATTGTACAGGTAACATCCGTCACATACATTAACATGGATAATTGTACAGGTAACATCCATCACATACGTTACACGGATACTTGTAGAGGTAACATCCGTCACATACGTTAACATGGACAATTGTACAGGTAACATCCGTCACATACATTAACCATAATTGTACAGGTAACATCCGTCGCATACGTTACACTGATAATTGTACAAGTAACATCCGTCACATACGTTACATGGACAATTGTACAGGTAACATCCATCACATACGTTACATGGACAATTGTACAGGTAACATCCGTCACATACATTAACATGGATAATTGTACAGGTAACATCCATCACATACATTAACATGGACAATTGTACAGGTAACATCCGTCACATACGTTATCATGAACAATTGTACAGGTAACATCCGTCGCATACATTAACATGGACAATTGTACAGGTAACATCCGTCGCATACGTTAACATGGATAATTGTACAGGTAACCTCCGTCACATACATTAACATGGATAATTGTACAGATAACATCCGTCACATACATTAACATGGATAATTGTACAGGTAACATCCGTCGCATACATTAACATGGATAATTGTACAGGTAACATCCATCACATACGTTACATGGACAATTGTACAGGTAACATCAGTCACATACGTTACATGGACAATTGTACAGGTAACATCAGTCACATACGTTACACGGATAATTGTAGAGGTAACATCCGTCACATACGTTAACATGGACAATTGTACAGGTAACATCCGTCACATACATTAACCATAATTGTACAGGTAACATCCGTCGCATACGTTACACTGATAATTGTACAAGTAACATCCGTCACATACATTAACATGGATAATTGTACAGGTAACATCCGTCACATACATTAACATGGACAATTGTACAGGTAACATCCGTCACATACGTTACATGGACAATTGTACAGGTAAAATCCGTCACATACATTAACATGGATAATTGTACAGGTAACATCCGTCACATACATTAACATGGACAATTGTACAGGTAACATCCGTCACATACGTTATCATGAACAATTGTACAGGTAACATCCGTCGCATACGTTAACATGGACAATTGTACAGGTAACATCCGTCGCATACATTAACATGGATAATTGTACAGGTAACATCCGTCGCATACGTTACACGGATAATTGTACAGGTAACATCAGTCACATACGTTACATGGACAATTGTACAGGTAACATCCGTCGCATACGTTACATGGACAATTGTACAGGTAACATCCGTCACATACGTTACATGGACAATTGTACAGGTAACATCCGTCACATACATTATCATGAACAATTGTACAGGTAACATCCGTCACATACATTAACATGGATAATTGTACAGATAACCTCCGTCACATACATTAACATGGATAATTGTACAGATAACATCCGTCACATACATTAACATGGATAATTGTACAGGTAACATCCGTCGCATACATTAACATGGATAATTGTACAGGTAACATCCATCACATACGTTACATGGACAATTGTACAGGTAACATCAGTCACATACGTTACATGGACAATTGTACAGGTAACATCAGTCACATACGTTACACTGATAATTGTACAGGTAACATCAGTCACATATGTTACACGGATAATTGTACAGGTAACATCCGTCGCATACGTTACACTGATAATTGTAGAGGTAACATCAGTCACATACATTACATGGATAATTGTAGAGGTAACATCCGTCACATACATTAACATGGACAATTGTACAGGTAACATCCGTCGCATACGTTACACTGATAATTGTAGAGGTAACATCAGTCACATACGTTACACGGATAATTGTAGAGGTAACATCCGTCACATACATTAACATGGACAATTGTACAGGTAACGTCCGTCACATACATTAACATGGATAATTGTACAGGTAACATCCGTCACATACGTTACACGGATAATTGTAGAGGTAACATCCGTCACATACGTTAACATGGACAATTGTAGAGGTAACATCCGTCACATACATTAACCATAATTGTACAGGTAACATCCGTCGCATACGTTACACTGATAATTGTACAAGTAACATCCGTCACATACATTAACATGGATAATTGTACAGGTAACATCCGTCACATACATTAACATGGACAATTGTACAGGTAACATCCGTCACATACGTTACATGGACAATTGTACAGGTAACATCCATCACATACATTAACATGGATAATTGTACAGGTAACATCCATCACATACATTAACATGGACAATTGTACAGGTAACATCCGTCACATACGTTATCATGAACAATTGTACAGGTAACATCCGTCGCATACGTTAACATGGATAATTGTACAGGTAACATCCGTCGCATACGTTACATGGATAATTGTACAGGTAACATCAGTCACATACGTTACATGGACAATTGTACAGGTAACATCCGTCGCATACGTTACATGGACAATTGTACAGGTAACATCAGTCACATACGTTACATGGACAATTGTACAGGTAACATCAGTCACATACGTTACATGGACAATTGTACAGGTAACATCCGTCACATACGTTACATGGACAATTGTACAGGTAACATCCGTCACATACGTTACACGGATAATTGTAGAGGTAACATCCGTCACATACGTTACATGGATAATTGTACAGGTAACATCCGTCACATACGTTACACGATAATTGTACAGGTAACATCCGTCGCATACGTTACACGGATAATTGTACAGGTAACATCCGTCACATACATTAACATGGATAATTGTACAGGTAACATCCGTCACATACATTAACATGGACAATTGTACAGGTAACATCCGTCACATACGTTACATGGACAATTGTACAGGTAAAATCCGTCACATACATTAACATGGATAATTGTACAGGTAACATCCGTCACATACATTAACATGGACAATTGTACAGGTAACATCCGTCACATACGTTATCATGAACAATTGTACAGGTAACATCCGTCGCATACGTTAACATGGACAATTGTACAGGTAACATCCGTCGCATACATTAACATGGATAATTGTACAGGTAACATCCGTCGCATACGTTACACGGATAATTGTACAGGTAACATCAGTCACATACGTTACATGGACAATTGTACAGGTAACATCCGTCGCATACGTTACATGGACAATTGTACAGGTAACATCCGTCACATACGTTACATGGACAATTGTACAGGTAACATCCGTCACATACATTATCATGAACAATTGTACAGGTAACATCCGTCACATACATTAACATGGATAATTGTACAGATAACCTCCGTCACATACATTAACATGGATAATTGTACAGATAACATCCGTCACATACATTAACATGGATAATTGTACAGGTAACATCCGTCGCATACATTAACATGGATAATTGTACAGGTAACATCCATCACATACGTTACATGGACAATTGTACAGGTAACATCAGTCACATACGTTACATGGACAATTGTACAGGTAACATCAGTCACATACGTTACACTGATAATTGTACAGGTAACATCAGTCACATATGTTACACGGATAATTGTACAGGTAACATCCGTCGCATACGTTACACTGATAATTGTAGAGGTAACATCAGTCACATACATTACATGGATAATTGTAGAGGTAACATCCGTCACATACATTAACATGGACAATTGTACAGGTAACATCCGTCGCATACGTTACACTGATAATTGTAGAGGTAACATCAGTCACATACGTTACACGGATAATTGTAGAGGTAACATCCGTCACATACATTAACATGGACAATTGTACAGGTAACGTCCGTCACATACATTAACATGGATAATTGTACAGGTAACATCCGTCACATACGTTACACGGATAATTGTAGAGGTAACATCCGTCACATACGTTAACATGGACAATTGTAGAGGTAACATCCGTCACATACATTAACCATAATTGTACAGGTAACATCCGTCGCATACGTTACACTGATAATTGTACAAGTAACATCCGTCACATACATTAACATGGATAATTGTACAGGTAACATCCGTCACATACATTAACATGGACAATTGTACAGGTAACATCCGTCACATACGTTACATGGACAATTGTACAGGTAACATCCATCACATACATTAACATGGATAATTGTACAGGTAACATCCATCACATACATTAACATGGACAATTGTACAGATAACATCCGTCACATACGTTATCATGAACAATTGTACAGGTAACATCCGTCGCATACGTTAACATGGATAATTGTACAGGTAACATCCGTCGCATACGTTACACGGATAATTGTACAGGTAACATCAGTCACATACGTTACATGGACAATTGTACAGGTAACATCCGTCGCATACGTTACATGGACAATTGTACAGATAACATCAGTCACCTACGTTACATGGACAATTGTACAGGTAACATCAGTCACATACGTTACATGGACAATTGTACAGGAATCCGTCGCATACGTTACATGGAAATTGTACAGTAACATCCGTCACATACGTTACATGGATAATTGTAGAGGTAACATCAGTCACATACGTTACACGGATAATTGTAGAGGTAACATCAGTCACATATGTTACACGGATAATTGTACAGGTAACATCCGTCGCATACGTTACACTGATAATTGTAGAGGTAACATCAGTCACATACGTTACAAGGATAATTGTAGAGGTAACATCCGTCACATACATTAACATGGACAATTGTACAGGTAACATCCGTCACATACATTAACATGGATAATTGTACAGGTAACATCCGTCACATACGTTACACGGATAATTGTAGAGGTAACATCCGTCACATACGTTAACATGGACAATTGTACAGGTAACATCCGTCACATACATTAACCATAATTGTACAGGTAACATCCGTCGATACTACACTGATAATTACAGTAACATCCGTCACATACATAACATGGATAATTGTACAGGTACATCCGTCAAATGGACAATTGTACAGGTAACATCCTCACATACATTAACATGGATAATTGTACAGGTAACTCCTCACATACATTAACATGGACAATTGTACAGGTAACATCCGTCACATACGTTACATGAACAATTGTACAGGTAACATCCGTCGCATACGTTAACATGGACAATTGTACAGGTAACATCCGTCGCATACGTTAACATGGATAATTGTACAGGTAACATCCGTCACATACATTAACATGGATAATTGTACAGGTAACATCCGTCACATACATTAACATGGAAATGTACAGTACTCCGTCCATACATTAACATGGATAATTGTACAGGTAACATCCATCACATACGTTACATGGACAATTGTACAGGTAACATCAGTCACATACGTTACATGGACAATTGTACAGGTAACATCAGTCACATACGTTACACTGATAATTGTACAGGTAACATCAGTCACATATGTTACACGGATAATTGTACAGGTAACATCCGTCGCATACGTTATCATGAACAATTGTACAGGTAACATCCGTCGCATACGTTAACATGGACAATTGTACAGGTAACATCCGTCGCATACGTTAACATGGATAATTGTACAGGTAACATCCGTCGCATACGTTACACGGATAATTGTACAGGTAACATCAGTCACATACGTTACATGGACAATTGTACAGGTAACATCCGTCGCATACGTTACATGGACAATTGTACAGGTAACATCCGTCACATACGTTACATGGACAATTGTACAGGTAACATCCGTCACATACATTATCATGAACAATTGTACAGGTAACATCCGTCACATACATTAACATGGATAATTGTACAGATAACCTCCATCACATACATTAACATGGATAATTGTACAGATAACATCCGTCACATACATTAACATGGATAATTGTACAGGTAACATCCGTCACATACATTAACATGGATAATTGTACAGGTAACATCCGTCACATACGTTACACGGATAATTGTAGAGGTAACATCCGTCACATACGTTAACATGGACAATTGTACAGGTAACATCCGTCACATACATTAACCATAATTGTACAGGTAACATCCGTCGCATACGTTACACTGATAATTGTACAAGTAACATCCGTCACATACATTAACATGGATAATTGTACAGGTAACATCCGTCACATACATTAACATGGACAATTGTACAGGTAACATCCGTCACATACGTTACATGGACAATTGTACAGGTAAAATCCGTCACATACATTAACATGGATAATTGTACAGGTAACATCCGTCACATACATTAACATGGACAATTGTACAGGTAACATCCGTCACATACGTTACATGGACAATTGTACAGGTAACATCGTCGCATACGTTACATGGACAATTGTACAGGTAACATCCGTCACATACATTAACATGGAAATTGTACAGGTAACATCCGTCACATACGTTACACGGTAATTGTACAGGTAACATCAGTCACATACGTTACATGGACAATTGTACAGGTAACATCCGTCGCATACTTACATGGACAATGTACAGGTAACATCCGTCACATACGTTACATGGACAATTGTACAGGTAACATCCGTCACATACATTAACATGAAAATTGTACAGGTAACATCCGTCACATACATAACATGGATAATTGTACAGGTAACATCCGTCACATACATTAACATGGATAATTGTACAGGTAACATCCGTCACATACATTACATGGATATTGTACAGGTAACATCCGTCACATACGTTAACATGACAATTGTACAGTAAATCCGTCACATACGTTACATGGATAATTGTACAGGTAACATCAGTCACATACGTTACACGGATAATTGTACAGGTAACATCAGTCACATACGTTACATGGATAATTGTACAGGTAACATCCGTCGCATACGTTACACTGATAATTGTAGAGGTAACATCAGTCACATACGTTACATGGATAATTGTAGAGGTAACATCAGTCACATACATTAACATGGACAATTGTACAGGTAACATCCGTCACATACTTAACATGGATAATTGTACAGGTAACATCCGTCACATACGTTACACGGATAATTGTAGAGGTAACATCCGTCACATACGTTAACATGGACAATTGTACAGGTAACATCCGTCACATACATTAACCATAATTGTACAGGTAACATCCGTCGCATACGTTACACTGATAATTGTAGAGGTAACATCAGTCACATACGTTACATGGATAATTGTAGAGGTAACATCCGTCACATACATTAACATGGACAATTGTACAGGTAACATCCGTCACATACATTAACATGGATAATTGTACAGGTAACATCCATCACATACGTTACACGGATACTTGTAGAGGTAACATCCGTCACATACGTTAACATGGACAATTGTACAGGTAACATCCGTCACATACATTAACCATAATTGTACAGGTAACATCCGTCGCATACGTTACACTGATAATTGTACAAGTAACATCCGTCACATACATTAACATGGATAATTGTACAGGTAACATCCGTCACATACAGTAACATGGACAATTGTACAGGTAACATCCGTCACATACGTTACATGGACAATTGTACAGGTAACATCCATCACATACGTTACATGGACAATTGTACAGGTAACATCCATCACATACATTAACATGGATAATTGTACAGGTAACATCCATCACATACATTAACATGGACAATTGTACAGGTAACATCCGTCACATACGTTATCATGAACAATTGTACAGGTAACATCCGTCGCATACATTAACATGGACAATTGTACAGGTAACATCCGTCGCATACGTTAACATGGATAATTGTACAGGTAACCTCCGTCACATACATTAACATGGATAATTGTACAGATAACATCCGTCACATACATTAACATGGATAATTGTACAGGTAACATCCGTCGCATACATTACAGGATAATTGTACAGGTAACATCCATCACATACGTTACATGGACAATTGTACAGGTAACATCAGTCACATACGTTACATGGACAATTGTACAGGTAACATCAGTCACATACGTTACACGGATAATTGTACAGGTAACATCCGTCGCATACGTTACACGGATAATTGTACAGGTAACATCCGTCGCATACGTTACACTGATAATTGTAGAGGTAACATCAGTCACATACATTACACGGATAATTGTAGAGGTAACATCCGTCACATACATTAACATGGACAATTGTACAGGTAACATCCGTCGCATACGTTACACTGATAATTGTAGAGGTAACATCAGTCACATACGTTACACGGATAATTGTAGAGGTAACATCCGTCACATACATTAACATGGACAATTGTACAGGTAACGTCCGTCACATACATTAACATGGATAATTGTACAGGTAACATCCGTCACATACGTTACACGGATAATTGTAGAGGTAACATCCGTCACATACGTTAACATGGACAATTGTAGAGGTAACATCCGTCACATACATTAACCATAATTGTACAGGTAACATCCGTCGCATACGTTACACTGATAATTGTACAGGTAACATCCGTCACATACATTAACATGGATAATTGTACAGGTAACATCCGTCACATACATTAACATGGATAATTGTACAGGTAACATCCGTCACATACATTAACATGGACAATTGTACAGGTAACATCCGTCACATACATTAACATGGATAATTGTACAGGTAACATCCGTCACATACGTTACACGGATAATTGTAGAGGTAACATCCGTCACATACGTTAACATGGACAATTGTACAGGTAACATCCGTCACATACATTAACCATAATTGTACAGGTAACATCCGTCGCATACGTTACACTGATAATTGTACAAGTAACATCCGTCACATACATTAACATGGATAATTGTACAGGTAACATCCGTCACATACATTAACATGGACAATTGTACAGGTAACATCCGTCACATACATTAACATGGATAATTGTACAGGTAACATCCATCACATACGTTACATGGATAATTGTACAGGTAACATCCGTCACATACGTTAACATGGACAATTGTACAGGTAACATCCGTCACATACATTAACCATAATTGTACAGGTAACATCCGTCACATACGTTACACGGATAATTGTAGAGGTAACATCCGTCACATACGTTAACATGGACAATTGTACAGGTAACATCCGTCACATACATTAACCATAATTGTACAGGTAACATCCGTCACATACGTTACACTGATAATTGTACAAGTAACATCCGTCACATACATTAACATGGATAATTGTACAGGTAACATCCGTCACATACAGTACATGGACAATTGTACAGGTAACATCCGTCACATACGTTACATGGACAATTGTACAGGTAACATCCATCACATACGTTACATGGACAATTGTACAGGTAACATCCATCACATACATTAACATGGATAATTGTACAGGTAACATCCATCACATACATTAACATGGACAATTGTACAGGTAACATCCGTCACATACGTTATCATGAACAATTGTACAGGTAACATCCGTCGCATACATTAACATGGACAATTGTACAGGTAACATCCGTCGCATACGTTAACATGGATAATTGTACAGGTAACCTCCGTCACATACATTAACATGGATAATTGTACAGATAACATCCGTCACATACATTAACATGGATAATTGTACAGGTAACATCCGTCGCATACATTAACATGGATAATTGTACAGGTAACATCCATCACATACGTTACATGGACAATTGTACAGGTAACATCAGTCACATACGTTACATGGACAATTGTACAGGTAACATCAGTCACATACGTTACACTGATAATTGTACAGGTAACATCAGTCACATATGTTACACGGATAATTGTACAGGTAACATCCGTCGCATACGTTACACTGATAATTGTACAGGTAACATCAGTCACATACATTACACGGATAATTGTAGAGGTAACATCCGTCACATACATTAACATGGACAATTGTACAGGTAACATCCGTCGCATACGTTACACTGATAATTGTAGAGGTAACATCAGTCACATACGTTACACGGATAATTGTAGAGGTAACATCCGTCACATACATTAACCATAATTGTACAGGTAACGTCCGTCACATACATTAACATGGATAATTGTACAGGTAACATCCGTCACATACGTTACACGGATAATTGTAGAGGTAACATCCGTCACATACGTTAACATGGACAATTGTAGAGGTAACATCCGTCACATACATTAACCATAATTGTACAGGTAACATCCGTCGCATACGTTACACTGATAATTGTACAGGTAACATCCGTCACATACATTAACATGGATAATTGTACAGGTAACATCCGTCACATACATTAACATGGATAATTGTACAGGTAACATCCGTCACATACATTAACATGGACAATTGTACAGGTAACATCCGTCACATACATTAACATGGATAATTGTACAGGTAACATCCATCACATACGTTACACGGATAATTGTAGAGGTAACATCCGTCACATACGTTAACATGGACAATTGTACAGGTAACATCCGTCACATACATTAACCATAATTGTACAGGTAACATCCGTCGCATACGTTACACTGATAATTGTACAAGTAACATCCGTCACATACATTAACATGGATAATTGTACAGGTAACATCCGTCACATACATTAACATGGACAATTGTACAGGTAACATCCGTCACATACGTTACATGGACAATTGTACAGGTAACATCCATCACATACATTAACATGAACAATTGTACA
>CM026398.1:14520317-14562919 GCA_014843695.1 Archivesica marissinica
TACATTAACATGGACAATTGTACAGGTAACATCCGTCACATACGTTATCATGAACAATTGTACAGGTAACATCCGTCGCATACGTTAACATGGACAATTGTACAGGTAACATCCGTCGCATACGTTAACATGGATAAGTGTACAGGTAACATCCGTCGCATACGTTACATGGACAATTGTACAGGTAACATCCGTCACATACGTTATCATGAACAATTGTACAGGTAACATCCGTCGCATACATTAACATGGACAATTGTACAGGTAACATCCGTCGCATACGTTAACATGGATAATTGTACAGGTAACCTCCGTCACATACATTAACATGGATAATTGTACAGATAACATCCGTCACATACATTAACATGGATAATTGTACAGGTAACATCCATCACATACGTTACATGGACAATTGTACAGGTAACATCAGTCACATACGTTACATGGACAATTGTACAGGTAACATCAGTCACATACGTTACACTGATAATTGTACAGGTAACATCAGTCACATATGTTACACGGATAATTGTACAGGTAACATCCGTCGCATACGTTATCATGAACAATTGTACAGGTAACATCCGTCGCATACGTTAACATGGACAATTGTACAGGTAACATCCGTCGCATACGTTAACATGGATAATTGTACAGGTAACATCCGTCGCATACGTTACACGGATAATTGTACAGGTAACATCAGTCACATACGTTACATGGACAATTGTACAGGTAACATCCGTCGCATACGTTACATGGACAATTGTACAGGTAACATCCGTCACATACGTTACATGGACAATTGTACAGGTAACATCCGTCACATACATTAACATGGATAATTGTACAGGTAACATCCGTCACATACATTAACATGGATAATTGTACAGATAACATCCGTCACATACATTAACATGGATAATTGTACAGGTAACATCCGTCACATACATTAACATGGATAATTGTACAGGTAACATCCGTCACATACGTTACACGGATAATTGTAGAGGTAACATCCGTCACATACGTTAACATGGACAATTGTACAGGTAACATCCGTCACATACATTAACCATAATTGTACAGGTAACATCCGTCGCATACGTTACACTGATAATTGTACAAGTAACATCCGTCACATACATTAACATGGATAATTGTACAGGTAACATCCGTCACATACATTAACATGGACAATTGTACAGGTAACATCCGTCACATACGTTACATGGACAATTGTACAGGTACATCCGTCACATACATTACATGGATAATTGTACAGGTAACATCCGTCACATACATTAACATGGACAATTGTACAGGTAACATCCGTCACATACGTTATCATGAACAATTGTACAGGTAACATCCGTCGCATACGTTAACATGGACAATTGTACAGGTAACATCCGTCGCATACATTAACATGGATAATTGTACAGGTAACATCCGTCGCATACGTTACACGGATAATTGTACAGGTAACATCAGTCACATACTTACATGGACAATTGTACAGGTAACATCCGTCGCATACGTTACATGGACAATTGTACAGGTAACATCCGTCACATACGTTACATGGACAATTGTACAGGTAACATCCGTCACATACGTTACATGGACAATTGTACAGGTAACATCCGTCACATACATTAACATGGACAATTGTACAGATAACCTCCGTCACATACATTAACATGGATAATTGTACAGATAACATCCGTCACATACATTAACATGGATAATTGTACAGGTAACATCCGTCGCATACATTAACATGGATAATTGTACAGGTAACATCCATCACATACGTTACATGGACAATTGTACAGGTAACATCAGTCACATACGTTACATGGACAATTGTACAGGTAACATCAGTCACATACGTTACACTGATAATTGTACAGGTAACATCAGTCACATATGTTACACGGATAATTGTACAGGTAACATCCGTCGCATACGTTACACTGATAATTGTAGAGGTAACATCAGTCACATACATTACATGGATAATTGTAGAGGTAACATCCGTCACATACATTAACATGGACAATTGTACAGGTAACATCCGTCGCATACGTTACACTGATAATTGTACAGGTAACATCCGTCACATACGTTACATGGATAATTGTAGAGGTAACATCCGTCACATACATTAACATGGACAATTGTACAGGTAACATCCGTCACATACATTACATGGATAATTGTACAGGTAACATCCGTCACATACATTAACATGGATAATTGTACAGGTAACATCCGTCACATACATTAACATGGACAATTGTACAGGTAACATCCGTCACATACGTTAACATGACAATTGTACAGGTAACATCCGTCGCATACGTTACACTGATAATTGTACAAGTAACATCCGTCACATACATTAACATGGATAATTGTACAGGTAACATCCGTCACATACATTAACATGGACAATTGTACAGGTAACATCCGTCACATACGTTACATGGACAATTGTACAGGTAACATCCATCACATACATTAACATGGATAATTGTACAGGTAACATCCATCACATACATTAACATGGACAATTGTACAGATAACATCCGTCACATACGTTATCATGAACAATTGTACAGGTAACATCCGTCGCATACGTTAACATGGATAATTGTACAGGTAACATCCGTCGCATACGTTACACGGATAATTGTACAGGTAACATCAGTCACATACGTTACATGGACAATTGTACAGGTAACATCCGTCGCATACGTTACATGGACAATTGTACAGATAACATCAGTCACCTACGTTACATGGACAATTGTACAGGTAACATCCGTCACATACGTTACATGGACAATTGTACAGGTAACATCCGTCGCATACGTTACATGGACAATTGTACAGGTAACATCCGTCACATACGTTACATGGATAATTGTAGAGGTAACATCCGTCACATACGTTACATGGATAATTGTACAGGTAACATCCGTCGCATACGTTACACTGATAATTGTACAGGTAACATCCGTCACATACATTAACATGGATAATTGTACAGGTAACATCCGTCACATACATTAACATGGATAATTGTACAGGTAACATCCGTCACATACATTAACATGGACAATTGTACAGATAACATCAGTCACCTACGTTACATGGACAATTGTACAGGTAACATCAGTCACATACGTTACATGGACAATTGTACAGGTAACATCCGTCGCATACGTTACATGGACAATTGTACAGGTAACATCCGTCACATACGTTACATGGATAATTGTAGAGGTAACATCAGTCACATACGTTACACGGATAATTGTAGAGGTAACATCAGTCACATATGTTACACGGATAATTGTACAGGTAACATCCGTCGCATACGTTACACTGATAATTGTAGAGGTAACATCAGTCACATACGTTACAAGGATAATTGTAGAGGTAACATCCGTCACATACATTAACATGGATAATTGTACAGGTAACATCCGTCACATACATTAACATGGACAATTGTACAGGTAACATCCGTCACATACGTTACATGGACAATTGTACAGGTAACATCCGTCACATACATTAACATGGATAATTGTACAGGTAACATCCGTCACATACATTAACATGGACAATTGTACAGGTAACATCCGTCACATACGTTATCATGAACAATTGTACAGGTAACATCCGTCGCATACGTTAACATGGACAATTGTACAGGTAACATCCGTCGCATACGTTACATGATAATTGTACAGGTAACATCCGTCACATACATTAACATGGATAATTGTACAGGTAACATCCGTCACATACATTAACATGGACAATTGTACAGGTAACATCCGTCACATACGTTACATGGACAATTGTACAGGTAACATCCGTCACATACATTAACATGGATAATTGTACAGGTAACATCCGTCACATACATTAACATGGACAATTGTACAGGTAACATCCGTCACATACGTTAACATGGATAATTGTACAGGTAACATCCGTCACATACGTTACATGGACAATTGTACAGGTAACATCCGTCGCATACATTAACATGGATAATTGTACAGGTAACATCCGTCACATACATTACATGGACAATTGTACAGGTAACATCCGTCACATACGTTACAGAACAATTGTACAGGTAACATCCGTCGCATACGTTAACATGGACAATTGTACAGGTAACATCCGTCGCATACGTTAACATGGATAATTGTACAGGTAACATCCGTCGCATACGTTACATGGACAATTGTACAGGTAACATCCGTCACATACGTTACATGAACAATTGTACAGGTAACATCCGTCGCATACATTAACATGGACAATTGTACAGGTAACATCCGTCGCATACGTTAACATGGATAATTGTACAGGTAACATCCGTCACATACATTAACATGGATAATTGTACAGGTAACATCCGTCACATACATTAACATGGATAATTGTACAGGTAACATCCATCACATACGTTACATGGACAATTGTACAGGTAACATCAGTCACATACGTTACATGGACAATTGTACAGGTAACATCAGTCACATACGTTACACTGATAATTGTACAGGTAACATCAGTCACATATGTTACACGGATAATTGTACAGGTAACATCCGTCGCATACGTTATCATGAACAATTGTACAGGTAACATCCGTCGCATACGTTAACATGGACAATTGTACAGGTAACATCCGTCGCATACGTTAACATGGATAATTGTACAGGTAACATCCGTCGCATACGTTACACGGATAATTGTACAGGTAACATCAGTCACATACGTTACATGGACAATTGTACAGGTAACATCCGTCGCATACGTTACATGGACAATTGTACAGGTAACATCCGTCACATACGTTACATGGACAATTGTACAGGTAACATCCGTCACATACATTATCATGAACAATTGTACAGGTAACATCCGTCACATACATTAACATGGATAATTGTACAGATAACCTCCATCACATACATTAACATGGATAATTGTACAGATAACATCCGTCACATACATTAACATGGATAATTGTACAGGTAACATCCGTCACATACATTAACATGGATAATTGTACAGGTAACATCCGTCACATACGTTACACGGATAATTGTAGAGGTAACATCCGTCACATACGTTAACATGGACAATTGTACAGGTAACATCCGTCACATACATTAACCATAATTGTACAGGTAACATCCGTCGCATACGTTACACTGATAATTGTACAAGTAACATCCGTCACATACATTAACATGGATAATTGTACAGGTAACATCCGTCACATACATTAACATGGACAATTGTACAGGTAACATCCGTCACATACGTTACATGGACAATTGTACAGGTAAAATCCGTCACATACATTAACATGGATAATTGTACAGGTAACATCCGTCACATACATTAACATGGACAATTGTACAGGTAACATCCGTCACATACGTTATCATGAACAATTGTACAGGTAACATCCGTCGCATACGTTAACATGGACAATTGTACAGGTAACATCCGTCGCATACATTAACATGGATAATTGTACAGGTAACATCCGTCGCATACGTTACACGGATAATTGTACAGGTAACATCAGTCACATACGTTACATGGACAATTGTACAGGTAACATCCGTCGCATACGTTACATGGACAATTGTACAGGTAACATCCGTCACATACGTTACATGGACAATTGTACAGGTAACATCCGTCACATACATTATCATGAACAATTGTACAGGTAACATCCGTCACATACATTAACATGGATAATTGTACAGATAACCTCCGTCACATACATTAACATGGATAATTGTACAGATAACATCCGTCACATACATTAACATGGATAATTGTACAGGTAACATCCGTCGCATACATTAACATGGATAATTGTACAGGTAACATCCATCACATACGTTACATGGACAATTGTACAGGTAACATCAGTCACATACGTTACATGGACAATTGTACAGGTAACATCAGTCACATACGTTACACTGATAATTGTACAGGTAACATCAGTCACATATGTTACACGGATAATTGTACAGGTAACATCCGTCGCATACGTTACACTGATAATTGTAGAGGTAACATCAGTCACATACATTACATGGATAATTGTAGAGGTAACATCCGTCACATACATTAACATGGACAATTGTACAGGTAACATCCGTCGCATACGTTACACTGATAATTGTAGAGGTAACATCAGTCACATACGTTACACGGATAATTGTAGAGGTAACATCCGTCACATACATTAACATGGACAATTGTACAGGTAACGTCCGTCACATACATTAACATGGATAATTGTACAGGTAACATCCGTCACATACGTTACACGGATAATTGTAGAGGTAACATCCGTCACATACGTTAACATGGACAATTGTAGAGGTAACATCCGTCACATACATTAACCATAATTGTACAGGTAACATCCGTCGCATACGTTACACTGATAATTGTACAAGTAACATCCGTCACATACATTAACATGGATAATTGTACAGGTAACATCCGTCACATACATTAACATGGACAATTGTACAGGTAACATCCGTCACATACGTTACATGGACAATTGTACAGGTAACATCCATCACATACATTAACATGGATAATTGTACAGGTAACATCCATCACATACATTAACATGGACAATTGTACAGATAACATCCGTCACATACGTTATCATGAACAATTGTACAGGTAACATCCGTCGCATACGTTAACATGGATAATTGTACAGGTAACATCCGTCGCATACGTTACACGGATAATTGTACAGGTAACATCAGTCACATACGTTACATGGACAATTGTACAGGTAACATCCGTCGCATACGTTACATGGACAATTGTACAGATAACATCAGTCACCTACGTTACATGGACAATTGTACAGGTAACATCAGTCACATACGTTACATGGACAATTGTACAGGTAACATCCGTCGCATACGTTACATGGACAATTGTACAGGTAACATCCGTCACATACGTTACATGGATAATTGTAGAGGTAACATCAGTCACATACGTTACACGGATAATTGTAGAGGTAACATCAGTCACATATGTTACACGGATAATTGTACAGGTAACATCCGTCGCATACGTTACACTGATAATTGTAGAGGTAACATCAGTCACATACGTTACAAGGATAATTGTAGAGGTAACATCCGTCACATACATTAACATGGACAATTGTACAGGTAACATCCGTCACATACATTAACATGGATAATTGTACAGGTAACATCCATCACATACGTTACACGGATACTTGTAGAGGTAACATCCGTCACATACGTTAACATGGACAATTGTACAGGTAACATCCGTCACATACATTAACCATAATTGTACAGGTAACATCCGTCGCATACGTTACACTGATAATTGTACAAGTAACATCCGTCACATACATTAACATGGATAATTGTACAGGTAACATCCGTCACATACAGTAACATGGACAATTGTACAGGTAACATCCGTCACATACGTTACATGGACAATTGTACAGGTAACATCCATCACATACGTTACATGGACAATTGTACAGGTAACATCCATCACATACATTAACATGGATAATTGTACAGGTAACATCCATCACATACATTAACATGGACAATTGTACAGGTAACATCCGTCACATACGTTATCATGAACAATTGTACAGGTAACATCCGTCGCATACATTAACATGGACAATTGTACAGGTAACATCCGTCGCATACGTTAACATGGATAATTGTACAGGTAACCTCCGTCACATACATTAACATGGATAATTGTACAGATAACATCCGTCACATACATTAACATGGATAATTGTACAGGTAACATCCGTCGCATACATTAACATGGATAATTGTACAGGTAACATCCATCACATACGTTACATGGACAATTGTACAGGTAACATCAGTCACATACGTTACATGGACAATTGTACAGGTAACATCAGTCACATACGTTACACTGATAATTGTACAGGTAACATCAGTCACATATGTTACACGGATAATTGTACAGGTAACATCCGTCGCATACGTTATCATGAACAATTGTACAGGTAACATCCGTCGCATACGTTAACATGGACAATTGTACAGGTAACATCCGTCGCATACGTTAACATGGATAATTGTACAGGTAACATCCGTCGCATACGTTACACGGATAATTGTACAGGTAACATCAGTCACATACGTTACATGGACAATTGTACAGGTAACATCCGTCGCATACGTTACATGGACAATTGTACAGGTAACATCCGTCACATACGTTACATGGACAATTGTACAGGTAACATCCGTCACATACATTATCATGAACAATTGTACAGGTAACATCCGTCACATACATTAACATGGATAATTGTACAGATAACCTCCGTCACATACATTAACATGGATAATTGTACAGATAACATCCGTCACATACATTAACATGGATAATTGTACAGGTAACATCCGTCACATACATTAACATGGATAATTGTACAGGTAACATCCGTCACATACGTTACACGGATAATTGTAGAGGTAACATCCGTCACATACGTTAACATGGACAATTGTACAGGTAACATCCGTCACATACATTAACCATAATTGTACAGGTAACATCCGTCGCATACGTTACACTGATAATTGTACAGGTAACATCCGTCACATACATTAACATGGATAATTGTACAGGTAACATCCGTCACATACATTAACATGGACAATTGTACAGGTAACATCCGTCACATACGTTACATGGACAATTGTACAGGTAACATCCGTCACATACTTACATGGATAATTGTACAGGTAACATCCGTCACATACATTAACATGGACAATTGTACAGGTAACATCCGTCACATACGTTATCATGAACAATTGTACAGGTAACATCCGTCGCATACGTTAACATGGACAATTGTACAGGTAACATCCGTCGCATACGTTACACGGATAATTGTACAGGTAACATCCGTCACATACATTAACATGGATAATTGTACAGGTAACATCCGTCACATACATTAACATGGACAATTGTACAGGTAACATCCGTCACATACGTTACATGGACAATTGTACAGGTAACATCCGTCACATACATTAACATGGATAATTGTACAGGTAACATCCGTCACATACATTAACATGGACAATTGTACAGGTAACATCCGTCACATACGTTATCATGAACAATTGTACAGGTAACATCCGTCACATACGTTAACATGGACAATTGTACAGGTAACATCCGTCGCATACATTAACATGGATAATTGTACAGGTAACATCCGTCACATACATTAACATGGACAATTGTACAGGTAACATCCGTCACATACGTTACATGGACAATTGTACAGGTAACATCCGTCGCATACGTTACATGGACAATTGTACAGGTAACATCCGTCGCATACGTTACATGGATAATTGTACAGGTAACATCCGTCGCATACGTTACATGGACAATTGTACAGGTAACATCCGTCACATACGTTACATGGACAATTGTACAGGTAACATCCGTCACATACATTACATGGACAATTGTACAGGTAACATCCGTCGCATACGTTACATGGATAATTGTACAGGTAACATCCGTCACATACGTTACATGGATAATTGTAGGGTAACATCCGTCACATACTTAACATGGATAATTGTACAGGTAACATCCCACATACATTAACATAATTGTACAGGTAACATCCGTCGCATACGTTACACTGATAATTGTACAGGTAACATCAGTCACATACGTTACATGGATAATTGTAGAGGTAACATCCGTCACATACATTAACATGGACAATTGTACAGGTAACATCCGTCACATACATTAACATGGATAATTGTACAGGTAACATCCATCACATACGTTACACGGATACTTGTAGAGGTAACATCCGTCACATACGTTAACATGGACAATTGTACAGGTAACATCCGTCACATACATTAACCATAATTGTACAGGTAACATCCGTCGCATACGTTACACTGATAATTGTACAAGTAACATCCGTCACATACATTAACATGGATAATTGTACAGGTAACATCCGTCACATACAGTAACATGGACAATTGTACAGGTAACATCCGTCACATACGTTACATGGACAATTGTACAGGTAACATCCATCACATACGTTACATGGACAATTGTACAGGTAACATCCATCACATACATTAACATGGATAATTGTACAGGTAACATCCATCACATACATTAACATGGACAATTGTACAGGTAACATCCGTCACATACGTTATCATGAACAATTGTACAGGTAACATCCGTCGCATACATTAACATGGACAATTGTACAGGTAACATCCGTCGCATACGTTAACATGGATAATTGTACAGGTAACCTCCGTCCATACATTAACATGGATAATTGTACAGATAACATCCGTCACATACATTAACATGGATAATTGTACAGGTAACATCCGTCGCATACATTACAGGATAATTGTACAGTAACATCCATCTACGTTACATGGACAATTGTACAGGTAACATCAGTCACATACGTTACATGGACAATTGTACAGGTAACATCAGTCACATACGTTACACGGATAATTGTACAGGTAACATCAGTCACATATGTTACACGGATAATTGTACAGGTAACATCCGTCGCATACGTTACACTGATAATTGTACAGGTAACATCAGTCACATACATTACACGGATAATTGTAGAGGTAACATCCGTCACATACATTAACATGGACAATTGTACAGGTAACATCCGTCGCATACGTTACACTGATAATTGTAGAGGTAACATCAGTCACATACGTTACACGGATAATTGTAGAGGTAACATCCGTCACATACATTAACATGGACAATTGTACAGGTAACATCCGTCACATACATTAACATGGATAATTGTACAGGTAACATCCGTCACATACGTTACACGGATAATTGTAGAGGTAACATCCGTCACATACGTTAACATGGACAATTGTAGAGGTAACATCCGTCACATACATTAACCATAATTGTACAGGTAACATCCGTCGCATACGTTACACTGATAATTGTACAGGTAACATCCGTCACATACATTAACATGGATAATTGTACAGGTAACATCCGTCACATACATTAACATGGATAATTGTACAGGTAACATCCGTCACATACATTAACATGGACAATTGTACAGGTAACATCCGTCACATACATTAACATGGATAATTGTACAGGTAACATCCGTCACATACGTTACACGGATAATTGTAGAGGTAACATCCGTCACATACGTTAACATGGACAATTGTACAGGTAACATCCGTCACATACATTAACCATAATTGTACAGGTAACATCCGTCGCATACGTTACACTGATAATTGTACAAGTAACATCCGTCACATACATTAACATGGATAATTGTACAGGTAACATCCGTCACATACATTAACATGGACAATTGTACAGGTAACATCCGTCACATACATTAACATGGATAATTGTACAGGTAACATCCATCACATACGTTACACGGATAATTGTAGAGGTAACATCCGTCACATACGTTAACATGGACAATTGTACAGGTAACATCCGTCACATACATTAACCATAATTGTACAGGTAACATCCGTCGCATACGTTACACTGATAATTGTACAGGTAACATCCGTCACATACGTTACATGGACAATTGTACAGGTAACATCCGTCACATACGTTACATGGACAATTGTACAGGTAACATCCGTCGCATACATTACATGGATAATTGTACAGGTAACATCCGTCACATACATTAACATGGACAATTGTACAGGTAACATCCGTCCATACATTACATGGACAATTGTACAGGTAACATCCGTCACATACGTTACATGGACAATTGTACAGGTAACATCCATCACATACGTTACATGGACAATTGTACAGGTAACATCCATCACATACATTAACATGGATAATTGTACAGGTAACATCCATCACATACATTAACATGGACAATTGTACAGGTAACATCCGTCACATACGTTATCATGAACAATTGTACAGGTAACATCCGTCGCATACATTAACATGGACAATTGTACAGGTAACATCCGTCGCATACGTTAACATGGATAATTGTACAGGTAACCTCCGTCACATACATTAACATGGATAATTGTACAGATAACATCCGTCACATACATTAACATGGATAATTGTACAGGTAACATCCGTCGCATACATTAACATGGATAATTGTACAGGTAACATCCATCACATACGTTACATGGACAATTGTACAGGTAACATCAGTCACATACGTTACATGGACAATTGTACAGGTAACATCAGTCACATACGTTACACTGATAATTGTACAGGTAACATCAGTCACATATGTTACACGGATAATTGTACAGGTAACATCCGTCGCATACGTTACACTGATAATTGTAGAGGTAACATCAGTCACATACATTACACGGATAATTGTAGAGGTAACATCCGTCACATACATTAACATGGACAATTGTACAGGTAACATCCGTCGCATACGTTACACTGATAATTGTAGAGGTAACATCAGTCACATACGTTACACGGATAATTGTAGAGGTAACATCCGTCACATACATTAACCATAATTGTACAGGTAACGTCCGTCACATACATTAACATGGATAATTGTACAGGTAACATCCGTCACATACGTTACACGGATAATTGTAGAGGTAACATCCGTCACATACGTTAACATGGACAATTGTAGAGGTAACATCCGTCACATACATTAACCATAATTGTACAGGTAACATCCGTCGCATACGTTACACTGATAATTGTACAGGTAACATCCGTCACATACATTAACATGGATAATTGTACAGGTAACATCCGTCACATACATTAACATGGATAATTGTACAGGTAACATCCGTCACATACATTAACATGGACAATTGTACAGGTAACATCCGTCACATACATTAACATGGATAATTGTACAGGTAACATCCATCACATACGTTACACGGATACTTGTAGAGGTAACATCCGTCACATACGTTAACATGGACAATTGTACAGGTAACATCCGTCACATACATTAACCATAATTGTACAGGTAACATCCGTCGCATACGTTACACTGATAATTGTACAAGTAACATCCGTCACATACATTAACATGGATAATTGTACAGGTAACATCCGTCACATACATTAACATGGACAATTGTACAGGTAACATCCGTCACATACATTACATGGACAATTGTACAGGTAACATCCATCACATACATTAACATGGATAATTGTACAGGTAACATCCGTCACATACATTACACGACAATTGTACAGATAACATCAGTCACATACGTTACACGAACAATTGTACAGGTAACATCCGTCACATACATTAACATGGACAATTGTACAGGTAACATCCGTCACATACATTAACATGGATAATTGTACAGGTAACATCCGTCACATACGTTACACGGATAATTGTAGAGGTAACATCCGTCACATACGTTAACATGGACAATTGTACAGGTAACATCCGTCACATACATTACATAAATTGTACAGGTAACATCCGTCGCATACGTTACACTGATAATTGTACAGGTAACATCCGTCACATACATTAACATGGATAATTGTACAGGTAACATCCGTCACATACATTAACATGATTGTACAGTAACATCCTCCATACATTAACATGGACAATTGTACAGGTAACATCCGTCACATACGTTAACATGGATAATTGTACAGGTAACATCCGTCACATACATTAACATGGATAATTGTACAGGTAACATCCATCACATACGTTACATGGACAATTGTACAGATAACATCAGTCACATACGTTACATGGACAATTGTACAGGTAACATCAGTCACATACGTTACATGGACAATTGTACAGGTAACATCCGTCGCATACGTTACATGGACAATTGTACAGGTAACATCCGTCACATACGTTACATGGATAATTGTAGAGGTAACATCAGTCACATACGTTACACGGATAATTGTAGAGGTAACATCAGTCACATATGTTACACGGATAATTGTACAGGTAACATCCGTCGCATACGTTACACTGATAATTGTAGAGGTAACATCAGTCACATACGTTACACGGATAATTGTAGAGGTAACATCCGTCACATACATTAACATGGACAATTGTACAGGTAACATCCGTCACATACATTAACATGGATAATTGTACAGGTAACATCCATCACATACGTTACACGGATACTTGTAGAGGTAACATCCGTCACATACGTTAACATGGACAATTGTACAGGTAACATCCGTCACATACATTAACCATAATTGTACAGGTAACATCCGTCGCATACGTTACACTGATAATTGTACAAGTAACATCCGTCACATACATTAACATGGATAATTGTACAGGTAACATCCGTCACATACATTAACATGGACAATTGTACAGGTAACATCCGTCACATACGTTACATGGACAATTGTACAGGTAACATCCATCACATACGTTACATGGACAATTGTACAGGTAACATCCATCACATACATTAACATGGACAATTGTACAGGTAACATCCGTCACATACGTTATCATGAACAATTGTACAGGTAACATCCGTCGCATACATTAACATGGACAATTGTACAGGTAACATCCGTCGCATACGTTAACATGGATAATTGTACAGGTAACATCCGTTGCATATGTTACACGGATAATTGTACAGGTAACATCAGTCACATACGTTACATGGACAATTGTACAGGTAACATCCGTCGCATACGTTACATGGACAATTGTACAGGTAACATACGTTACATGGACAATTGTACAGGTAACATCCGTCACATACATTATCATGAACAATTGTACAGGTAACATCCGTCACATACATTAACATGGATAATTGTACAGATAACCTCCGTCACATACATTAACATGGATAATTGTACAGATAACATCCGTCACATACATTAACATGGATAATTGTACAGGTAACATCCGTCGCATACATTAACATGGATATTGTACAGGTAACATCCATCACATACGTTACATGGACAATTGTACAGATAACATCAGTCACATACGTTACATGGACAATTGTACAGGTAACATCAGTCACATACGTTACATGGACAATTGTACAGGTAACATCCGTCGCATACGTTACATGGACAATTGTACAGGTAACATCCGTCACATACGTTACATGGATAATTGTAGAGGTAACATCAGTCACATACGTTACACGGATAATTGTAGAGGTAACATCCGTCACATACGTTACACGGATAATTGTACAGGTAACATCGGTCACATACATTAACATGGATAATTGTACAGGTAACACCCATCACATACATTAACATGGACAATTGTACAGGTAACATCCGTCACATACATTAACATGGATAATTGTACAGGTAACATCCGTCACATACGTTAACATGGACAATTGTACAGGTAACATCCGTCACATACGTTATCATGAACAATTGTACAGGTAACATCCGTCACATACGTTATCATGAACAATTGTACAGGTAACATCCGTCACATACGTTATCATGAACAATTGTACAGATAACATCCGTCACATACATTAACATGGATAATTGTACATGTAACATCCATCGCATACGTTACACGGATAATTGTACATGTAACATCCATCACATACGTTACACGGATAATTGTACATGTAACATCCATCGCATACATTAACATGGATAATTGTACATGTAACATCCGTCGCATACATTAACATGGATAATTGTACATGTAACAGCCGTAGCATACGTTAACATGGACAATTGTACAGGTAACATCCGTCGCATACATTAACATGGACAATTGTACATGTAACATCCGTCGCATACATTAACATGGATAATTGTACAGGTAACATCCGTCGCATACATTAACATGGATAATTGTACAGGTAACATCCGTCGCATACGTTACATGGACAATTGTACAGGTAACATCCGTCACATACATTAACATGAACAATTGTACAGGTAACATCCATCACATATGTTACATGGACAATTGTACAGGTAACATCAGTCACATACGTTACATGGACAATTGTACAGGTAACATCCGTCGCATACGTTACATGGACAATTGTACAGGTAACATCAGTCACATACGTTACACGGATAAAATATTTGTTTGGCCAGTAAGATACACTGGCCTATTATAAAGCACCTCTTATATTCAAATGTTGTATTTATTGGTCATACTGTGCATTTTAACCATATTTTGTTGACATTTATTAAATAACACCATTTAAGGACATGATCGCGTGCTTTCTCAAGTGATCTCCCAAAAATTCTGACCTAGAATGAACCCTGTAATATCGGTGAATGCTAATTAGCGATGGTATCAGAATAAATCCAAATGAAACGCACATGCTCATTTTGTGTTTACTATTGACAATTACTGTAAGATTTCCGCAACTGTCCATAGCAAAAACAAGCTGAAATGTCATTTCTACCGGTAAATTTAACTTCATTTATTTAAAACTTTTTTTCTTTCATTACACTCTAAATTTTGTTCATGTAGTCAATATTTAGGTGTATTTCAATGAATTTGTTATGTATCGATTGCATTTCACAAGGTGCCCACCACTCCTGCGACGTCACTTGATTGCCTTAAATGGCACGTATTGCTACTGGTATAAACTTATGAGGCGAAATTTACATCGTCACTGATAATTGGTATCATCGCGTAAATAAAAGATGGAGGCCAGTGCTGTTGCTCTCACTTTGTTTTTGATTCAATTATGATTTATTTCCTATAACTGATATTACATACCATAAAATAAATATCATTGTGCTTAATTGAGAGTGAACATTATTGGCACCAGCCTCTTCTTGAAACACAAATACACAGGTTATTGCTTATGTCACCGGCTATCAGTATAACCAGGATATTAGGTACAATTGTCGCCGGTTATCAGTATAACAAGGATATTAGGTACAATTGTCACTGGTTATCGGTATAACCAGGATATTAGGTACAATTGTCACTGGTTATCGGTATAACCAGGATATTAGGTACAATTGTCACTGGTTATCGGTATAACCAGGATATTAGTTACAATTGTCACTGGTTATCGAAACCCAAAACAACACCAACAAAAACAACACCAACAAACCAAAAACAACACCAACAGTATAACCAGGATATTAGGTACAATTGTCACTGGTTATCGGTATAACCAGGATATTAGGTACAATTGTCACTGGTTATCGGTATAACCAGGATATTAGGTACAATTGTCACTGGTTATCGGTATAACCAGGATATTAGGTACAATTGTCACCAGTTATCGGTATAACCAGGATATTAGGTACAATTGTCACCGGTTATCAGTATAACCAGGATATTAGGTACACTTGTCACCGGTTATCAGTATAACCAGGATATTAGGTACAATTGTCACTGGTTATCGGTATAACCAGGATATTAGGTACAATTGTCACCGGTTATTGGTATAACCAGGATATTAGGTTCAATTGTCACCGGTTATCGGTATAACCAGGATATTAGGTACACTTGTCACCGGTTATCAGTATAGCCAGGATATTAGGTACAATTGTCACTGGTTATCAGTATAACCAGGATATTAGGTACAATTGTCACTGGTTATCGGTATAACCAGGATATTAGGTACAATTGTCACCAGTTATCGGTATAACCAGGATATTAGGTACAATTGTCACCGGTTATCGTATAACCAGGATATTAGGTACACTTGTCACCGGTTATCAGTATAACCAGGATATTAGGTACAATTGTCACCAGTTATCAGTATAACCAGGATATTAGGTACAATTGTCACTGGTTATCAGTATAACCAGGATATTAGGTACAATTGTCACCAGTTATCAGGATATTAGGTACAATTGTCACCGGTTATCAGTATAGCCAGGATATTAGGTACAATTGTCACCAGTTATCAGTATAACCAGGATATTAGTTACAATTGTCACTGGTTATCAGTATAACCAGGATATTAGGTACAATTGTCACTGGTTATCAGTATAACAAGGATATTAGGTACAATTGTCACTGGTTATCAGTATAACCAGGATATTAGGTACAATTGTCACCAGTTTTCAGGATATTAGGTACAATTGTCACCGGTTATCAGTATAGCCAGGATATTAGGTACAATTGTCACCAGTTATCAGTATAACCAGGATATTAGGTACAATTGTCACCGGTTATCAGTATAACCAGGATATTAGGTACAATTGTCACCAGTTATCAGTATAACAAGGATATTAGGTACAATTGTCACTGGTTATCAGTATAACCAGGATATTAGGTACAATTGTCACCAGTTATCGGTATAACCAGGATATTAGGTACAATTGTCACCGGTTATCGGTATAACCAGGATATTAGGTACAATTGTCACCAGTTATCGGTATAACCAGGATATTAGGTACAATTGTCACCTGTTATCGGTATAACCAGGATATTAGGTACAATTATCACCTGTTATTGGTATAAGAAGGATATTAGGTACAATTGTTACAGGTTATCGGTATAACAAGGATATTAGGTACAATTGTTACCTGTTATTGTATAACAAGGATATTAGGTACAATTGTCACCGGTTATCGTATAACAAGGATATTAGGTACAATTGTTACCGGTTATTGTATAACAAGGATATTAGGTACAATTGTTACCGGTTATTGTATAACAAGGATATTAGGTACAATTGTCACTGGTTATCGGTATAACCAGGATATTAGGTACAATTGTCAATGGTTATTGTATAACCAGGATATTAGGTACAATTGTCACTGGTTATTGTATAACAAGGATATTAGGTACAATTGTCACTGGTTATTGTATAACAAGGATATTAGGTACAATTGTCACTGGTTATTGTATAACAAGGATATTAGGTACAATTGTCACCGGTTATTGTATAACAAGGATATTAGGTACAATTGTCACCGGTTATTGTATAGCAAGGATATTAGGTACAATTGTCACCGGTTATCGGTATAACAAGGATATTAGGTACAATTGTCACCGGTTATCGGTATAACAAGGATATTAGGTACAATTATCACTGGTTATCAGTATAGCCAGGATATTAGGTACAATTGTCACCAGTTATCAGTATAACCAGGATATTAGGTACAATTGTCACCGGTTATCGTATAACAAGGATATTAGGTACAATTGTTACCGGTTATCGGTATAACCAGGATATTAGGTACAATTGTCACCAGTTATTGTATAACCAGGATATTAGGTACAATTGTCACCAGTTATTGTATAACCAGGATATTAGGTACAATTGTCACCGGTTATCGGTATAACCAGGATATTAGGTACAATTGTCACCGGTTATTGTATAACAAGGATAGTAGGTACAATTGTCACTGGTTATTGTATAACAAGGATATTAGGTACAATTGTCACTGGTTATTGTATAACAAGGATATTAGGTACAATTGTCACTGGTTATTGTATAACAAGGATATTAGGTACAATTGTCACCAGTTATCAGTATAACCAGGATATTAGGTACAATTGTCACCGGTTATCGTATAACAAGGATATTAGGTACAATTGTTACCGGTTATCGGTATAACCAGGATATTAGGTACAATTGTCACCAGTTATTGTATAACCAGGATATTAGGTACAATTGTCACCAGTTATTGTATAACCAGGATATTAGGTACAATTGTCACCGGTTATCGGTATAACCAGGATATTAGGTACAATTGTCACCGGTTATTGTATAACAAGGATAGTAGGTACAATTGTCACTGGTTATTGTATAACAAGGATATTAGGTACAATTGTCACTGGTTATTGTATAACAAGGATATTAGGTACAATTGTCACTGGTTATTGTATAACAAGGATATTAGGTACAATTGTCACTGGTTATTGTATAACAAGGATATTAGGTACAATTGTCACCGGTTATTGTATAACCAGGATATTAGGTACAATTGTCACCGGTTATCGGTATAACCAGGATATTAGGTACAATTGTCACCGGTTATTGTATAACAATGATATTAGGTACAATTGTTACCGGTTATTGTATAACCAGGATATTAGGTACAATTGTCACTGGTTATCAGTATAACCAGGATATTAGGTACAATTGTCACCGGTTATTGTATAACAAGGATATTAGGTACAATTGTCTCCGGTTATCGGTATAACAAGGATAGTAGGTACAATTGTCACCGGTTATCGGTATAACCATGATATTAGGTACAATTCAAGCACCAGGACTTTTTGATTCTTCAGACTATCATTATTCTGATGAGCTGATGCCTTCAGGACCGACTTCATATGATACAGACTCCGCCCCTACATCTCCCTCCTCCCCCACGTCACCTACAGCGCAAGGAGCCTCAGGTGAGTTATTATTCATTCAATCTTGCATTTGATTACCATGTACTGGCATAATCAGCGATACATTCATTGCCTTTGGTCATTTACAAATATTCATTGATCTTATCATTTACAATTCAATTAATTATGTTGCCCCATGGTCAAGCCAGCGCTTTCGCTTCACGTACGAAAGACCCGGAGTTCGAACCCCGCTGGAACGATTGTGCTCTTAGGCAACGGATTTAAATTCCACATGCCTCTTCTCTCTCCCTCATTGAGATGGATTCCAGGTCTCGAGGGTGATTAATAATAGTTGTAAGAACTTGTTTCGCTATCGAGCTAAGTCAATTTGTATCAACTAATCTAGTATCCTACAAGATACAAGAACATTTATTTCTAAACGTTATTTATTTTACAATGATTGCGAAACAAGTTTTAACAACTTATATTAATCACTCTCGTTGGCGCGGATGAAAGCGTATATGTGGTCTTTAGTGTGGAAGGAAACCGGAGAAAGCCCACCTGTCCGATCTGGCGATAACCGTACCATCTCACATACTACCCGGTCCGAGGATCGAACCCGGGTTGCATTGGTGAGAAGCGAGCGTGCTAACCACTGCGCTAATCGGATATTTATTTTGAGTCAGACATATACACAACTGTAACAAGTACAGCTATTAGCTTTATAGCATACATCATGATCTGTGAAAACGTAAATTTCTACAGAAGGTAATTTCCTATTATATAATGTATTGTGTTCCAAACATTTACCTGAAAAACTGAGCATTTCAACTAATAAACAAACGTATACGGCATTTGTTGACATAACGAAATAATGTAAATAAGGTCGATATCAATGCGTAATACTACCTGAATAACACGATTTATGGTACAGATTTACCGTTATATCTCACATTTGTGTCTTTTGTGAATATTTATTTTTAGACTAATCTGATTTAAATTATCTCTAAACTGCAGTGTCGTGCGTTTAGTCTAAATGGCAGTGTCGTGCGTTTAGCCTAAACTGCAGTGTCGTGCGTTTAGTCTAAACGGCAGTGTCGTGCGCTTAGCCTAAACGGCAGTGTCGTGTGTTTAGTCTAAACGGCAGTGTCGTGCGTTTAGTCTAAACGGCAGTGTCGTGTGTTTAGTCTAAACGGCAGTGTCGTGCGTTTAGTCTAAACGGCAGTGTCGTGCGTTTAGTCTAAACGGCAGTGTCGTGCATTTAGCCTAAACGGCAGTGTCGTGTGTTTAGTCTAAACGGCAGTGTCGTGCGTTTAGTCTAAACGGCAGTGTCGTGCGTTTAGTCTAAACGGCAGTGTCGTGCATTTAGCCTAAACGGCAGTGTCGTGCATTTAGCCTAAATGGCAGTGTCGTGTGTTTAGCCTAAATGGCAGTGTCGTGCGTTTAGCATAATAATACGGTCATCTAGAAATAACCAAATATAAAACTGAGTGAATGTCGTTATGCATGTTTAGGTACATCGCAAGATATACCAAGTAAATCCATCCATGATGCAAAGGGGAAAAGTCCAGCAACAAAACCAAAGTCTGCAAAGAAACCAACCAAGGCAAAATCTTCAGCAAATACAGAAACTACAGCAAAGTTAGAAACTACAGACAATGAAGAAACTACAGCAAAGTTAGAAACTACAGCAAAGTTAGAAACTACAGACAATGAAGAAACTACAGCAAAGTTAGAAACTACAGACAAGGAGGAAACTACAGCAGCGTTAGAAACTACAGACAAGGAAGAAACTACAGCAAAGGAACAGATAGCAGAGATCACTGAAAATCCAGTCATACCAGACAAAGAGAAGATAGGAGAATCTATAGCATAACTTTATGCCGAGCTCGTTTAGCTAGCGGACTCAAATGGGCGTGATTGTGAAGTGAGTAACGCATCAAAGCGAGTAAATGTACAAAACAATTACAGAATTAAAAGTTCAGTGACCAAAATTGTTACAAAGCACTGTCAAATTTACACCATCATCTGTGAACTTGACCGATTGTTCGCGATTCTGGCAGTTAGTGGCGTAGATTGATTTGGAGTGGGTAGGTAAGAATCAACAAATTAGAGCTCACAATGAAGGTCTAGTGGAGTAATTATATAGAACGTGTAGTTGTCATGCAGAAATATATTCAAACTAGTTGATCTATGGTATGCAATCAACTCTCTCTTAGATATATACTAACGTTAGCCATTCAAAGTAATTGGGATTCGTGGCAGTGGTGATAGCGCAGTGGTAGCGTGTTCGCTTCAGGTGTGAATGATCCGGAGTTCGAGCCCCACTGGAGCCGTTACGATTGTACCCTTAGGCAAGTCATTTAAATTGCACAAGCCTCTTCTCTCTACCCTCGTGGCGATGGATTCCATCAGGAATGAGGTCTCGAGAGTGATTAATATAAGTTGTAAGAAGTAAAATAAATTTGCATAAACTAATTGGGGATTTTATTTAATGTTAGGCAATCGGAATATCTTGCCAGTTGTCTTCAACTGAACATTGCAAAAGATGTTGCTTATAACATCTACTTAAAGCAGCATTACATCGTAAGAAATAAAAGATATTTGAAAAATTCAATTTTTACGTAATGCTGCTACACATTCTAACATTATACTTTGTATGCTTATGTTCATTTGGTAAACAGTGTTTTTTTGCGATAAAACAAACTCGAAACCGAAAGTAGGACTTTCCGAGTCGATCGGTCACGCACTTGTTTACAACCGGAACGCATCGTCCGCACTTGTTTACATTCGATGCATCGTCCCCATTTGTCCCACGTTGTCTTTTTTAATTAAATTACTTGATATGTTGATTCACACCTCTGTTAGCTAAGTCTTTTAGGGACATTTCTACATCCCCGCGAGGGGTTCGACATTAGAGGAAGATAGATAGATAGTCTTTCATGTTCAAAATATATACGTTGTTTTCTACATCCTCTGTTGTTTCACGCATGCGCGCTGTACGTGTTTACATTTTGTGTGTTGATAAACCAATTCGCGTATACGACGGTTTAAATTTATTGAAATTTTATCGTTTCTGAGCGACTATTTCGATTTTTGTAAACACACACACATTAGTATTTATATTTTACCCAAAACATCCTTTATTACGATGTAATGCTGCTTTAAATGGTACATCAGATGGATGATTCAGTAACTGGAAGTTTAATATACTAGTTGTGTTCAACTGAACATTGCATACGATGTTAGTTTATACAAATTTATTTTAGCACGATTGCGAAACAAGTTCTTTCAACTTATATTAATCACTCTCGAGACCTCATTCCTGATGGAATCCATCGCCACGAGGGAGAGAGAAGAGGTAATGTGGAATTTAAATGCCTTGCCTAAGGGCACAATTGTAACGGCTCCAGCGGGGCTCGAACTCCGGACCTTTTGCACCTGAAGCAAACGCTCATCCACTGCGCTATCACGACTTCCACACCCACTTTATACGATGTTGCTTATAGCATCTACTTAAATGGTACATCAGATGGATGATCCAGAAAAATATACTGGGGAGTTTAATATACTAGTCTTAGTGAAAATGTGTCCCAATTTTATAGCACCATTGTAAAAGGAAGATTCTGTTAATAAAACAATGACTTAGTTTTCAAATATGTATACATAATGTGTACCTTATGAAATATGTGCACATTGGAAAAATATGATCATGTGAAAAATTTATTCTGCCTAAAATTAGCAACATTTTTTGTGTTTACGGTAGTCGGGCAGAATTGTAGAATGATCAGAGCATAACTGTGAGGGTTCGAAACCTTGAGAACACGGTAGGGTTGTGTGTTTTAGTTTATTTATCGTCGCTACCGGTTGCCCATATGAGCGACGCCTCCTAAAGAGATTAGTCATTTAATATTTTTGGAGGATAGTGCAATGATACAGACAGATACCCATTCCAGAGTCTCCTCTGGTTCTTTTACGTGCACGGTGTACAGAACCGACACGAGACCTCGGTTTAACGTCCCATCTGAAAGACTGTTAATTTTATTAGGGTCAGACGGGGGATCGAACCTGCGATCCCTGGATTACCAGTCCAGCATGTTACCACTGGACTACAGATCCGTCTGTCGGTAGGGTTGTATCATGCTGTGCACATTATATTGCAGTCCATCCATACTTTAACAGGGTTATGGTATACATTATTCATTGTGAGACAACCAACGTGATCTGATATATAAACTATTACTGTAGAACACTATTTATAGTGTGTGTGTTTGTTTATTATAGTGTCACCCCTATTTAAAGGGCCAGTCATTTCTGACTTATGAGACACCTTTTTTTATGAACATCAGTACTTCCCGAATCCTATGCTTGTATGCCAGGCGCCAGGCTGGTAGGCAATCGGTAACCATTATTTAACTAGCTGGCGCCTCACCAACCGGCCATATCAGAACAAACCCCTGACGAGATTCGAACCTTCGACCTCCCGCTCCGTAGGTGGACGCCTTAACCACTGGGCCACGTTAATTTTCGCGATCTATGTTGACCGCAAATTCATGATTCTCGTGAATAATAATGTGTAGAGTTATATCCGTAAATATGTACAGTAAAAACCCTCTATGCGACCACCCCGATTTCGAGACCACCCCGCTATTGCGAATGATTTTTTTCAGAACGGAATATTTCACTATATATGTCAATGGTCGTTGACCCCGATAACCAGACCACCCCGTTATTCCGTAATACGACCAGTTAATTCAGACAAATGCCATTAATCCTATGCTAATTGAACCCCTAATACGACCGCGGGCGATTTTCTCACTTTCATTGATAAAACAATTTAATTATGTCCCTGTTTTACGACAATTAAGCGACCACTTTATGGTATCGGTCAAGGTTAAGTGAGATAAACACGGAAGTGTTGATTGTAAATGATTTTTTCAAGGAAACTACTGTGCTGGTATACATCACAAAATAATTAATGAAAACAAGAAAATAAATTTTGAAAATAAATGGATTAACTCATTTACATTGTACTTTATTTAATTATCAATTAATTAATTGTGATATACAGTTGTCTATGAATGGATTTCAAAAGTACAATCCTAAACCATAGAAACAACCAACCCTTCTGTAATTAAAACAGAAACACCAATAAATTATCACGTGTGAAAGTACATTGTACATGTAGTAAAATTATCATAATTTGGTCTTCTGGACCAAACTCGATAAAGAGACCACCCCGCTAATAAGACCACTTTTTGGAAGTCCCATAGGTGGTCTTATTATAGGTGTTTTACTGTACATTTTATCAAAATTTTGAAAGGATATACAATTATAAGTAATCTACATAAACACCTTCATTTTTCGCGATACATCACAGATGTGCAAATTAATTGAAAATTTTCAAAATCGTGAAAATCGCGAACTAACGTGTTCACAAAATTATAGTATTTACAGTATTGTGTTTTAAAAATGTTATCCAAATTCTTAGAAGATATGTAGCTAGTTAGCTTTATATCAGTTGTTGATATGATGTAATTATGTTTTACTACAAGCAGACGTAGCACAGTACATGACTAGTATTTTCTTGTTCTACAATTGTTCACTTGTTTATCTGTTTAAAGGTACCTCTGGCTATCCAATTAGCGCAGTTGTTAGCGCGCTCGCTTCTCACCAATGCGACCCGTGTTCGATCCTTGGACCGGGAAGTATGAGAGATAATATAGTACCGGAGATGGTACTATGGTCGCCAGATCGGACAGGTGGGTTTTCTCCGGGTACTCCGGTTTCCTCCAACATGAATGACCACATATACGCTTTCATCCGTGCCAACGAGAGTGATTAATATAAGTTGTTAAAGCTTGTTTCGCAATCGTTGTAAAAATAAATAGTTCAAGCTAAAAATACCTCCCATGTCTCCGTGGACCTCGTTTTTAATAGGGGATTCTGTGGCCGAGTGGTTAGTCGTTGACGTCAAATTGCTTGCCCCACTGTGGGTTCGAATCCAACTGGGGGTGTCAAATTCTTTCAAGTGAAGAAGCTATGCTGCAGGTGTTTGGTAGGTTGGTGGATCTACCCATGTGCCTGTCCGGTCGCCATATGACCTAAGCTGTTGTTGCGACGTTAAGCCCAAAAACAAAGAAGCAAATCTCGTTTTAATGTATGCTTCAGTGAATTATTTTTAAATGATATCATCAGAACTTGTAAATATGGCAGATATAATTTCGTTCATATTTTCGATCTATCTAACGTGTGTGTGTTTTACGTTTATTTATCGTCGCTACCGGTTACCTATATGAGCGTAGCCTCCTGAAGAGATTAGTCATTTTAAATTTACCGCCTCCGTGGTCGAGTGGTTACGGTCGCTGACTTGTATACCACTGTAACCTATCATCACTGGTGGTCACGGGTTCGAGCCCCGCTCAGGCCGTGTCTCATTTATATGAAAAAAGTTGGCAGTTTCTTACGGAGGTTGGTGCACCCAAGTACTGGTTAACCGCTGGAGCCTGCCCAGGAAAGGTGTTGTTAGGTAAACTGTCGCTGGTGATATAACCCAAAATGGTGCTGATGCAGGCGTAAAACCCGAAATATAAATATCATTTTAAATTTAGGAGGATAGTGCAATAATACAGACAGAGATCCATTCCAGAGTCTCCTCTGGTTCTTTTACATCACATAAAGCACCGACACGAGACCTCGGTTTAACATCCCATCTGAAAGACTGTTAATTTTATTAGGGTCAGACGGGGGATCGAACCTGCGATCCCTGGATTACCAGTCCAGCGTGTTACCATCTATCTAACTTTGCAAATTTTGATTTTAGACTTATAGGCCATAATTACACAATGTCAAAATCACAACTTTGTGTTAAGTTTTTTCACAGGCCGAAATACAAAGTGTTATCGCGCCATATTGTATTACAGTCTATTGGGGGGAAAATAACATACAGTGGAACCTCTCTAAACCGGACATCTTCGGGACTGGATAAAAAGTCTGGTTTACAGAGATTTCCGGTTTTCAGAGGTTTTTTATTTAGTGTTTTCAAAACTGCATATATACGATTGCCTAATTAGGTTAATTTTATCCTTCAAGGGACAGCTCAATTCTTCTACGTTTAGACGGCGGTTGTGACATGATTGAAACAAATATAAAGTGATGAAATCTTTTTTGAAAAACAGTTCTTTAAATATTATTTTGTAAAACAAATGGTCAAATGTTGTGAAAATCATAATTATCTTGTGTGACTGGATTATATTGTGCTTTCACAGGTGATCAAACGGTTGCATCAAACAATAAATTACGAGATTCACAAAATCCTTTATTCGTTATCAAACAAGTTTTATAATTGCCTATAGGATAGTAATCTACACGTGATTATATCATAATCCCCCAGTTAGCCGACAAATTAACTGTACATGAGTGCTAATTGCAGTAGTCATCAATCAGCCTGATATCGTATAATCTTGGGCGATTATCACACGTTCTTAGATCAAACGCGCACCGTTAAAAACGAGATTGGAAAGTGTCAGCAGTGTGTCAATTTATGACGGAATACACAAACAAATTCAACACTTTTTAGTTTATTGATGAAGAACTATGTCGCCTAAAAGTTGTTCCGGTTTTGGGAGGTGAAATTACATCAAACTGTACCCAAATTATGCAAATATTTCGTCCGGTTTCCGGAGTTGAGAGGTTCCGGTTTTCAGAGTGATTTTATGTAAGAAATAAAGAAGAAATAATTGGGGACTTTCAAAAACGTCCGGTTTTGGGAGTATTCCGATTTAGAGAGGGTCCGGTTTTGGGAGGTTCCACTGTATTTGTAAATATGTTTTTTTTTCAATATTTGGATTTCAAAATGAAATGACGTGAGCCATTGAAATATGATGACATCTGTATTTATTTATTTGTTACGGATGTTGTGGAAGCTTGCTATTATATGGACTTCAGAAATGGGTTTCCATGGGTATATGGTATACAGTCAAACCTGTGTTAGTGGTCACCTCTATTGTGCAGCCAACCTGCATTAAGCAGCCAATTTCCAGCTTCCCAAAATGTTGTTTTATTATATATTTGACCTCAATTAAGCAGCCAATTTCCAGCTTCTCAATATGTTGTTTTATTATACATTTGACCTGTATTAAGCAGCCAGTTTCCAGCTTCCCAATATGTTGTTTTATTATACATTTGACGTCACCTCTATTAAGCAGCCAGTTTCCAGCTTCCCAATATGTTGTTTTGTTAAACAGTTGCTTTCTGTGATTCCCTTGATTGGCTGCTTAACACAGGTTTGACTGTAGACTATAATGTCCATGTTCTTGTCGTTACTGTTATTTCTCAAATTGCTCAATTTGTTCTGTCTGTTTGTATTTCTTAGATAGTGATAGACATACAGTCAAACCTGTGTTAGTGGTCACCTCTATTAAGCAGCCAACCTGTATTAAGCAGCCAGTTTTCTGATTCCCAATATGTTACTTTATTATACATTTAACCTCTATTAAGCAGCCAACCTGCATTAATCAGCCAGTTTTCCTATTCCCAATATGTTACTTTATTATCCATTTAACCTCTATTAAGCAGCCAACCTGCATTAAGCAGCCAGTTTTCCTATTCCCAATATGTTACGTTATTATACATTTGACCTCTATTAAGCAGCCACCTGTACTAAACAGCCATTTTCTGTGATTCCCTTGGCTGGCTGCTGAAGACAGGTTAGACTGTATTTCTTTATTTATAGAGGGTGACCTAATTAGTTCAAACTAATCTACGTTCTTGATATAAATTAATTGTGTATGTACTTTTTCTGTGATGATATGAACTTTTGTATTGCACAAAATTATACCAAAGCTTCGTTGTATTTCTACGTTACTGTAAAGTTGTATTTCTACGTTACCGTAAAGTTGTATTTCTACGTTACCGTAAAGTTGTATTTCTACGTTACCGTAAAGTTGTATTTCTACGTTACCGTAAAGTTGTATTTCTACGTTACCGTAAAGTTGTATTTCTACGTTACCGTAAAGTTGTATTTCTACGTTACCGTAAAGTTGTATTTCTACGTTACCGTAAAGTTGTATTTTTTTATTGTTATTTGTTTAATTGAGATAAAGTCATTTTTAAACATGACATGAATTTCTTTTGTGTTTGTGTACTTTTTCTGTGATGATATGAACTTTTGTATTGCACAAAATTATACCAAAGCTTCGTTGTATTTCTACGTTACTGTAAAGTTGTATTTCTACGTTACCGTAAAGTTGTATTTCTACGTTACCGTAAAGTTGTATTTCTACGTTACCGTAAAGTTGTATTTCTACGTTACCGTAAAGTTGTATTTCTACGTTACGTAAAGTTGTATTTCTACGTTACTGTAAAGTTGTATTTCTACGTTACCGTAAAGTTGTATTTCTACGTTACCGTAAAGTTGTATTTCTACGTTACTGTAAAGTTGTATTTCTACGTTACCGTAAAGTTGTATTTCTACGTTACTGTAAAGTTGTATTTTTTTATTGTTATTTGTTTAATTGAGATAAAGTCATTTTTAAACATGACATGAATTTCTTTTGTGTTGCCTAAATACAAAGTAGCAGTTTATTGTGTTGGTTAACCCTTTCAACACTACAGACCTCTAAATAGGCTTTCAAAAAGTGTAGATCCAGATGAGGCGGCTCGTGACGAGCCGTCTCATCAGGATCTGCACTTTTTGCCAGTAATATTACTATTTTAGACAAAATTACCCATTTTGATAAATGAACTGGTCCAAATGTAATTTTCTGGTTAATTTATTGGTCTAAAAATATCATGGACCAGTCCATGTCAGTTACTAAGTGTTGAATGGGTTAACTTAGCCTGGGTTCCAGTCAGTCGATTTTTCACTTAAGCAAAATGATATGATCAAAAAATCAGAAACTCAATACGGCCCAATTAATGGTCTCGGTATATTTATTTGACTGACTAGGCAAAATAGGGTTAACTGGGTGGTGATTAATTTGCTTATTCGCCCTCGTCACCTGGGAACCAGATATGGACGAACATCAGTAACAAAGTCGCCAATTGAAAAAAAAACTAGAGACAATTTGAAATCCATGGAGATAACTAAGAACCATATAGATAAATATCTGAAGCCATGTATTTGGAAAAAAAACAATTTTCAAAAAGTTCCGACAGCGTGTGTTATGTAAACTGAAAAATATCAATTGAGTTGAAAATGTTTCTTCTAAATGACTGTCACAAATTTTAAAAAGGTTGTTTACCATGTAATTGTATTTACTGCAAAAGCAGTGTTAACCCTTTTCCTGCTGAGTAAATAAAATCACATTTGCAAACAACATAGATCCAGATCAGCCATGGCGTAACGCCGCATCTGATCAGGATCTATTTTGTTTGCTATTCAGCCAAGTGTTTTGGCTCCACTATCCGAATAGCAAACTGAAACAGTATAGAGCCTGATCAGACGGCACAGAAGTGGCGTCTGATCTGGCTCTATGCTGTTTGCAGAAGTGATTTTATCTGCCGCTAGCATGCAAAGTGTTAAACAATATCCGGAAAGAGTTCCGAGCTAAGACAGTGTTAATGTACTTAAAGCGACATTACATCGCAGATGTTTTCACGTATAAAAATGCATTGCTACTACAAATTCTTCAGAATACATTCGAAAACTAACATTAAATCAATAAACAATATGTTTGTGGTCTACACACTTTCAAAACTGAAATTAGGATTTCATATAACGGTCATCTACGCTCCTGACTTGGCGTTTGTTTGTCATTGGAGTCATTACTTAACGTGAGATACTGTTGTTTAGAGATAATTTAACTAAGATTAGTCTACAAATAAATATGCATTGGTACATGTGTGAGATATAATGGTAAATCTGCACCATAAATCGTGTTATTCATGACACACGCGTTGTTGCATTATGCATGGATGTCGACACTATTTACATTATTTTGTCAACAAACCGTGTATACGACGTTTGTTTATTAGTTGAAATACTCAGTTTTTGAGGCAAATATTTGGGGGGAAATTATACCATGTAATAGGAAATTACATTTTGTAGAAATTTGCATTTTCACTGATGTAGTGTCGCTTTAAGAAATATTCAATTCTATTGTACAAGTAGCCCAGGTTCTCTGTACAAATTAGTCCACCTCCGTGGTCGAGTGGTTACGATAGCTGGCTTGTGTTCCCGAACAGGAATATATACTCACACGAAAAAGAAAGTGTGCACTTGGTAGAGGGAACATTATATACTTATATTCACAAGTAAAACAATGTTCTTATAATTATCAAATTTCAATTAAAAGTAAAACATGGTGTAGCCAATACATTTTTGCACATTTTGATACTAAATTTGCATATTTATTGCTTCTATATACATGTATGGGATATAAGCCGAAAACGAACCAATATGTAAAATATTGAACTGTGTGAGGCACGTAGCGCCGAAGACAGTACCAATATTTTACATATTGGATCCGTTTGAGGCTTATATCTTACTTAAAACACACACTTATATAACAAGATCCTACTAATTAAAATTGTTAATTTTGTACATGTACGCGTATGAATTAATAAAATAATCTGGCTTTTTGACACAAATACAAATGTATGACGTCACGATAGTGTTTTAAATAAGTATAACAAACTTTCGTGTGAGTATTTTTTTAAATGTTATTTTTATTTTATTAGTTTGTTCAGAATCTACTGATGGAAAAAAACATTCCATTAATTTTATATATATATAAATATATTCATATTATATTTGAAAATAATTACATTTAGATAGGTTTAGAATTTAGATAGATTTTACGAAAGTTTTTTTATACATATATTCAAAGTGATATATGAAACACGTAATATATAAAATGTTATACATCGTGATAATATATCATATTGTTAGGTTGTATATACTTTGTAAAAGTTAATTATTGTTGTTTAGCAGCTATGTATTCATGTATGTATGACTACCGGTATATGCAATTCTAATTATATATTAAATATTTACTATTTCCTACGTTTACATTGTATGTATATGTATTTCCTACGTTTACATTGTATGTATATGCATTTCCTACGTTTACATTGTATGTATATGTATTTCCTACGTTTACATTGTATGTATATGTATTTCCTACGTTTACATTGTATGTATATGTATTTCCTACGTTTACATTGTATGTATATGTATTTCCTACGTTTACATTGTATGTATATGTATTTCCTACGTTTACATTGTATGTATATGCATTTCCTACGTTTACATTGTATGTATATGCATTTCCTACGTTTACATTGTATGTATATGCATTGTCTACGTTTACATTGTATGTATATGCATTGTCTACGTTTACATTGTATGTATATGCATTGTCTACGTTTACATTGTATGTATATGCATTGTCTACGTTTACATTGTATGTATATGCATTGTCTACGTTTACATTGTATGTATATGCATTTTCTACTGTTTCATTCATTCCTTCTTATTATTCCCCCTCTCATAGATAGTATATATGAATTGACTGTGTCTTGACGTCCTGTTCGGTGTGCGTAGGTCCAGTGTGTTCATCATCATCAATATTCTCCATCCTTCTTCCTCCACCTTCCTCCTCCACCTTCCTCCTTTTCCTTCCTCTTCCTCCCTCCCTACTTCCTCATCCACCTTTCCTCCTCCCTACTTCCTCTTCCACCTTCCTCCTGTTCCTCTTTCCTCCTCCCTACTTCCTCCTCCACCTTCCTCTTTTTCCTACCTCCTCCCTCCTTCCGTTTCCTCCCTCCTTCCTCATCTTCCTCATCATCTCTAGTGATTATTTCACTCTATCAAGAATATAACCGCGTGTGATCAGGATCTATGTTGTTATCTATTCAGCCACACATTTTATCTCCACTATCCAAAAAGCAAACAGTAAATTGTGTGTCATCTGATGCTCTATGCTGTTTGCAAAAGCAACTTTAGTTGCAATTAGCGGGTGAAGAGTTAATGTGTCCCTTTATATTATGCATGTGAACTGTAATTTGGTGGTAGGTCCCACTAGTCACTAGACTGGTCCCACTAGTCACTAGACTGGTCCCACTAGTCACTAGACTGGTGGATATATATTTAAAAAAAATGGTAGTCTATTAATGTACCCTTTACTAGAAATATATATTTTAGGGTTGCAATATAGGGCCTTACACATTTGGTGAAACTTTGGAACTATAATCTACAAGTTGGATATTTTGAACATCAGAATATAATGGAATTCGACAGGCGTTTTAGTTTTTCGCTTTAAATTTTGAATTCCAAAAAAAAAATCAAAATTTGGTGCACCCAAGTACTGGTTAACCGCTGGAGCCTGCCCAGGAAAGGTGTTAAGTAAACTGCCCGCCGGCGATATAGCCCAAAATGGTGCTGATGCAGGCGTAAAACCCGAAATATAACATAATAAAAATTCAAAATTGTTTTATGCGGAATGGTTTACGCTGTAGATGGTATAGTAATTTGTACATGTATCTGCTGTATTCCTGTGTTCATACACTATAAGTCTTTGATTTCTCTTCGAACTCCACCCACTTTAACCACACCCAGTGTAGTTCATACCCCGAAACTATTAACCGTGTGTGTTTTACGTTTATTTATCGTCGCTACCGGTTGCCCATTTGAGCGACGCTTCCTGAAGAGATTAGTCACTTTACAGGGTTCCCACAGACCTTGAAAACTCCTTGAATTTGTGTCAGGTCCTTGAAAACTCCTTGAATTTGGTATTGGTGGTTTTTGTCCTTAAAAAGTCCTTAAATCCTGGGAAAAACTCCTTAAATTACCATAGCGTGTGCTTGAATCGCATGCAAGTTTTGAATTGTTGCTAAAATATTTTATTATTAATAAAATTCACCAATTTCGGCCGGGTGATTGGCAAAAAATGCGTCCGTCCCGAGTTAATTATTAGGTGTGGCCTCAAAAGATAGCGGCTGCACTTTGCGGTGTTTTCACCTCTTTGTGCTATTAAGGCAAACCGGAAACAACAACAGTACATTTGGAACTGTTCGGATTTCGAATTTAACGAGTCCTTGAAAAACGATGATATGTCCTTGAAAAGTCCTTGAATTTCAGTCTCAACAGTCTGTGGGAACCCTGCTTTAGATTTTTGGAGGATAGTGGAGAACCATTCCAGAGTCTCCTGGTTGTTTTATGTGCACGGTGTAAAGCACCGAAACGAGACCTCGGTTTAAAGTCCCATCTGAAAGACTGTTAATTTTATTATGGTCAGACGAAGGATCGAACCTGCGACCCCTCGATTACCAGTCCAGCATGTTAACCGTTGGACTACAGATCCATCTGTAACTATTACCCTGTGATTCATTCCATAACTTAACAAATTATACCAGACAAAACTTTATGCGGAGTTCATAAACGGAATATTAAATTAGCATACGAACCAGCTTTTTATGATGTAAAGAACATGATTGTTGTCTCCCCTGTACTATAAAGTGGCATTTACATATTAAAAATTCTATATTATGTTTACGTAATCCGTATTCAATTAGAAAAGTGTTTGTGCGTTGTATCCATGTAGTTCTTTTATTAGCCAATAAAGGCACATGTCCATGCATATTTTATTTATTTCTTTTCATGCAATGTATTTTTTATACATAATTTAATAACTGCCTCAATATGCTAGTTAGAAATCTTCTAATAATGAATACAGGTATTAAATACATACTTTACTTTATCTTTGTGTCCGCTATAGGTGGTCGAGCGGTTAAGGTCGCTGACTTGTATACCACTGTAACCTATCATCACTGATGGTCACGGGTTCGAGCCCCGCTCAGTCCGTGTCTCATTTATATGAAAAAGTTGGCAGTTTCTTACGAAGGTTGGTGCAGCACCCAAGTACTGGTTAACCGCTGGAGCCTGCCCATGAAAGGTGTTGTTAGGTAAACTGCCCGCCGGCGATATAGCCCAACATGGTGCTGATGCAGGCGTAAAACCCGAAATATAAAATATATATACATTATCTTTGTCTATATTCACCATGCAGTGGCAAGATATCCAAACATAAAAAACTAGGATTAACTCTTTGCATATTGGGTAAAATAAATGCTATTAATAATTCAAATAAGTGTAGTAGACTAGTCGTCCGCCTCCATGGTCGAGTGGTTTTGATCGTTAATTTGAATACCACTGTAGCCTATCATTATTGATTGTCACAAGTTCGAGCCCCGCTCAGACCGTATCAAGTACTGGGTAACTGCTGGAGCCTGCCCAGGAAGGGTGTTGTTAGGTAAACTGCCCGTCGCTTAAATGGGAAACCGGTAGCAACGTTAAATAAACTTATATTACAAAAAGACTAGACCACAAAAATAACCAAATCAATGGGAAATTACTACAGCAGATTTCCAGAACACTCAATGAGACTGCAACATCAAGTTGTTTTAATAAACATTTATTTTAGCTTCATTGCTTAAATGGGAAACCGGTAGCAACGTTAAATAAACTTATATTACAAAAAGACTAGACCACAAAAATAACCAAATCAATGGGAAATTACTACAGCAGATTTCCAGAACACTCAATGAGACTGCAACATCAAGTTGTTTTAATAAACATTTATTTTAGCTTCATTGCTTATATTAATCACTCTCGAGACCTAGAATCCATCGCCACGAGGGAGAGTGACGAGGCAACGTGGAATTTAAATGCTTTACCTACGGAATTTAAATGCTTTACCTACGGGCACAATCGTAATGGCAACGAGGAATTTAAATGCTTTACCTACGGGCACAATCGTAATGGCAACGAGGAATTTAAATGCTTTACCACCACAACAAGGCACGAGGAATTTAAATGCTTTACCTATGGGCACAATCGGAACGGCTCCATCGGGGCTCAAACTCCTGGCCTTTCACACCTGAAGCGAATGCACTATCGTGACTTGCACAATATGCAAGATGCATGTTGCTGTCGTGCAGTGGATCAGTGTGTTGCTATGTCATTTTGGATGAGCAGTGAACAGTATGCAATTAGTTCATAGGTGCTTGATGAACTGTAGCGGCATCGGGCAACTGTTCCAAAGCCATCCCCAATACATCGGGGCAATAGTTTTGACTGTTCCCCAAACACCTAAGAAATCATTGTTTTATTACCTGACGAAAACTTATTTTGGAGACCACTTGTGTATATTTATGTCAAATGAATCGTACCGTTTACGTAAATCATGACTGCTTATCAGTTTTTATGCTATACCTTCGATATCGCCGCTTTCTTCAACTTCACCATTACAGCTGGGATAATTTTGTTGGCACCAGAAAAGTCGCTATTATTAACTACAGTCTACATCTGCTATGTCGAATTCCGTCGGACTGAGCAATATACTTCGACAAAACCGAAGCTTGACGTAACGTAATTCGATATAAACGGAGCCAGTTATATGTAAAATAATAGTGTCTGAAACAGGACATTGATCCGACTTCGATAACCGGAGAATTCGACATAACGGATGTAGACTGTATATCAACTTGCATATTTGAAAGCAGTCAATTCACAAATTAGTTAAACATACAGATAATACTTTGACTATGCATACCGAATTGGCATTTATATTGCTGAGTATCGATTCGTATTTGTATTAACAGTCTTTCAGATGGGACTTTAAACCGAGGTCTCGTGTCGGTGCTTTACACCATGCACGTAAAAGAACCAGTGGAGACTTTTGGAATGGGTCTCTGTCTGTATCATTGCACTATCCTCCAAACATCTAAAATGACTAATCTCTTCACGAGGCGTCGCTCATATGGGCAACCGGTAGCGACGATAAATAAACGTAAAAAACGTATTGGTATTCGTGGCATTGAAATGGCTGATGAAAGAATGTACAACTTCTAAGATACCATACACTGATGCTAAGCAAGTCTTGCTTTTACATTGCTGCAAAACTTGGAATAATATATAATTCAATAAACTTCAGTTAATTAACATAATATTAATGAATCGTCTTCTGTTACGCTCACATCTTAGAGAGGAAACAGTAATATCAGGACTGAGACATCTGTAATTTTCTATTACCTCCATTGGTAGATAAAGTCTGATTTATTCCAATATGTGAATAGGTTCTTTAAGTTAGAATCCTTTGTTTTTACTGTTATTCCCTAATCAGATGTTGCGGTATGATAATTGTGATGTTATCAAAATCGTGTTAATTAACTGATAACATTCTTTTACAAATACGTACCCATTGCATATACTGTAGGAGATCTGTCGAGGTATAGTAATTTAATAATCATATGAAGCGATTGTAGAATAAAATTGCTAACATGTTGTGCAAAGGAAACAATGATAAAAACAGAGGAAAACATTTAATAGGACCTATTTACTTTTAGGGAGTATTCAGGGGCAGTAACTGACCGATGTCTCTTATTCAGAGTCCACCATGGTGTATGCCATTCAGTCCTCCTTAAATGTTGGAACATAATCCTTCACACATTGCACTAATTTAACCAATATTTCGTACATTTTTATACCAACTTTGCCTATATTGTTTTCTAAAAGGATATAAAGTTTACCTCTAAGGCACGTGCACAGTTTCTTTTTGGTGTCAGTATACTTATATTGATTGAATGTGGGATTCACACTGAACAGACGGATCTGTAGCCCAGTGGTAAAACGCTGGACTGGTAATCCAGGGATCGCAGGTTCGATCCCCCGTCTGACCCTAATAAAATTAACAGTCTTTCAGATGGGACGTTAAACCGAGGTCTCGTGTCGGTGCTTTACACCGTGCACGTAAAAGAACCAAGGAGACTCTGTCTGTATCATTCCATTATCCTCCAAAATCTAAAATTACTAATCTTTTCAGGAGGCGTCGCTCATATGGGCAACCGGTAGCGACGATAAATAAACGTAAAACACACACACACAAATTCGCATTGAAAATATTATTCAGTTACGATACAGTCAATTTTAAATATATTATCGAATCTAAAAACGATCGCACAGTTTCCATAATATATAGAATTTAACGGTGTTACGCCCGATTTCCATGAAGTGTAGTTTATCCGCGCACCTATTTCAAGTTTATCGCGTTACTTTGTCTGCTGTAAAAAGCCGATACATGTATTATTAATATAAGCGAGCGGGTTTGGGTCACTTTTATTTGGGTCAAATGCCATGCGCGGTTCGTACTTGCATAGCTATTAGAACAGCTATATGCGGACGATATGTTGTTTTCCTTGACTTTGTAGAAGACATTTCTTTTAAATAAAAGGAAGCACAGGTTGTGTGTGCACCAACTAGCGCAGAAAAAGGGCATTTCAGTGGTGCACACTACCAATTGGTCATACACCCGGAGCTTGAACTTGTTACGTACTAAGCTGTATCATAGTACAGTGGTTATTACGCTCGCTTCTCACTAATGCAACCCTGCTCGATCCTCGAAAGGGATGTATGTGAGATTGTACGGTTGTCGCTAGATCGGACATGTGGGTTGTCTCCGATAACGCCGGTTTCCTCCCACACGGATGACCACATTTATGCTTTCACCCTCCTCCAACGAGAGTGATAAATATAAGTTGTAAAAGCTTGTTTCACACTCGTTAAATGAATAAAGCATACATTTTAAATTAGTCACACGTTTGAAGAGACAAACCCATAGTAACGCTTTAACAGTCTCCGCACAAAAAGTTTCTATTAATTAGTGAGATGGCAGGCCCACACCGTCAAGTAGAACATTGTCTCTTAAGTCTGGCCTAGACGCTATCACTTCAAATACACTAATGACATTGCAGGTATTTTGATGTCCAACATTTTGTGAGCAATGAACACGCGACCGTACACTATAATAAATGAATGCTTATTGATTCGTTATTATGTAAAAACTACGCACATTTTATTCATTCTACAAATGGCAACGCTGTTCCATCGTTGCCGGACTAGTCGCTTTGATTTTTTTAATATAGTACTATAATTGTGACGTGTTTATTGCGCAATTGCGCCATTGTACGGACGCCATTAAGTCGATTGTCCATATCGATCTCTGGAATAGATTCCCTGCAGTGCTACTGACTGCAAACCATCTTCTCTCTAGCTGTATTGAGAAACCGTGAGCATACAAAATCCCAATCGATTCACAAGCAAATTTAAGAGATATTACTCTGGCGTACAGTACTAGCATTGGTACGGAAAATCGATCAATCGTTTGCTTGTTTGGAGTTTAATCTAAACATGGTCACACTCGAGTGAAGGATATTAGACTGGATGGTGTTGGAGCCGATGAAACAGATCCTGCGATTATATAACGGTCAATTGGATATCGATATTTAGCGAAATGTTTAATGGAGGAATTGATGAGCACTACTAGAAGACAGTGTAATTTCTTCCATAGTGGATCAATATAATTTGTGGATGTTTTTGTGTGTGGTGTCCTAGTCCGGAGTAAGCAGTTTTCTGCAAAATTCAATAGTTGCATTTTCTAGGATAGTAGCAAAGCTTGTGCTGTTGCATGGATATATTCGCAGTGTGGCTACTAAAACATATACCAACTGAATATCAGGATTCGTTACATAAATAAAAGTGTTGTCTCATTAATGAACCCGTTTTTTGTAACGACCATCCTCTGTACGCGACCATATTTGTTTATCATAGTCTCATGCAGACATAAAAAGAGCTAATGCGATATATTAAATGTCTATGTTCGCCATAGCGTCATTTGGCATCCGGAATCGACCACCATGTTTGGTTGCTGGAATATACAATCTTTTGGCGGGATCACTTTCATATCTCGTCTGCTTGTGCCTTTGGATTTATCTATTTAGTGTTTCCGTTCGGGAATATTTCTTGCGCCAAATTTTTAATTATTTTTGGAAAATGGGTAACGAAGGAAGTATTGCATCCGATTCCGAGAGTCAGGTTTCGGATTGGCAATCTATCTATTCCTACGGCTCACGCGCCGGAAGGAGATCTTCACTCGGTTCCATGCGGATACCGTCTCCCATGGATCCACCGGAACCGGATTTGAGTCATTTATCCCCTGATGAGATTGCCAAAATACAAGAGGTCATCGGTCGAGCAAAAGAATTAAAAGATGAAGAAAATAAAAGAATAAGGTTAGTAACAAAAGCTGATTAATGTGTCCTCGGTTTGTATCACCTTGGAAACGTGACAACATCACCATTAGAGAAAAATAACAGACGAGAAGCCCTCGCTATTCGTTCATTTCCGACACAATTCAAAAGCTCACAATACTCGCAGTTCATCTTACTAAAGTCATTGAATTATGACACGTGATGTTTATGACAACATAGAATATAATTAGCCAATGGGACACATGCTGCTATTTATATCACGCATACAAAGTACTTGACTACGAGGTGTTTATCATCGAATTTAGCCCAAACCTTTTGTGCCTTCCTCATCATCATCATCATCATCAGTAATTGCAGCACTCCTCATTGCGTATATTAGTTAATACAATTTTTTAACTCGATTGCTAAACAAGTTCGTTCAACTTATTTATATTAATCGCTTTCGAGACCTCATTCATAAGGGAATCCATTGCCATGAAGGAGAGAGAAGAGGCAATGTGGAATTTAAATGCCTTGCCTAAGTGCACAATCGTAACGGCTCCAGCGGGGCTCGAACACCGGGCCTTTCGCACCTGAAGCGAGTTTAGCAATTACTATGCCCAGCAGCAGGCGCGGGGCGGGGTGCAAGTAAAATAATATGAGTACATCAAAACGGTTTATAGTTTCTCTACTTTTCAGCTTTAACATTACTGTATAATTCCAATATGTTGAGGGCCTCATGGTAGACTAACTGTTGTTAAATGAGTTCTCTCGTAAAATAAAGTCTTCATTGTTATTATTATTATTGTTGACGATGTATGGTGTGTCGATGCTCTCTTTCTATATATTTCTATGTAAATGTTTTAGCCCAAACGTCTGTTTTACGTTTATTTATCGTCGCTACCAATTGCCCATATGAGCGACGCCTCCTGAAGAGATTAGTCATTTTAGATTTTTGGAGGATAGTGCAATGATACAGAGCAAGACCCATTCCAGAGTCTTCTCTGGTTCTTTTACGTGCACAATATACAGCACCGACACGAGACCTCGGTTTAATGTCCCATTTGTAAGACTGTTCATTTTATTAGGGTCAGACGGGGGATCGAACCTGCGATCCCTGGATTACCAGTCCAGCGTGTTACCCTAAACCTTTCTATATAACTGTTTTATACAGGGCGTATAATCCGTTCGTTGTCAGTTGATATGAAATATAATGTGATTGCGTATTAACTCTTTGCATGATGGGTAAAATAACGGCTATTAATAGTTCCAAGTAATTGTCATTAAAACAAATTCGTGACGTCATACCTTTGTACTTGCAGTCCATTATTATTAATATTGGACTGGTGTCAAACGGCCAGAGTATTATATTAAATACTAAGCGTATTAAATACTAAGGACATTACCAATGTTAATTAGTAGGATCGTGTTATATAAGTGTATGTTTTAAGTAAGATATAAGCCTCAAACGGATCCAATATGTAAAATATTGGTATTGTCTTCGGTGCTACGCGCCTCGCACAGTCCAATATTTTACATATTGGATCGTTTTCGGCTTAAATGTTTTTTCTTATATGAAGCTGTGGATATGTAATCTGTGGAACTATAGCATGAAATTGCACGACATATTTGACTGTTATTTTCAATGGTAGCGTACAAAGAGTTAAAGCTGGTTAGTACACGTATAACTGACAGCCTATCATTCATTATTAACGTTATTCATGGTGACCAGTCTAACAATCGTTTATTCAAAACGAGGCCTACACTTTGTTCACATTCACATGATGACGTCAGCAAATGCTTGTTAGTATTACCTACGCCATACCACAGGAACTTGAAATTGTATCCATAAGCCACCATAATCCACCAATGGTCTCGTACCTCTATCCTAGGACACCCCTCCTCTATTTGGTGGTCCTAGGATAGAGGTACGAGACCATTGGTGGATTATGGTGGCTTATGGATAACATTTCATGTTCCTGTGGCCATACATTCAAACCTCTGTTAAATACCACCTTTACCATGACATTTTATCCATAAGCCACCATAAACCACCAACGGTCTCGTACCTCTATCCTAGGAC
>CM026398.1:14563919-14599878 GCA_014843695.1 Archivesica marissinica
CTATAAGAGTGGAGATGAAAGCTTACATACATCCCTGCTATAAGACTGGAGATGAAAGCTTACATGCATCCCTGCTATAAGAGTGGAGCTGAAAGCTTACATACATTCCCGCTATAAGAGTGGAGATGAAAGCTTACATACATCCCTGCTATAAGACTGGAAATGAAAGCTTACATACATCCCTGCTATAAGAGTGGAGCTGAAAGCTTACATACATCCCTGCTATAAGAGTGGAGCTGAAAGCTTACATACATCCCTGCTATAAGAGTGGAGCTGAAAGCTTACATACATCCCTGCTATAAGACTGGAGCTGAAAGCTTACATACATCCCTGCTATAAGAGTGGAGATGAAAGCTTACATGCATCCCTGCTAAAAACAAACCCAACACCCTATAAGAGTGGAGCTGAAAGCTTACATACATCCCCGCTATAAGAGTGGAGCTGAAAGCTTACATACATCCCTGCTATAAGAGTGGAGATGAAAGCTTACATACATCCCTGCTATAAGACTGGAGCTGAAAGCTTACATACATCCCTGCTATAAGACTGGAGATGAAAGCTTACATACATCCCTGCTATAAGAGTGGAGATGAAAGCTTACATACATCCTGCTATAAGACTGGAGCTGAAAGCTTACATACATCCCTGCTATAAGAGTGGAGATGAAAGCTTCCATACACCCTGCTATAAGAGTGGAGCTGAAAGCTTACATACATCCCTGCTATAAGAGTGGAGCTGAAAGCTTACATACATCCTGCTATAAGACTGGAGATGAAAGCTTACATACATCCCTGCTATAAGACTGGAGATGAAAGCTTACATACATCCCTGCTATAAGAGTGGAGCTGAAAGCTTACATACATCCCTGCTATAAGAGTGGAGCTGAAAGCTTACATACATCCTGCTATAAGAGTGGAGCTGAAAGCTTACATACATCCTGCTATAAGAGTGGAGCTGAAAGCTTACATACATCCCTGCTATAAGAGTGGAGCTGAAAGCTTACATACATCCCTGCTATAAGAGTGGAGCTGAAAGCTTACATACATCCCTGCTATAAGAGTGGAGATGAAAGCTTACATACATCCTGCTATAAGACTGGAGCTGAAAGCTTACATACATCCCTGCTATAAGAGTGGAGATGAAAGCTTACATACATCCTGCTATAAGACTGGAGATGAAAGCTTACATACATCCTGCTATAAGACTGGAGATGAAAGCTTACATACATCCCTGCTATAAGAGTGGAGCTGAAAGCTTACATACATCCCTGCTATAAGACTGGAGCTGAAAGCTTACATACATCCCTGCTATAAGAGTGGAGCTGAAAGCTTACATGCATCCCACTATAAGAGTGGAGCTGAAAGCTTACATGCATCCCTGCTATAAGACTGGAGATGAAAGCTTACATACATCCCTGCTATAAGACTGGAGATGAAAGCTTACATACATCCCTGCTATAAGACTGGAGCTGAAAGCTTACATACATCCCTGCTATAAGACTGGAGCTGAAAGCTTACATGCATCCCTGCTATAAGACTGGAGCTGAAAGCTTCATACATCCCTGCTATAAGAGTGGAGCTGAAAGCTTACATACATCCCTCTATAAGAGTGGAGCTGAAAGCTTACATGCATCCCTGCTATAAGATGGAGCTGAAAGCTTACATGCATCCCTGCTATAAGAGTGGAGCTGAAAGCTTACATACATCCCTGCTATAAGAGTGGAGCTGAAAGCATACATACATCCCTGCTATAAGAGTGGAGCTGAAAGCTTACATACATCCCTGCTATAAGAGTGGAGCTGAAAGCTTACATACATCCCTGCTATAAGAGTGGAGCTGAAAGCTTACATGCATCCCTGCTATAAGAGTGGAGCTGAAAGCATCCATACATCCCTGCTATAAGAGTGGAGCTGAAAGCTTACATGCATCCCTGCTATAAGAGTGGAGCTGAAAGCTTACATGCATCCCTGCTATAAGAGTGGAGCTGAAAGCTTACATACATCCCTGCTATAAGAGTGGAGCTGAAAGCTTACATACATCCCTGCTATAAGAGTGGAGCTGAAAGCTTACATGCATCCCTGCTATAAGAGTGGAGCTGAAAGCTTACATGCATCCCTGCTATAAGAGTGGAGCTGAAAGCTTACATGCATCCCTGCTATAAGAGTGGAGCTGAAAGCTTACATACATCCCTGCTATAAGAGTGGAGCTGAAAGCATACATACATCCCTGCTATAAGAGTGGAGCTGAAAGCTTACATACATCCCTGCTATAAGAGTGGAGCTGAAAGCATACATACATCCCTGCTATAAGAGTGGAGCTGAAAGCTTACATGCATCCCTGCTATAAGAGTGGAGCTGAAAGCTTACATACATCCCTGCTATAAGAGTGGAGCTGAAAGCTTACATGCATCCCTGCTATAAGAGTGGAGCTGAAAGCATTCATACATCCCTGCTATAAGAGTGGAGCTGAAAGCTTACATGTATCCCCGCTATAAGAGTGGAGCTGAAAGCTTACATACATCCCTGCTATAAGACTGGAGATGAAAGCTTACATGCATCCCCGCTATAAGAGTGGAGATGAAAGCTTACATACATCCCTGCTATAAGACTGGAGATGAAAGCTTACATGCATCCCCGCTATAAGAGTGGAGCTGAAAGCTTACATAAAGTCCCGCCATAAGAGTGGAGCTGAAAGCTTACATGCATCCCTGCTATAAGACTGGAGCTGAAAGCTTACATACATCCCTGCTATAAGACTGGAGCTGAAAGCTTACGTACATCCCTGCTATAAGAGTGGAAATGAAAGCTTACATGCATCCCTGCTATAATAGTGGAGCTGAAAGCTTACATACATCCCTGCTATAAGAGTGGAGATGAAAGCTTACATATATCCCTGCTATAAGACTGGAGATGAAAGCTTACATACATCCCTGCTATAAGACTGGAGATGAAAGCTTACATACATCCCTGCTATAAGACTGGAGATGAAAGCTTACATACATCCCTGCTATAAGAGTGGAGCTGAAAGCTTACATGCATCCCTGCTATAAGAGTGGAGCTGAAAGCATCCATACATCCCTGCTATAAGAGTGGAGCTGAAAGCTTACATGCATCCCTGCTATAAGAGTGGAGCTGAAAGCTTACATGCATCCCTGCTATAAGAGTGGAGCTGAAAGCTTAAATACATCCCTGCTATAAGAGTGGAGCTGAAAGCTTACATACATCCCTGCTATAAGAGTGGAGCTGAAAGCTTACATGCATCCCTGCTATAAGAGTGGAGCTGAAAGCTTACATGCATCCCTGCTATAAGAGTGGAGCTGAAAGATTACATGCATCCCTGCTATAAGAGTGGAGCTGAAAGCTTACATACATCCCTGCTATAAGAGTGGAGCTGAAAGCATACATACATCCCTGCTATAAGAGTGGAGCTGAAAGCTTACATACATCCCTGCTATAAGAGTGGGGCTGAAAGCATACATACATCCCTGCAATAAGAGTGGAGCTGAAAGCTTACATGCATCCCTGCTATAAGAGTGGAGCTGAAAGCTTACATACATCCCTGCTATAAGACTGGAACTGAAAGCATCCATACATCCCTGCTATAAGAGTGGAGATGAAAGCTTACATGCATCCCTGCTATAAGAGTGGAGCTGAAAGCTTACATGTATCCCCACTATAAGAGTGGAGCTGAAAGCTTACATACATCCCTGCTATAAGACTGGAGATGAAAGCTTACATACATCCCTGCTATAAGAGTGGAGCTGAAAGCTTACATGCATCCCTGCTATAAGACTGGAGATGAAAGCTTACATGCATCCCCGCTATAAGAGTGGAGATGAAAGCTTACATACATCCCTGCTATAAGACTGGAGATGAAAGCTTACATGCATCCCTGCTATAAGAGTGTAGCTGAAAGCTTACATAAATCCCTGCTATAAGAATGGAACTGAAAGCTTACATGCATCCCTGCTATAAGAGTGGAGCTTAAAGCTTACATACATCCCTGCTATAAGAGTGGGGCTGAAAGCTTACATACATCCCTGCTATAAGAGTGGAGCTGAAAGCTTACATACATCCCTGCTATAAGACTGTAGGTGAAAGCTTACATACAACCCTGCTATAAGAGTGGAGCTGAAAGCTTACATGCATCCCTGCTATAAGAGTGGAGCTGAAAGCATCCATACATCCCTGATATAAGAGTGGAGCTGAAAGCTTACATGTATCCCCGCTATAAGAGTGGAGCTGAAAGCTTACATACATTCCGGCTATAAGAGTGGAGATGAAAGCTTACATACATCCCTGCTATAAGACTGGAGCTGAAAGCTTACATGCATCCCCGCGATAAGACTGGAGATGAATGCTGCCATACATTCCCGCTATAAGAGTGGAGCTGAAAGCTTACATACATCCTGCTATAAGAGTGGAGCTGAAAGCTTACATACATCCTGCTATAAGAATGGAGATGAAAGCTTACATACATCCCTGCTATAAGACTGGAGATGAAAGCTTACAGACATCCCTGCTATAAGACTGAAGATGAAAGCTTACATACATCCCTGCTATATGAGTGGAGCTAAAAGCTTACATGCATCCCTGCTATAAGACTGGAGATGAAAGTTTACATACATCCCTGCTATAAGAGTGGAGCTGAAAGCTTACATGCATCCCTGCTATAAGACTGGAGATGAAAGCTTACATACATCCCTGCTATATGATTGGTGCTGAAAGCTTACATGCATCACTGCTATAAGAGTGGAGATGAAAGCTTACATTCATCCCTTCTATAAGAGTGGAGCTGAAAGCTTACATGTATCCCCGCTATAAGAGTGGAGCTGAAAGCTTACATACATCCCTGCTATAAGACTGGAGATGAAAGCTTACATACATCCCTGCTATAAGAGTGGAGCTGAAAGCTTACATACATCCCTGCTATAAGAGTGGAGCTGAAAGCTTACATGCATCCCTGCTATAAGAGTGGAGCTGAAAGCTTACATGCATCCCTGCTATAAGAGTGGAGCTGAAAGCTTACATACATCCCTGCTATAAGAGTGGAGCTGAAAGCTTACATACATCCCTGCTATAAGAGTGGAGCTGAAAGCTTACAAGCATCCCTGCTATAAGAGTGGAGCTGAAAGCTTACATGCATCCCTGCTATAAGAGTGGAGCTGAAAGCTTACATGCATCCCTGCTATAAGAGTGGAGCTGAAAGCTTACATACATCCCTGCTATAAGAGTGGAGCTGAAAGCATACATACATCCCTGCTATAAGAGTGGAGCTGAAAGCTTACATACATCCCTGCTATAAGAGTGGAGCTGAAAGCATACATACATCCCTGCTATAAGAGTGGAGCTGAAAGCTTACATGCATCCCTGCTATAAGAGTGGAACTGAAAGCTTACATACATCCCTGCTATAAGAGTGGAGATGAAAGCTTACATGCATCCCTGCTATAAGAGTGGAGCTGAAAGCTTACATGTATCACCGCTATAAGAGTGGAGCTGAAAGCTTACATACATCCCTGCTATAAGACTGGAGATGAAAGCTTACATACATCCCTGCTATAAGAGTGGAGCTGAAAGCTTACATGCATCCCTGCTATAAGACTGGAGATGAAAGCTTACATGCATCCCTGCTATAAGAGTGGAGATGAAAGCTTACATACATCCCTGCTATAAGACTGGAGATGAAAGCTTACATGCATCCCTGCTATAAGAGTGGAGCTGAAAGCTTACATACATTCCCGCTATAAGAGTGGAGATGAAAGCTTACATGCATCCCTGCTATAAGACTGGAGCTGAAAGCTTACATGCATCCCTGCTATAAGAGTGGGGCTGAAAGCTTACATACATCCCTGCTATAAGACTGGAGATGAAAGCTTACATACATCCCTGCTATAAGAGTGGAGCTGAAAGCTTACATACATCCCTGCTATAAGAGTGGAGATGAAAGCTTACATACATCCCCGCTATAAGAGTGAAGCTGAAAGCTTACATACATCCTGCTATAAGACTGGATATGAAAGCTTACATACCTCCCTGCTATAAGACTGGAGATGAAAGCTTACAAACATCCTGCTATAAGACTGGAGATGAAAGCTTACATATATCCCTGCTATAAGACTGGAGATGAAAGCTTACATACATCCCTGCTATAAGAGTGGAGCTGAAAGCTTACATGCATCCCTGCTATAAGACTGGAAATGAAAGCTTACATACATCCCTGCTATAAGACTGGAGATGAAAGCTTACATACATCCCTGCTATAAGACTAGAGATGAAAGCTTACATACATCCCTGCTATAAGACTGGAGTTGAAAGCTTACATGCATCCCCGCGATAAGACTGGAGATGAAAGCTGCCATACATTCCCGCTATAAGAGTGGAGCTGAAAGCTTACATACATCCTGCTATAAGAGTGGAGCTGAAAGCTTACATACATCCTGCTATAAGACTGGAGATGAAAGCTTACATACATCCCTGCTATAAGACTGGAGATGAAAGCTTACAGACATCCCTGCTATAAGACTGGAGATGAAAGCTTACATACATCCCCATGATAAGACTGGAGATGAAAGCTTACATACATCCCTGCTATAAGACTGGAGATGAAAGCTTACAGACATCCCTGCTATAAGACTGGAGATGAAAGCTTACATACATCCTGCTATAGGACTGGAACTGAAAGCATCCATACGTCCCTGCTATAAGAGTGGAGCTGAAAGCTTACATGCATCCCTGCTATAAGACTTGAGCTTAAAGCTTACATACATCCCTGCTATAAGAGTGGGGCTGAAAGATTACATACATCCCTGCTATAAGAGTGGAGCTGAAAGCTTACATACATCCCTGCTATAAGACTGGAGTTGAAAGCTTACATACATCCCTGCTATAAGAGTGGAGCTGAAAGCTTAAATGCATCCCTGCTATAAGAGTGGAGCTGAAAGCATCCATACATCCCTGATATAAGAGTGGAACTGAAAGCTTACATGCATCCCTGCTAGAGTGTATGTATGACTGTGTCGTTGATTCTGAATTCTACAGTGACTTGCTAGGAAATAAATTGATGTGTTTTTAAATATGATCATATATGTCTCACATTTGCCTTGTTGTAAATACTCATTTTACACTCTATTTTTATGCATTGATACATAGTAATGTAAAGTTTGGATTGTACAGCGCAACCGAATATTTTATACATTTTTGGGCTTTATAAATGCTTTGTATTTGTATTTGTATTTGTATAATAGTGGAGCTGAAAGCTTACATACATACTGCTATTAGAGTGGAGCTGAAAGCTTACATGCATCCCTGCTATAAGAGTGGAGCTGAAAGCTTACATGCATCCCTGCTATAAGAGTGGAGCTGAAAGCATCCATACATCCCTGATATAAGAGTGGAACTGAAAGCTTACATGCATCCCTGCTATACTAGTGGAGCTGAAAGCTTACATACATACTGCTATAAGAGTGGAACTGAAAGCATCCATACGTCCCTGCTATAAAAGTGGAGCTGAAAGCTTACATGCATCCCTGCTATAAGAGTGGAGCTTAAAGCTTACATACATCCCTGCTATAAGAGTGGGGCTGAAAGATTACATACATCCCTGCTCTAAGAGTGGAGCTGAAAGCTTACATACATCCCTGCTATAAGACTGGAGTTGAAAGCTTACATACATCCCTGCTATAAGAGTGGAGTTGAAAGCTTACATGCATCCCTGCTATAAGAGTGGAGCTGAAAGCATCCATACATCCCTGATATAAGAGTGGAGCTGAAAGCTTACATGTATCCCCGCTATAAGAGTGGGGCTGAAAGCTTACATACATCCCTGCTATAAGAGTGGAGATGAAAGCTTACATACATCCCTGCTATAAGACTGGAGCTGAAAGCTTACATGCATCCCCGCGATAAGACTGGAGATGAAAGCTGCCATATATTCCCGCTATAAGAGTGTAGCTGAAAGCTTACATACATCCTGCTATAAGAGTGGAGCTGAAAGCTTACATACATCCTGCTATAAGACTGGAGATGAAAGCTTACATACATCCCTGCTATAAGACTGGAGATGAAAGCTTACAGACATCCCTGCTATAAGACTGTAGATGAAAGCTTACATATATCCCTGCTATAAGAGTGGAGCTGAAAGCTTACATGCATCCCTGCTATATGAGTGGAGCTGAAAGCTTACATGCATCCCTGCTATAAGACTGGAGATGAAAGCTTACATACATCCCTGCTATAAGAGTGGAGCTGAAAGCTTACATGCATCCCTGCTATAAGACTGGAGATGAAAGCTTACATACATCCCTGCTATAAGAGTGGAGCTGAAAGCTTACATGCATCCCTGCTATAAGACTGGAGATGAAAGCTTACATACATCCCTGCTATAAGAGTGGAGCTGAAAGCTTACATACATCCCTGCTATAAGAGTGGAGCTGAAAGCTTACATGCATCCCTGCTATAAGAGTGGAGCTGAAAGCTTACATGCATCCCTGCTATAAGAGTGGAGCTGAAAGCTTACATGCATCCCTGCTATAAGAGTGGAGCTGAAAGCTTACATACATCCCTGCTATAAGAGTGGAGCTGAAAGCTTACATACATCCCTGCTATAAGAGTGGAGCTGAAAGCTTACATACATCCCTGCTATAAGAGTGGAGCTGAAAGCTTACATACATCCCTGCTATAAGAGTGGAGCTGAAAGCTTACATACATCCCTGCTATAAGAGTGGAGCTGAAAGCTTACATACATCCCTGCTATAAGAGTGGAACTGAAAGCTTACATACATCCCTGCTATAAGAGTGGAGATGAAAGCTTACATGCATCCCTGCTATAAGAGTGGAGCTGAAAGCTTACATGCATCCCTGCTATAAGAGTGGAGCTGAAAGCTTACATACATCCCTGCTATAAGACTGGAGATGAAAGCTTACATACATCCCTGCTATAAGAGTGGAGCTGAAAGCTTACATGCATCCCTGCTATAAGACTGGAGATGAAAGCTTACATGCATCCCCGCTATAAGAGTGGAGATGAAAGCTTACATACATCCCTGCTATAAGACTGGAGATGAAAGCTTACATGCATCCCTGCTATAAGAGTGGAGCTGAAAGCTTACATACATTCCCGCTATAAGAGTGGAGATGAAAGCTTACATGCATCCCTGCTATAAGACTGGAGCTGAAAGCTTACATACATCCCTGCTATAAGACTGGAGCTGAAAGCTTACATACATCCCTGCTATAAGAGTGGAGCTGAAAGCTTACATGCATCCCTGCTATAATAGTGGAGCTGAAAGCTTACATACATCCCTGCTATAAGAGTGGGGCTGAAAGCTTACATACATCCCTGCTATAAGAGTGGAGCTGAAAGCTTACATACATCCCTGCTATAAGACTGGAGCTGAAAGCTTACATACATCCCTGCTATAAGAGTGGAGCTGAAAGCTTACATGCATCCCTGCTATAAGAGTGGAGCTGAAAGCATCCATACATCCCTGATATAAGAGTGGAGCTGAAAGCTTACATGTATCCCCGCTATAAGAGTGGAGCTGAAAGCTTACATACATCCCTGCTATAAGAGTGGAGATGAAAGCTTACATACATCCCTGCTATAAGACTGGAGCTGAAAGCTTACATGCAACCCCGCGATAAGACTGGAGATGAAAGCTGCCATACATTCCCGCTATAAGAGTGGAGCTGAAAGCTTACATACATCCTGCTATAAGAGTGGAGCTGAAAGCTTACATACATCCTGCTATAAGACTGGAGATGAAAGCTTACATACATCCTGCTATAAGACTGGAGATGAAAGCTTACATACATCCTGCTATAAGACTGGAGATGAAAGCTTACATACATCCCTGCTATAAGAGTGGAGCTGAAAGCTTACATGCATCCCTGCTATAAGAGTGGAGATGAAAGCTTACATACATCCCTGCTATAAGACTGGAGATGAAAGCTTACATACATCCCTGCTATAAGAGTGGAGATGCAAGCTTACATACATCCCTGCTATAAGACTGGAGATGAAAGCTTACAGACATCCCTGCTATAAGACTGGAGATGAAAGCTTACATACATCCTGCTATAAGACTGGAGATGAAAGCTTACATACATCCCTGCTATAAGACTGGAGATGAAAGCTTACATACATCCTGCTATTAGACTGGAGATGAAAGCTTACATACATCCCTGCTATAAGACTGGAGATGAAAGCTTACATACATCCTGCTATAAGACTGGAGATGAAAGCTTACATACATCCCTGCTATAAGACTGGAGATGAAAGCTTACATACATCCTGCTATAAGACTGGAGATGAAAGCTTACATACATCCTGCTATAAGACTGGAGATGAAAGCTTACATACATCCCTGCTATAAGATGGAGATGAAAGCTTACATACATCCTGCTATAAGACTGGAGAGAAAGCTTACATACATCCTGCTATAAGACTGGAGATGAAAGCTTACATGCATCCCTGCTATAAGACTGGAGATGAAAGCTTACATACATCCTGCTATAGACTGGAGATGAAAGCTTACATACATCCCTGCTATAAGACTGGAGATGAAAGCTTACATACATCCTGCTATAAGACTGGAGATGAAAGCTTACATACATCCGCTATAAGACTGGAGATGAAAGCTTACATCATCCCCGCTATACGAGTGGAGATGAAAGCTTACATAATCCCTGCTATAAGACTGGAGATGAAAGCTTACATACATCCTGCTATAAGAGTGGAGCTGAAAGCTCCATACATCCCTGCTATAAGAGTGAAAAACACACCCCAAAAGGACTGAAAGCTTACATACATCCTGCTATAGAGTGGAGATGAAAGCTTACATACATCCCTGCTATAAGAGTGGAGCTGAAAGCTTACATACATCCCTGCTATAAGACTGGAGATGAAAGCTTACATACATCCCTGCTATAAGAGTGGAGATGAAAGCTTACATACATCCCAAAACTGGAGCTGAAGCTTACATCACCCGCATAAGATGGAAACCCAACACCCAAAAGCTGAAAGCTTACATACATCCTGCTATAAGAGTGGAGTGAAGCTACATACATCCTGCTATAAGACTGGAGATGAAAGCTTACATACATCCTGCTATAAGACTGGAGATGAAAGCTTACATACATCCTGTATAAGACTGGATGAGATGAAAGCTTACATACATCCCTGCTATAAGATGGACTGAAAGCTTACATACATCCCTGCTATAAGATGGAGCTGAAAGCTTACATACATCCCTGTATAAGAGTGGAGATGAAGCTTACATACATCTGCTATAAGATGGAGATGAAGCTTACATACATCTGCTATAAGACTGGAGATGAAAGCTTACATACATCCCTGCTATAAGACTGGAGATGAAAGCTTACATACATCCTGCTATAAGACTGGAGATGAAAGCTTACATACATCCCTGCTATAAGACTGGAGATGAAAGCTTACATACATCCTGCTATTAGACTGGAGATGAAAGCTTACATACATCCCTGCTATAAGACTGGAGATGAAAGCTTACATACATCCTGCTATAAGACTGGAGATGAAAGCTTACATACATCCCTGCTATAAGACTGGAGATGAAAGCTTACATACATCCTGCTATAAGACTGGAGATGAAAGCTTACATACATCCTGCTATAAGACTGGAGATGAAAGCTTACATACATCCCTGCTATAAGACTGGAGATGAAAGCTTACATACATCCTGCTATAAGACTGGAGATGAAAGCTTACATACATCCTGCTATAAGACTGGAGATGAAAGCTTACATACATCCCTGCTATAAGACTGGAGATGAAAGCTTACATACATCCTGCTATATGACTGGAGATGAAAGCTTACATACATCCCTGCTATAAGACTGGAGATGAAAGCTTACATACATCCTGCTATAAGACTGGAGATGAAAGCTTACATACATCCTGCTATAAGACTGGAGATGAAAGCTTACATGCATCCCCGCTATACGAGTGGAGATGAAAGCTTACATATATCCCTGCTATAAGACTGGAGATGAAAGCTTACATACATCCCTGCTATAAGAGTGGAGCTGAAAGCATCCATACATCCCTGCTATAAGAGTGAAGCTGAAAGCTTACATGCATCCCTGCTATAAGAGTGGAACTGAAAGCTTACATACATCCTGCTATATGAGTGGAGATGAAAGCTTACATACATCCCTGCTATAAGAGTGGAACTGAAAGCTTACATACATCCCTGTTATAAGACTGGAGATGAAAGTTTACATACATCCCTGCTATAAGAGTGGAGATGACAGCTTACATACATCCTGCTATAAGACTGGAGCTGACAGCTTACATACATCCCTGCTATAAGAGTGGAGATGAATGCTACCATACACCCTGCTATATGAGTGAAGCTGAAAGCTTACATACATCCCTGCTATAAGAGTGGAGATGACAGCATACATACATCCTGCTATAAGACTGGAGATGAAAGCTTACATACATCCTGCTATAAGACTGGAGATGAAAGCTTACATACATCCCTGGTATAAGACTGGATCTGAAAGCTTACATACACCCTGCTATATGAGTGAAGCTGAAAGCTTACATACATCCTGCTATATGAGTGGAGATGAAAGCTTACATACATCCCTGCTATAAGAGTGGAACTGAAAGCTTACATACATCCCTGCTATAAGACTGGAGCTGAAAGCTTACATACATCCCTGTTATAAGAGTGGAGATGACAGCTTACATACATTCTGCTATAAGACTGGAGATGAAAGCTTACATACATCATGCTATAAGACTGGAGATGAAAGATTACATACATCTCTGCTATAAGAGTGGAGATGACAGCTTACATACATCCTGCTATAAGACTGGAGCTGAAAGCTTACATACATCCCTGCTATAAGAGTGGAGATGAAAGCTACCATACACCCTGCTATATGAGTGAAGCTGAAAGCTTACATACATCCCTGCTATAAGAGTGGAGATGACATCTTACATACATCCTGCTATAAGACTGGAGATGAAAGCTTACATACATCCTGCTATAAGACTGGAGATGAAAGCTTACATACATCCCTGCTATAAGAGTGGAGCTGAAAGCTTACATACACCCTGCTGTATGAGTGAAGCTGAAAGCTTACATACATCCTGCTATAAGAGTGGAACTGAAAGCTTACATACATCCTGCTATATGAGTGGAGATGAAAGCTTACATACATCCCTGCTATACGAGTGGAACTGAAAGCTTACATACATCCCTGCTATAAGACTGGAGCTGAAAGCTTACATACATCCCTGCTATAAGACTGGAGCTGAAAGCTTACATACATCCCTGCTATAAGAGTGGAGATGACAGCTTACATACATCCTGCTATAAGACTGGAGCTGAAAGCTTACATACATCCCTGCTCTAAGAGTGGAGATGAAAGCTACCATACACCCTGCTATATGAGTGAAGCTGAAAGCTTACATACATCCCTGCTATAAGAGTGGAGATGACAGCTTACATACATCCTGCTATAAGACTGGAGATGAAAGCTTACATACATCCTGCTATAAGACTGGAGATGAAAGCTTACATACATCCCTGCTATAAGAGTGGAGCTGAAAGCTTACATACACCCTGCTATATGAGTGAAGCTGAAAGCTTACATACATCCTGCTATAATAGTGGAACTGAAAGCTTACATACATCCTGCTATATGAGTGGAGATGAAAGCTTACATACATCCCTGCTATATGAGTGGAGCTGAAAGCTTACATGCATCCCTGCTATAAGACTGGAGCTGAAAGCTTACATACATCCCTGCTATAAGAGTGGAGATGACAGCTTACATACATCCTGCTATAAGACTGGAGCTGAAAGCTTACATACATCCCCGCTATATGAGTGGAGATGACAGCTTACATACATCCTGCTATAAGACTGGCGATGAAAGCTTACATACATCCTGCCCTAAGACAGGAGATGAAAGCTTACATACATCCCTGCTATAAGAGTGGAGCTGAAAGCTACCATACAGAGACAATCAATGAAGACATCACAACAACATGTGCAGACGCATCAGCGGAAATTGGATTGGAGAAATAGAAGATTATAGATCTATTGTGTATGGACAATGTGCGGAAACATTACCAACACCAGTTCAATATTGCAACTTATTATTGAATTAGATATAATATTATTAATATTTATTTTATTATTTCAATCAAAATCATTGACTTACTAAGTGCAGCTAAAGTGGATTACAGAAAGTATATCTTCATAATGTTTGTTTTTTCAACTTTCAACTTTTATTTCGGTTATGTCGAATTGTCCGGTTATCTCGAAGTCGGATCAAAGTCCCGTTTCAGACACTATCATTTTACAAAATAATTGGCTCCGTTTGTATCGAATTTCGTTACGTCAAAATTCGGTTATGTCGAAGTATTTTGTTCGGTCCGACGGAATTCGACATGAAGCAAACATAATTATCATTATCATATTTATTTAACCATATTTGATTGCACATCAATAGTACATATGCCGAATACATACATATACAATACATAGCATGAACATACACATACATATACAATACATAGCATGAACATACACATACATATACACTACATAGCATGAACATACACATACATATACAATACATAGCATGAACATACACATACATATACAATACATAGCATGAACATACACATACATATACAATACATAGCATGAACATACACATACATATACAATACATAGCATGAACATACACATACATATACAATACATAGCATGAACATACACATACATATACAATACATAGCATGAACATACACATACATATACAATACATAGCATGAACATACACATACATATACAATACATAGCATGAACATACACATACATATACAATACATAGCATGAACATACACATACATAGCATGAACATACACATACATAGCATGAACATACACATACATAGCATGAACATACACACATAGCATGAACATACACATACATAGCATGAACATACACATACATAGCATGAACATACACATACATAGCATGAACATACATACATAGCATGAACATACACATACATAGCATGAACATACACATACATAGCATGAACATACACATATAATACATAGCATGAACATACACATACATATACAATACTAGCATGAACATACACATACATATACATACATAGCATGAACATACACATACATAGCATGAACATACACATACATATACAATACATAGCATGAACATACACATACATATACAATACATAGCTGACATACACATACATAGCATGAACATACACATACATAGCATGAACATACACATACATATACAATACATAGCATGAACATACACATACATAGCATGAACATACACATACATAGCATGAACATACACATACATAGCATGAACATACACATACAATACATAGCATGAACATACACATACATATACAATACATAGCATGAACATACACATACATATACAATACATAGCATGAACATACATATACACATACATATACACATACAATACATAGCATGAACATACACATACATATACAATACATAGCATGAACATACACATACATATACAATACATAGCATGAACATACACATAAACAACATACAATGTATACAAATAAGCTCCCACATTCATTGCTAAATGTTAAATATTATAAATTTAAATTTACATGTGGTCATGTTTGTAAATCAGAACGCGTCCATTTATTTAATTCAGACAAAATTCAAACATAGATTAATTAATTAAATTCCATTCATCTTTCCAATCACAATATATATGCGTCAGTCCGTATTTTGTGTTACGGGTAACTCAACCCCTTAGTTCTATTAAAACATGACTGTGATATTTTATACAAGACTGATTTATGGTCCTAGACTCTGCAGCGAAGAGACGAAGTGGAACATCTATGTCCCTTTGCCACATTTCTAGTTTTGATATAACTACTATAATCGACTATTTTTGTTTGTCAGAGAAATACTGTTGTATGTGTTTTATCATGTGATATGTTTCTAGTATTATATGTGTAAGTGACTTATAGGCCCATTGGGCCGGGTGTATTTAATTGTATAATTTATATGTACATATTGTCTGATATGTACACATGTCACTATAATAAACAAATTACTTACTTACTTACTTACTTAGTTATATTCACTATACTTTAAACTGACAATGTTTTATCAGCCACCATTATATAACACGAAACAATATATATTATACACTTGAAATGAATTGAAATTTTTACTTTCCCTCGACACAATAATCCTATATTCAATATGTGCCGTTAACTAATGTCAACACTTTATCTTTTACTTGTTCATAGGTTCTATTCACTAATTTGACACAATGGGTGAATGCTATACTAGAGGACATAGACAACGTACACACACACACACTATATGATTAGTATTACATGAAAACAATCGCAATCACAATTTTATTACAAAACACAAACTGAACAACTCAATATATTCCAAAATGTTTAAAACTATGTGTTTATATAGTTATTGTTTTTCATGTAAAACACACCTATCCGAAGTGTGCGTTTTCTATGTCCTCTAGTATATATCTAGAAGTTATAAAAACTAGGTGTACTATGTCAAGAGAGAGAGAAAGAGGGATAGAAAGAGAGAGAGGGAGAGAGGGAGAGAGAGGGAGAGAGAGGGAGAGAGAGAGTTTGCAGATATTACGTTGATGGATCTATACCCACACATATGAACAATTTAGTAGAACATGCTGTAATGGAGAAATATGTTACTGACTGGTCCTCCTCTATTAACAGTGTGTCTGGTGTTGCTGGACGTAGTCGCAATACGCTTAGAATCTACTGTACATTTAAATTTAATTTCAATCAGAAGTGTGTTGTACAATCATTTACCCACACGTCACAGATCAGCATTATGTCAATTTAGATGTGGAGTTGCTCCATTACGTATAGAAACCAAAGTGCCCTTTCTGTAATGTATTAGAAGATGAAAGCAATGTATTATTAGAATGTTCACTGTATGGTGATTTGCGAGCTGTTCTCTTAGAGAAAGCCTCTTTATATGATGAAAATGACTTTAGGAACAAGCCTGTATCCGATCATACGCCTCTGTGTATGCAGCACAACCCAAGGAAAGTATATCTATCAACAGTTGTCAATTGTTCATGTCCACACTTAACTATATAATCAGATTTATGTTCACGTTCTGGACGAAAATTAATAATGTTACGTTTAACAACATTAATTGATATGTTATTAAGGCAACACATGTGGTAGAGTGAGCTTAACAATGATTGCAGATCGTGTTCGCTTTCGGCTAATAAAACGATGTCATCAGCACATAGAAGTATATAGACATTACCATCCTCTATGTTAATACCAATATTAAGCGATTATAAGTAAACAGTTAACTCATTAATGTAGAGATTAAACGATAATGGAGATAATACACAGCCCTGTCTTAGTCCACAATGAACGATTTGCATTGGTTGTAATTTACTTTTACAGTGGCTAACTCCTTCCTGTCTTGCCAATTGATTGCCAAACCTAGATTGGTCAACATTATAATCTGTTAAACGTTCATTTTGCATAGTAAACCAATAAAATCGTGTGACCTTATGAACTTCTCTGTCAAACAGCTTAAGTGCATGTGCATATTAAGCTTTAAATCTAACGTTATCATTTCTATTACAATAATTTAGCCAATTACGTTCTCAAATAAATAATTTAGACCGTATATGATTTTATTCTTTATTTCAGTCTCATCAATGTACAGCATATAACAAACACAGAATATAGTTTACATATTAAAAAGTACATTGCCACTCAATTCAGAGTTACAAGAGACTATTTATATATACATCATTCATCTATATTGCACTACAATGTACTTAAGGTTTGCTACTATCAGTATTAGTAATACTGTTATCAATATGCCAGGTAAGCAAATAATGGTCCAGTATACTAGTTGGTGCTAAGATACTCAAATTATCGGCGTTATTAATCAAATCAGATGTTAACGTCACTGTAAAATTGGATAAGTTGCTCACATTATCGTGAGTTGTGATACAACTAATGAACCTTTAACATACACTGAGGTATACTCGTTTTGCATACCATTTCTACCATTTAACATACACATGTTTGAATTAATCAGAAACTCAATCAACAGTTCACCATATGCATTGGTAGTAAAATCTATAATATCACGTGCAGGGATATTATCAACACCAACTATAAAATCCTGCATTTCACCACAACGACTGTTAAAATCCCCGGATATAACAATCATACCGTCATTCTGGTAAGTGTAAACACCCGTTAACAGGCTGTCATAAAAACACTTCACATCGAAATACGGAGACGAATTCTGTGGTGGGAGGTAACACACACATGGAAGCAAAGTAAAATCTTCATACCTATGAATCATCTTTAACCATAGAATACCTTCACAGGAATCATTTAAAACAGTATTATCAAATGATTCACATACCTCCTGTTTTACTAAGAAACCTACACCACCAGAACCCGCTCTGGCGTTCCTGTGTAACAGTGTTCTGTTCAAACCAAACCAACGGTATCCATTTACCTCTAACAAACTATATTTTAAGAGATGAGTATCTACAATGTGTTAGATAAGTGGACCATCAACAGATATGGTAATGGTTTCTGGATATTATAATTTAAATATATTCATTTTGATCTGTTTGTTAAGATTGGAATTAATCACACAACTAATTATAGTGCATGCTCTATGATGAAAAGTTAGTCCATATTGCATTTAATTGTCGATGACAAATATTCTGAATTGAAATTAGAAACAGTTTAACCCACATAACCAACGAGTATACCACTATTTCATTGGCATTGATTCATATACAAAGTAAAAACAAATACTAAATCATATTCTTAGAATAGTATTACAGTCCTTTCTAAATAAAACAGAACTATTTAGATATGTATTTAAATAAAATAAATTCAAATGACGCTTAAAATAGAATGCAAATATTAGTTTTGAAAATGGTTTCTTTGTTTTTTAATAGCGGCAAGTTGACCAAATGCTTTCATTCCACAATGAAAAAATATGTCCTTACGGAAATAATCTAGACCACTGTATCTTGTATTTAACGACACACTACTAACATAAGAGTAATTATATTTACATTACAGTATCAGTTTTGTACTAATTACGTTATTAATTACAACAGAAAATGTATTAGTGTTTACTCCTATGAAATAAAATATTAGCATCGATAACTTAGTGAATAGCTCCACGAAGTGTAAGATTAATGTCAATATCATTAATTGCTGTGTGATCAAACATACTGTCTAGGTTATTTGGCGCACACACTGCACATTGTGTTAGTCCAAAATGCACGGAATTAGTAATTTACAAATATTCATAAAGCGTAAGTGTATGTTTTTATTTTGTTTAATTTAGTCTAAGCATTATTTAATTGAGTATATTTACATAATTTTATGCATAAGTTGTCCGATTAGCGAGAGCAGTGGTTAGCGCGCTCGCTTCTCATCAATACAACCCGGGTTCGATCCTCGGACCGGGAAGTATGTGAGATGGTAGGTGGTTGCCAGGTCGGACAGGTGGGTTTTCGCCGGGTACTCCGGTTTCCTCCCACACGAATGACCACATATACGCTTTCATCCGTTGTTAAAACTTGCTTCACAATCGTTGTAAAATAAATAAAGTTTAAACTTTAAAAATACTTTAAAAATATGTACAAGTTAATAAAATATTTTACAAATAAATTAACATCAATCATGAAACTTAAAAGTATTAGAACGAACTAAAACATATACACTGTTTCCCCCTATATCAATTAGTTGCTATGCAATAGACAGGAACATAATATACTAGTATATAAGAAATATTATTTGTGATTTAGTTATTTACAGGCGAATAAAACACTGTCATTAATGCTCAATGGGTAGGAATTAACAACGCAGACCGTATATTCACGATACTGTCATTGTTTCAGAATCAGCTACCGATGATGATGATTGAGCTTATTTACCCTCGCCTACCGACTCACCAAATGCATTAAATATTTATTGTAAATCTTGTCAGAAAAAGAAAATATCAATTTAAATAGTACACACATGAAAATGTAGGCACTGTGAAATATTATGAAGATATGCTAGTATTGAAGCGGATATTTTTATAATACACAACGAGAAATGTCAAGCAAGCTTCAAAGCTCCATGTGGATACACTTATAAAAAAGCCAAGAGCTCGTTTTCTTCCAACTGATATGGTAATCGATATATTTGATATGAATACTGTGAAACAAATATTAGCATATGGCTGTAAAATGTGGGGATATGGCATATGGCAATATAGATGTAATTGAAAGAGGTCAGGTAATCTATTTAAAACTGCTTTTACAGTTTAGTAGTTGTACTTCTCATAGTTTAGTTAAGCCTATATCTGTTGATATTAAATTAAAAAGGGTATCGATTTGGGCTGACTTGGTGCCAACGCATGCGCATAAATGTATGCATGCACTACGTTTGAGGCAGAATAAATACTGGAATTATATACAAAACTGTTACAGTAAATTCCAATTGTTGAAAGATATTAAGCATATCTTATTTCACTGTGGTCGTATAAATGCTTTGGGAACTCTCGCGAACTCCATAATAAAAAGTTGCTGAAATGCAGTCCATCAGAAATGATTCTACCTATTTGTAAGCGATTGGTTCTTAAGCATTGAAAAACTCTAGTAACTGCAAAAACTATAGTATATTTAAATATAAAGGACTGTGACCGATATCGGCCCTCAGTGTTAAATGAACAAATTGAAATTAATAAATAATCCTAATAATAAAAAAATAATACTTAGTATAGATAATAAAAATAATAGAAAACAGTTTATTTAATCCTTCATCCCTTTGAAATGCCAACAAAATGTATGGCATGGCCATAAACACCGGTTCAGAAGAATCATATTCATGTAGTTGATGTTAAGCAAACACTGGACCTTTTTTGTTACCAAATTATTTAATCTGGTACTGAGTCGAACCAAATGTTCAGTATTCACTCCGCGTGTGTTTTATGTTTATTTATCGTCGCTACCGGTTGCCCATATGAGCGACGTCTCCTGAAAATATTAGTCATTTTAGATTTTGGGAAGATAGTGCAATGATACAGACAGCTACCCACTCCAGAGTCTCCTCTGGTTCTTTTACGTGCACGGTGTACAGCACCGACACGAGACCTCGGTTTAATGTCCCATCTGAAAGACTGTTAATTTTATTAGGGTCAGACGGGGGATCGAAGCTGCGATCCCTGGATTACCAGTACAGCGTTTTACCACTGGACTACATATCCGTCTGTATTTACTCCGTCGTCCCGGAGATGGTATATATTTTAAAATTAACAAATGAACGCGTTTTCGGATTGTGTCCATTAATACAGATTGAAGTACCCACCAAGAGTTTGCTAGCGAATGTATTGTTATGCATTAAACATTTCTCTTTTACAGTTCTTCTGCTGCATAATGTCGTCAGCGGTCAACCAAAGGAATACTCGAAGGAGTTGGAATCGCAATTACGGACACTACTGTTCAGTACGATGTCCTATGAAGTGATGCAGAGACCACAAAAGCTCAACATTGTGAAGATGTCGCTGAATCTACTTTCACTAAACTATCTGGTAGGTTATCCACTATCAGTGGAGTTTACGTGGTGTAATTTTGAAATTCACAATGGCAGCCACTTGATATGAAACAAAGGCATCAACTAATCCTAGTTTGGTACCTAAAGGTAATTAAAAAACATTTGGTTCCAACATGTATGTACATAAAATATATATTTGAATATGTTTATTCAAAGAAATAAATATTGTTTAAACTACACTTTGGTTCGAAAATAGAGCGAGAGAGATTGGAGAGAGAGATTGGAGAGAGAGAGACAGAGAGAGAGAGAGAGAGAGAAGAGAGAAGAGGGAGAGAAATCCAACTGTCGTTCACGTTATGACGTACATTAAATTAAATACACTATTAGTTGCTAGTGTTTCGTGCGAGGAAAATATCCAACTGGATTAGTCTATACAAATGTATTTTAGCTCGATTGCGAAACAAGTTCTTTCAACTTATATTAATCACTCTCGAGACCTCATCCCTTATGGAATCCATCGCCACCAGGGAGAGAAGAGGCAACGTGGAATTTAAATGCCTTGGCTAAGGGCACACTCGTAACGGCTCCAGCGAGGCTCGAACTCCGGACCTTTCGCACCTGAAGCGAACGCGCATCCACTGCGTTATCACGACTTCCAACTGGATTTTACCCGAGGACAATGTCTGTGCTGAATACATTGTTCGGAGTTACACATTGAGTTGGACCGGGTACACATATTTGAGTGTTTGTATGCTTGTGATTTGGGGATTAAGCCACACCACCAATAGTTTACGTCATATTGTCACGACTATGATGGTAGCGTATATAGGCGTCCAGACGTTGACATACTTGTGTGATCATTTAAATGGACGTTTATGGAATAGATAAAACAAGCAGAAATCGTAAATGCACTCTTTCGTTTCCATGTTCATCATAATAACATCACAGCTTTATTTATCATCAAACACATACTGGTAACACCATCTCACAAATACGCAGTTGATGCAAATATTGCCTCCAAAATCCACAAATAAATTAATATATAAAATTCCCACGGAAATTTGGCCTCCATGCTCCTGATTAATGATCCCATAAAGTTCTCCCGAATTATTTTATTTAAATTTATTTTTATGTATCGTCGCTACCGGGGTTGCCCGTATGAGCGACGCCTCCTAAATAGATTAGAAGAAAAGTTAATTGTATTAGGGTCAGACGGGGGACTCCCGAAAACTGAAATAACGCTTGCTTAAACATTCCCCGATCAGGCAATAATTCAGCCAACCGCAGAAATCCCACATATTGCGGAAAATGGCAGTTTATGCTAATGGGATTCCGTAGAATTCGTGCAAAATCTCGCCGCAACGTATTGAATGCAAGAATTTAGCATCAATCAAGACTTAAATCTATACTACATCAATTACCAATTGTGAGACATTCTGATCCTGTCTCCAAACCCAATAAAAGATAGTTTTAAAATATGAAATGTGTCAAAAATAGATATTTTGATTAGTCGTGTGTTGATACAACGCTCACGTTAAACCCACAATTTCTGACGTAGCACACAATACACACATCTAGACAATACACCATGTCAGAACAATTATTTATGGATTAAAAGATATATGACAGCTTCGGCAAAATAATGTTTACTCTAAATTTATTCTCAATATAGTGCCTGGACCATAATGCGTTCACGACAATTCACACACCATGTAAAACTAGATTAGTCATTTATATAAAGTTCCCCACCCAGTATAAAGTTTCACACTACGGTTATTGGTGGAGAAATAACTACTGATACAGTGAATAGTAGTATTGTGTGTTTTACGTTGTTTATTTATCGTCGCTACGGGTTGCCCATATGAGCGACGCTTGCTGAAGAGATTAGACATTTTAGAATTTTGGAGGATAGTGCAATGATACAGACAGAGGCCCATTCCAGAGTATCCTCTGGTTTGATTACGTGCACGGTGTACAGCACCGACACGATAACTCGGTTTAAAGTCCCATTTGAAAGATTGTTAATTCTATTGTGGTCAGATGGGCGATCGAACTTGCGATTCCTGGATTACCAGTCCAGCGTGTGACACAGTGACTAGTAGCATAGGAACAAGCGTTGTTATATGCTGCCTGGTCAGCCATAAGTGTGTAAGTTTGACACGTTTTTATTTTTCAATTCCTTTAGGCTAAATGCCCATGAGGACAATATCTGTATGGTATAGACGAACAACGAATTAAAACATTAATGTTAATAACTGATTGAATTCAATGGAGAAGGTTACATAGTTCATTTGAAATGTTTCAATGTACACTGACTAGAAATGCATGCCATATGGATGTTGTGCAACATGCATACATAATGTGTTACAGGTTTTATAATTATCATTATTTTCCAAGAATAAGATTAATTTGAACTCTTTCTATGTATTTCTGTTTGCATGCTAATTCACACAATGTGTTTATGATATCATTATATATTATATCAGTACAGTGTCGCAAACTCTCCTTTTTCTTCTCGTAATAATATGTCTCGGTTGCTACGGCTCTTACCAGGGTCTATCCTATTGTAGACTCGCTGGAGTTGTCTAGGGGGTTTCTTCGTTATTATATGTATTAATGATAACTCAACACAGTATTACATTTCTTCTATATAATATCTTGTTTAAATTGGCATCAGAAATATCCATATATATATAATCAGTGATCTATATATATATACATCGTATCATTAAAAGCTTATTTAACAATCCATTTGTGTGAGCCGACTATGCGCTTACACAGTATATTTAACATCCAATCTTTCTAATCCGTCATTACTCAATATCACTATAATCTAATCACTGTTTCTGATTAGATTAACTTTTAATCACCTGGTATGGTTCGCCGAAACTCTCTGTTTCTTCTATGGCTGAACAATTTAATTATTCGACAAATCTTTATAAGTTATATTTCTTATAATGTCCATAATATCTAAGTTTCATAAATACAGTTTATATGTTCTATATACTAGATTGAGATCACGACCTTTCTCGCTCCTGGAGTTAGGCTCTAGTGTGTCTGATCTATGTTAATAAAATCCATTTCTTATATACATGATTGAATCAGTGTATATATGATATAACAATTCCTAAAACATCTGTTATTCCTAAACATCTGTTATGTTATCTAATATTACACCATCAAACCAGTTCGGTGCCTTTGTATTACATAACTGGACACCTGCAACCACGGCCTTGATAAACTGAGATTAGGCCTAACATCTTAAGTCATTTCCCGCGCGAAGCGAGATTGATAATTTTAGGCGCGAAAATAATAGCAGACGATTATGCATAATACAAATATATATATATTACATGGTAAACATTTGGCCATATATAGAAACAGTTTAATGTATTTATATAATACATTACTATTTATATATAACAATAATAAACATTTCGTGCAAATTGGGGTTTTGCACAACAGTTATAAGTGCTATATCAGTACAGTTATAAGTGCTATAGATAAATAATAAAACATATAACACCGAGACAGTTAATTGAGCCGTATTGCGCTTCTTAAAATATTAAATTTTGCCCGAAATAAAACATCGACAGAGTGGAACCCAGGCTACAGACACACGCACGCAAGCCCGCCCGCCCGTAATACAAGTAGTCAGCCCATTATATTGTACTGATTGTTAAAGACCTTTGGAGACCTACTTTATTCGTACGTAACAAATAGGTAGGTTAGGCTCGTTGTTTGATATTTCACGATATAAAAGAACAGCAAATGTCGATAACTGCATATTTCCATTTTGTAAGTACCTTTCCTATTGTCAACATTGGAGCCTCCCTGGGTTAATGTATACGATGTCCGCCTTGTAACCGATATAGTGTGAGTCTGAGCCTCGTCAGAACAACGCTGGTGGTTTTCTTAAGCAATATAGTATTCATTTCACATTCCTTCGTCTCTCACCCTCAGGAATGAGGTACCGAGAACGTTTAACCTATTTCACATTCCTTCGTCTCTCACCCTCAGGAATGAGGTACCGAGAACGATTAACCTATTTCACATTCCTTCGTCTCTCACCCTCAGGAATGAGGTACCGAGAACGATTAACCTATTTCACATTCCTTCGTCTCTCACCCTCAGGAATGAGGTACCGAGAACGATTAACCTATTTCACATTCCTTCGTCTCTCACCCTCAGGAATGAGGTACCGAGAACGTTTAACCTATTTCACATTCCTTCGTCTCTCACCCTCAGGAATGTAGGTACCGAGAACGATTAACCTATTTCACATTCCTTCGTCTCTCACCCTCAGGAATGAGGTACCGAGAACGATTAACCTATTTCACATTCCTTCGTCTCTCACCCTCAGGAATGAGGTACCGAGAACGAGTAACCTATTTCACATTCCTTCGTCTCTCACCCTCAGGAATGAGGTACCGAGAACGATTAACCTATTTCACATTCCTTCGTCTCTCACCCTCAGGAATGAGGTACCGAGAACGATTAACCTATTTCACATTCCTTCGTCTCTCACCCTCAGGAATGAGGTACCGAGAACGATTAACCTATTTCACATTCCTTCGTCTCTCACCCTCAGGAATGAGGTACCGAGAACGAGTAACCTATTTCACATTCCTTCGTCTCTCACCCTCAGGAATGTGGTACCGAGAACGAGTAACCTATTTCACATTCCTTCGTCTCTCACCCTCAGGAATGAGGTACCGAGAACGAGTAACCTATTTCACATTCCTTCGTCTCTCACCCTCAGGAATGAGGTACCGAGAACGTTTAACCTATTTCACATTCCTTCGTCTCTCACCCTCAGGAATGAGGTACCGAGAACGATTAACCTATTTCACATTCCTTCGTCTCTCACCCTCAGGAATGAGGTACCGAGAACGTTTAACCTATTTCACATTCCTTCGTCTCTCACCCTCAGGAATGAGGTACCGAGAACGATTAACCTATTTCACATTCCTTCGTCTCTCACCCTCAGGAATGAGGTACCGAGAACGATTAACCTATTTCACATTCCTTCGTCTCTCACCCTCAGGAATGAGGTACCGAGAACGATTAACCTATTTCACATTCCTTCGTCTCTCACCCTCAGGAATGAGGTACCGAGAACGATTAACCTATTTCACATTCCTTCGTCTCTCACCCTCAGGAATGAGGTACCGAGAACGATTAACCTATTTCACATTCCTTCGTCTCTCACCCTCAGGAATGAGGTACCGAGAACGAGTAACCTATTTCACATTCCTTCGTCTCTCACCCTCAGGAATGAGGTACCGAGAACGATTAACCTATTTCACATTCCTTCGTCTCTCACCCTCAGGAATGAGGTACCGAGAACGATTAACCTATTTCACATTCCTTCGTCTCTCACCCTCAGGAATGAGGTACCGAGAACGTTTAACCTATTTCACATTCCTTCGTCTCTCACCCTCAGGAATGAGGTACCGAGAACGATTAACCTATTTCACATTCCTTCGTCTCTCACCCTCAGGAATGAGGTACCGAGAACGATTAACCTATTTCACATTCCTTCGTCTCTCACCCTCAGGAATGAGGTACCGAGAACGTTTAACCTATTTCACATTCCTTCGTCTCTCACCCTCAGGAATGAGGTACCGAGAACGATTAACCTATTTCACATTCCTTCGTCTCTCACCCTCAGGAATGAGGTACCGAGAACGAGTAACCTATTTCACATTCCTTCGTCTCTCACCCTCAGGAATGAGGTACCGAGAACGATTAACCTATTTCACATTCCTTCGTCTCTCACCCTCAGGAATGAGGTACCGAGAACGTTTAACCTATTTCACATTCCTTCGTCTCTCACCCTCAGGAATGAGGTACCGAGAACGTTTAACCTATTTCACATTCCTTCGTCTCTCACCCTCAGGAATGAGGTACCGAGAACGATTAACCTATTTCACATTCCTTCGTCTCTCACCCTCAGGAATGAGGTACCGAGAACGATTAACCTATTTCACATTCCTTCGTCTCTCACCCTCAGGAATGAGGTACCGAGAACGAGTAACCTATTTCACATTACTTCGTCTCTCACCCTCAGGAATGAGGTACCGAGAACGAGTAACCTATTTCACATTCCTTCGTCTCTCACCCTCAGGAATGAGGTACCGAGAACGATTAACCTATTGTTGTAAGAACTTGTTTCGGAATTGAGATAGAAACAAGTTTGTATATAACACATATTTCATATTACTTCATATAAATTAATACGTCTGTAAACATTTAGCTTAGCTCGATTGCGGAAAGAAGTTATAACGACATTAGACTAACCTCTCACGAAATCTCATTCAACACTCGGTTAAAACATATTTATTCCACTATATATATTCACAAAACAATACATGTACACAAGATCACACAGATAATATTTGGAAAGGATTAAGACGGAAGCAGAGCTTAATATATAGTTTCTCTCCTTAATATTATATTCACAACTTGAACATGATAATGCGTTCTAAATGACTAAATTTCTCCTGATTGTTGTGGCACTTCCAAGCTCGTATCGTTACTTTATTGTATTGTATATGTATTAGGGATGACAACAAATATTCGAATATTCGCTCAAACGTCCGAATATCCGAATACTATTCCAATATTCGAATATTCGGTAATAAATCCTTTTATATATTATATTGTCCTCAAAAATGCCACCCGCTCAGTCACATGTTTGGAAATGCTTGACTCGCTCTGAGAATAAGAAAACTGCTAGGTGTGATCTATGCAAATTGGATTTAACATATTCTGGTACAATATCAATCTGAATAATCATTCGAAGAAGATGACGTTTAAACGTAAAATAGAAATTAGGTTAGTTTGGCAATTTTTATAAGAGTTATTTATTTGAGTTTTTAATATAATTCTCCCAAATATTCGAATATTCGAATACCTTTCCAACCGAATATTCGAATAATGTAATCGCTATTCGTTGCTATCCCTAATATGTATACATACACACAACCACAATAGTACAGGTACTACACACATACACAAATGATGGGATCACAAGTTATACCAACATTAGATTCGGTTACAGAAAAGTACTTCAGACTAGTTGCTTATAGCAATATGCCTTGTCTTATGCATATTCAAATGACAGAAAATTCTGCATCTAGCCCTACAATGTTTTCAAGGGTACTCATAATAGTGATTATAAACAATACTCGTAATGTAAACTGTCATAACAGAATATGTGTGTGTATGTAATTGTATATAAGGAAAGGGATTTGAATAAGTTACTATGTACTTATTCCAAGTCCTAAATGTGTTGTTGCAACTATTCCTGTGTTGTTTACCATTCTTGAATAAAATATTATTTAAACTATAATAGTGTATACACACTTAAAACATTGTCGAAAACGCTAATCCAGTCATATATATCATTATTGCATACGTTACTATAAATAGTAACACATTTAATGGTAGCAAAATATCTGGTCGACGCGGGAGATATATTTCGATTTTCGGCTCTGCACGCGCCGAGAACGAATCACGAGCACGTGTCACAGGTAGCAACAACATGGTAACTACATTGTGTAAACATGGCCGCCTGGGGCCGTTAAGGTATGCAATAAAGAAGTTATTAAACGGCTGCGGTGGGCCATTTGTGGATATTGGCGCACCTATCCGATATTGGCCCTCGGGCCTAACGGCCCTCGGGCCAATATCTCCATAGGGTGCGCCAATATCTACAAATGGCCAACCTCCGCGGTTTAATAACCTCTAAATATTTTTAATTTATATGAATACATATTAACTGGGTTTTATTTGGTAAATATGAAGAACACGTGTGTACGTTATTAGTCAGTGTGTATTAAACTAAAGTCATACATAAACAAAATGAAATGCTCTCACATACCTGTACACTCCGCTCTACACCATTACATATCATACATCATTTGAAGAAGATGAGAACAGCTATACGTCATCGATGATGCAATCAATGACCTATCGCTACATGACATGTGTTGTTCACGTGACTACTACAATAATGTACGTTTAATGGGAACTACTTTTCATGTGCATATATACCTACGAGTGTGTTGTTAGACCACTGGACATAGCGCAACCATGGGGAAATCACAACCGTGGGGAAATAGTTTAAAATGATGATATAAAGGCCGAGTTACAAAGAACATTTGTTATCATTTCCTGTCAACCTTTATTAAACTGGTCCAGATAAAAATCATCCGACACTCCCTTAATTACATTTATTTTCTGAAAAATTTAAATAAAAGTTTATATGAAATGATAGCAAGTCACACATGCTCTATGGAAAGCATAGCGTTAATTCGTTTAAACTTTATTTATTTTACAACGCTTGCGAAGCAAGTATTAACGACTTATGTTAATCAATGCGTAACTGTGAAAGCGTAACTGTGGTCATTCGTGTGAGAGGAAAACCGGAGTACCCTCAGAAAACCCACCTGTCCTATCTGTCGGCCACCGTACAATCTCACATACTTCCCGGTCCGAGGATCGAACCCAGGTTGCATTGGTGAGAAGCGAGCGCGTGAACCACTGCGCTAATCGGACAAACATAAATTCGTTTCAGGTTTGGGAAGATTCTAGACTCAGTTGGAAGTCTAACGATACATACAGGAATATTCGCTTTCTCTTCAGCAGTGAACTGTCTGTATGATCACCAGCAATTATCATCGAGAATTCATAAGTTACGGTATTCATTACTCTTTCTATCAATGCTGGGTGATCATGTCATAGGGTGATAACATTTCCAGCCAACCTGCGGCTGGAATCCGGAATTTTTCGCGTATAGGGCGAATGCTCTACCGACTGAGTTATCCGGGCCGCATACACACAATCCACACAGTCCCCCGCGACATACTATCAAACAAGTAAAGGTTCATGCAAAGAGTAGAATCATGTATTTATGAAAAGTGTGTGTATGGATCTAACAAGCAAGAGAGGACACATTATTACTTCTCCTATATAATATCAATTCAACTGATAAATAGACATATAGTTGCGCCCCTTGAAGACGGAAATTGTCATGACCGTAATTAAGCTGAATTCTAGAAATACAAATTGGTCTGTTTTCCATTAATCGTTGCTATATCTACTTCAAAATTGTGCTCGAGCTACTAGATATGACTAACTGGTTGTGTGTTTTACGTTTATTTATCGTCGCTACCGGTTGCCCATATGAGCGACACCTCCTGGAGAGATTAGTCATTTTAGATTTCTGGATGAGGATAGTGCAATGATACAGACCCATTCCAGAGTCTTCTCTGTTTCGCTTACGTGCAAGGTGTACAGCACCGATACGAGATCTCAGTCTAAAGTCCCATCTGGAGGATAGTACAATGATACAGACAGAGACCCATTCCAGAGTCTCATCTATTTCTTTTCCGTGCACGGTGTAAGGCACCGATACGAGACATCGGTTTAAAGTCGCATCTGAAAGACTGTTAATTTGTTTTAGGGTCAGACGGAGGATCGAACCTGCGATCCCTGGATTAACAGTCCAGCGTGTTAACCACTGTACTACAGATCCATATGCAGCTTTGAACAGTCGGTGTAATCAATTATTATATACTAGTATCATGGTAAATCAAGATCTGTAACAAACAATCAACAACACAGAGATTTGTGGAGAAGAATATTGAGCATTTCTTTATGTGTGTGTGTTTATTTACATAGTTTACATACAGTCAAACCTGTGTTAGTCGATTACCAGTCCAGCGTGTTACTACTGGACTACATATCCGTCTGTATCTAACTGGTTGAACCACGGCAATTGACCATACTGAATGCAGTCATATTGTTGTCGTAATATCGATACCATGACCCATCATAGAACATCGCTAGTAGTTCAACTTCAAATAGTCCGGGACTTCAATATAAGTTAGATCACTTACACTTACACGCTACCATTTTGCGTTTGTGTCACATAGCGACACGTGACACCAAAACACGTAACACCTGGGGTTACGAACTCGTAATAGTAGCAGTGTCAACAGTCAGTACTTCACGATGTGTTTATATATAGTTTTATTAACAATACGCATATAATTATGTCATTGCTATCCAGTATGCATGCCCTATGTACAATGCCATATCAAACCCTGTCTCTATCTTAGCAGTTCGGATAATGTCCCATTACACAATAAACGGAATGATTGCATCATTACAACCCAGATCGATTCTCTTCGCCCATCAATCGGCATGAATATATATAACACGTGACATAAACTCTCGTGGATCAACCCATATTTTCTCTTGTAGTCACAAACCGCTATGGTACCGAGTATTTAAAAATCCAACCATTCATCATGCCCATCAGGTCAAACAATATATCACACAATCCAACCATTACCATCATGCCCATCAGGTCAAACAATATATCACACAATCCAACCATTACCATCATGCCCATCAGGTCAAACAATATATCACACAATCCAACCATTACCATCATGCCCATCAGGTCAAACAATATATCACACAATCCAACCATTACCATCATGCCCATCAGGTCAAACAATATATCACACAATCCAACCATTACCATCATGCCCATCAGGTCAAACAATATATCACACAATCCAACCATTACCATCATGCCCATCAGGTCAAACAATATATCACACAATCCAACCATTACCATCATGCCCATCAGGTCAAACAATATATCACACAATCCAACCATTACCATCATGCCCATCAGGTCAAACAATATATCACACAATCCAACCATTACCATCATGTCAGGTCAACCAACCATTACCATCATGCCCATCAGGTCAAACAATATATCACACAATCCAACCATCCTTCATGTCAGGTCAACCAACCATTACCATCATGCCCATCAGGTCAAACAATATATCACACAATTCAACCATCCTTTATGTCGGTAACCAACCATTACCATCATGCCCATCAGGTCAAACAATATATCACACAATTCAACGAACATCTCTTTATGTCGTGGTGAACCACAACGTAATTAGAAAAAAACCCATAGTCGTTTCACTCCAGTGTCTACAAGCAAATCCCCTGAAAAACTGAACGTCAACAATCCAACACAACAATGCCATGGTATCAACAAGGGTCAAATACGAGAATAATGTTTCGCAATCGACAATCGCCATTTTTTTAATGCGTCACTAATTAATCTGGTCCATGAATGTCGTTAATAAGCCGTATTCGACCGATATACAGCTGTCAGCATCCTCTAACAACCCAGCAAATGCCTATTTAGCAGGGGATATCCCTTATGTGTTCTATCTACGTATAACATACCATTCAACACATAAATACAGTACCCCACATGGAATCGATTATATATTGATGCGCCTGTGCACAACGGATAACTCATACCTCTGTCCTGGTATCTTTTCTAACCGCAACACGGCAATGTGGAGCATCTCTGTTCACAGTTGCTACACTACTTGTAGATACAATGAACTTTTCTTTTCTATTGCAGAGTTGATGATATTGATGTCATATCCAAACCACACGTTCCAATGAGAATAATTAGCAACGGTGTAGTAGCCTGGATGCCAGGTGCGTGCTATACATGGATATAATTATTATGTTTTCAAATATTGTCAAAACGTGTCTCCCCAAACCATTGGTATCAGGCTTGCGTGTGGTCGGTGTTTCCTACCCGTGTCCTCCGTGTCTGAAATATCGCTCAGAGGGGCACCCGGGGTTGTCCACCACAAATAACAGATCCAGAGTGTGTGACTTATTTTGTCGAGGGAAAAAAGCAAATGCGTTGGGCTACAAGTTATAACAACATTATGTACAGCCCTCCCCGCAATGGACATTTCAATACAACTATAGCACGATAAGGCTATATATTTATTCACATGTTCTTATAATGTTTATTATTTTGAACCATGTATTCTACATCTGATCTGGTTTAAATGCACGCACTCTATGTACAACATATAATATACATAAAACCACGTGAAATTAAACGTTTGCAGAACTAGGAAGTAACGTCATGCGGATGAAGACCAGTATTATTGATTTTGTTTTTAATTTTAGCCGGTATTTTTACGACCCATTGCGAGAGTGACATCACATACTGGCCGCTAGACACTCAAACATGTGACGTCATTCTCAGCTCCTGGGCTTACACAGCCAATGAAGTCGCACTGGAATTTGATGACAAAGTTATTGTGATGACATTTTATAAAGGTAAGTAAAATGTATTATATATTTGCCTACTACCGAAAACACGACACACAACAATATCAAAATCAATCACCATTGATCTTTCCAAATTTAGATATGTTGCCAATAAGCAACGAAACTTGCGCATATTTTACAAATATATTTGAACTTGTGATTGTGCTCTTTTGTAAAGTTCCATTATGTCACTGCCTGTTTTTACTTAATTGCTACAAACATGTATACTGTTTTATGCAATAAACTTATTGTATTGCATAATTAATTGTTTATGAGTATACGGAGTGTGAGGTGCACGGTTCGAACCTCGTCAGCGGTTCATTCTTTATGGCCTATATGTGAGCCGTCACCTAGTTAAATAATGGTCACTAATTGAACATCAACTGGATTGCAAGGATAGCAATGACATAATTCGGGAAGTACTTATGTTCATAACACGTGTCTCATAAGTCAGAAATGGCTAGCCCTTTAAATAGGGATGACAGTGTAGTAATCAAACACATTACTATACTTTTAAAGAAAACGGCGAATGGGAGATACTTGGGAAAACAAACTCAACATTGGTTGCGGAGAGGGAGTCGGAAACGTTCAGTCGTCTTGTTGTCACCGTTACGCTGCGAAGAAGACCTCTCTTTCACATGCTAAATACTCTTTTCCCGGTCGTTCTCATGGGATTTCTGACGGTAGGTGTCAACTTCCTGTATTATATTACAGCTTACCATTCGGTTTAGTTTATACAAATTTATTTTATCTCCATTGCGATACAAGTTCTTTCAACTTATATTAATCATTCTCGATACCTATTCCTGATGGAATCCATCGTCATGAAGGAGAGAGAACCCCGGACCTTTCTCATCTGACGCCAACGCGCATCCACTGCGCTATCACGACTTGCACTACCATTCAGTTTATTGTGTATGTATTTGCGTTTATTTTATCTTACACATATTGTTTCTCACTATTAAACACTTGTGGTAACTAGCACCTGCATGTTGATATATTGTTAACGGGAACGTTTTCGGACTCAAGCTGACAGTGCCGTCATTGTTTACGTATTTCATGGTGCCATTTATGGTCGGCTAAATAAAACATGTATACGTCGCCGCGAGGGGTTCGATATTAAAGGAAATTAGATAGATAGATCATAACTCGTGGCTAGCGTCGATGAAGTAGAATACGATCATTCACTGAAACAAACATATAGCATCTTATTTATATATCGTCACATCCGGTTACGTATGAGCGACGACTTCTGAAAAGATTGATTAGACATTTTGGAAGAGCATTAGTACAATGATACAGACAGAGACCCATTCCAGAGTCTACTCTTGGTTTTGTAAGTACACACGATCTCAGCATAAGGTCCCAAATAAAACAATGCTAATATTATTAGGGTCAGATATGGGATCCAACCTGCGATCCCTGGATTCGCCGCTGTCCAACATTTAACGGCTAACTATAAAGAGCACGATATAATTGTTTCGCAATATCCCAAAGGTACATGGATACTGTTTAGCATACTGATATTATCTGATATATATATATATGCATACTTGCTACGTTACTCGGCTAAACGCCATAAAGCTATCATCAATACAATGCGTTCCACACAACATTGGATCTGTTTTTGTAGATATTTACAGTAATACAACACATGTCCAGGTTTAATATATAGATAAATATGTTATACTATATCATTTAACTAAAATATATATATATATATGTTATACTATATCACTTAACTAATATATATATATATATGTTATACTATATCACTTAACTAATATATATATATATGTTATACTATATCACTTAACTAATATATATATATATGTTATACTATATCACTTAACTAATATATATATATATATGTTATACTATATCACTTAACTAATATATATATATATATATATGTTATACTATATCACTTAACTAATATATATATATATATGTTATACTATATCACTTAACTAATATATATATATATGTTATACTATATCATTTAACTAATATATATATATATATGTTATACTATATCATTTAACTAATATATATATATATATATGTTATACTATATCATTTAACTAATATATATATATATATATGTTATACTATA
>CM026398.1:14600878-14683990 GCA_014843695.1 Archivesica marissinica
TATAAATAACAGGCAGAATTGGTGTTATATTTTAATAAATCAGGAAGTTTTAGACCCACAGACATGAAACTTCACACACAAGTAGCTGGTTGGTGTAGAAATCAGAATTGAAGAGGATTTTATCATGGTGAATAAAATTTAAATTTTATTTGAAATTAAAATTTTAAGTTTACATATTTGAAGAGGATAGGAGTTGTTTCCCTTGGACCATATGCTATGAATATCATTTAGTGTCGTCTGCAATTCGGCACAGACAATATCTAGCAACAATGATGCAAGTGTGACAATTTCAACATTAATTTCATATTTAATTTTTAATTTAATTTTTTTTTAAAAATTAAAAAAAAATCTTTTTATTTTAGACCCATTAGATAGTCGTTGTTTACTGTGTTTCTTAGGTATGGAGGCATTTTCCATGAGTGACACATGAATGAACCATGTTTATGATCAACATATTGCCCCATAATGGTGAATGCTTGGTGGGTGGGGGGGGGGGTATGGAAGCATGAACACTAATTGCAGCTATCTTTTATATCTCAATGTTAGGCTCCTCCTTTTCGGTTGGCTCCAGCCCATTAAGGCATTATCAGACATTCTGCCACTGGAGCTGCTTAAGGATTTCTAATAAACTGTTTTTCAATAGTGTTGCTTTATTCTGCCATGGCAGTATATAGGTGGGTTAAAATCCAATATCATCAAGTTAACCCAACTTATATTCGTCCGCAAGCCGAGGACAGGAATTCCGAAAGCGTTGGTATTATCTCGCATTTGCGCTCTATTTGTGTGACACCATGTATATGTAGTATTGTCTTTTTATCTTTTGTTTATGCTTTTCCCGGTTCTAGGTTTCTAGGTTGTCAAGATGTATCTGGAGGATTTCGGTTACAACGTGTGTGTGTCCAATGATTTCCGAGATGTCTTTCAATGAATTGTTCATGTGAATTTTTTCCAAAGCCAGCACTCGTGCAAAGTTCTCTGGGCGGTTGCTTTCTTTCGGCATTGTTGACAAGAGTTGCCTGGCTGAATGTTTTACTACATGCATGTATGTGTTGAATTCTTACTGGCAACACTCACTCAATCTAAATTTCATAATGATTTTAAGCCGTATCATGTCATTGTCCGTCAATTTCAGCTGCTGTATACCGTGTGTGGGAAGACATTGTACCACCAGCCGCCTACTCCACCTGTACCAGAGTAGTCAAATCATCCATGTGGACAGTAGCTACAGTTCCCCCAAAGCACTGACCTTGTATCTGCACTGTTGGAAGGTAAGAGGTATGTGTAACACTGATGTGATATCAAAAGCTCCTATTTTGCATAGAAAAGTGTCTTTCTCTCAATATAATAACCCAAAGGCCAAGCAAATCTTCATAATTAGATTCCTGTCCTCTTTAATGAAAAGGTACACTACCTGGCTGTCATTATGTACCAGAATTCATGAAAATCTATAAAGTACTTTTGAAATGGTAGCACCTTCTGTAAAGCCAGTGAATTGCTCGATATGTACATTTCCGAGCTACGAAGACTGGACAATTTGTCTTTTTTTTTAATGAATCCTATATCATAGTGAATCGACCGAAAGATCTTCTTGTAGTGTTTTGTTTCTCGTAATATATGTAAAAGCTTGAATAACTAGCAAATTGAAGGTTTGCAAAACTGTTAGTGCATATATACGTGTGACCCCACTGGGGAATTGGTTCCGGGTCGTTGTACCCTAGAAAGTAGTTTTTACAATCAAGCAGACCATAATTTGATGATGTTTTACTGTAGAACCCAGGGTTGGCAATTTCCCGGGAAATAAGAGTATTTCCCGGGACGGCGGGAAATACCGGGAAATACTGGGAATTACCGGGAAATACTGGGAAATAAGAATTTGGATACCGGGAAATAAGAATTTGGATGATTTTGGTGGTAAATACAGGTATATATACCATACAATTTCTATTACCCGGTGTACTGATTGTAGTATCATGTGTGCAGGATGAAAATGAACTGCTTTTGAAGAATATGACGAAAAATACAGGCATTCATAGTGGCATTTACGCATTGCTTATAATCTTTATATAAATGTTAGAGATCTAACATTATTGAGACTGTTCATTATTACTCTAATATACATTGTATACAAACACAGTTTAAGGAGTTTATACATACATTTATTGGAGGTATTTTAAATGTTTAATGTAGTAGGCAAAATGCAAATGTTTTTAGGATTATCCCTGAAATGTGTTCATAATATAGCTGTATTATTAAAATAATCAATTAGTTATTAAAGAAGTCAGAATCATAATTTGAGATGACCCACACTGTTTGTTTGTACACAATTTCAACACGTCACCAGTGCCCAGGAGCTTCTTCATGAGACCAAGCCGGAACTTGTACCCGAACTCCTCAACTACATGTCCGAGACACTGCCAATTCCTAAGGTGCTACAACAGGAATCCTCCATCAACAACTCGAAGCCAGCTGTATGGTGGTCATGTGTGGAGAGGTCGGGCGTGATCACCAAAGACTTCAGTCAGCTCGCCAGGAAATTGATGGTACTGCCAGCAAGTTCAGCCGCCATTGAACGTTTGTTCTCCAACTTCGGCATCATACAGACGAAACTACGCAACAGACTGGGCGTTGAGAAAGCAGCTTAGCTGGTGCTATGCTACTGCTTCCTGAGAGGTAGCGAGGAAATCGACTGGTGAAGACAGACTACTGGCTGAAGAAACATTCCAACAAGAAAAACGAAAAAATAAATGGAAAAAAAAACAATAAAATAAAAAAAAACAAAAAAAAAAACAATAAAACCCAAAAAAAACTGTTGTGGTTGCCAATGATGCCACCTGATGAGTACCCCTGGCAGGGACGAAATAGTTTAAGCACTTATAGAGTGGTAGCAATGCATAAAAATGAGCAAAAAACGTGTTTGGAAGACACATAATCTTATTTCCCGGTATTTCCCGGTATTTCCCACTTCTGGGCTTATTTCCCGGGGCGGGAAATACCGGTATTTCCGGCGGGAAATACCGGTATTTCCCGGCGGTATTTCCCGCCCCCGGTATTTCCCGGCCAACCCTGGAGCAGCTATGATACCAGGCTACATACGTATACCCTCTTGGGTCACACGCCTACCCACACAGTATACCCGGTCTGTGGGGTCACATCGCCTACTTTGCTCGCTACACAGTACCAAAGAAGCCCTGAACCGTAATTCTGTTATTTTCGAAAGGGTGGTCCTCAGTTGACTAAGTGTAGGGTCCACCTAGCCCAAGATGGAGAGGCATACTTGGTGTTACCTAACAGCTATGATACCAGGCTACATACGTATACCCGGTATTGTGGGGTCACATCGCCTACTTTGCTCGCTACACAGTACCAAATAGGCCCGGAACCGTAATTCTGTTGCTTAATGATGGCTGGCTGAAGTGAAAGTATTACATATGCACAGTTAAATTACACCGTTTTACAAGACGGGCGATAACTCTTCACATTTCCGGGTCTTAATGCTCGTTATGTGTGACCCCACTGGGGAATTGGTTCCGGGTCGCCTAGAAAGTAGTTTTTACAATCAAGCAGACCATAATTTGATGATGTTTTACTGTAGAACCAGAGACTGTTTGCATTTCTTACTGTGATTGTGGTGCATCTGTGGCATTTGTGCTCATTTAATTACTTCTCCAGCGCATTGATGAGTAAACAGCCCTACATGACAGCTAGGATTCCTACGCGCTCCATTTTTAACCGGTGTTTGTTTACATTTGAAAATTGTGAAAAACTTTGATGGTGATGCCATGACTTACTTGTGTCTAACAGCAAGCAGCAGCCCTGTAGTTTACAGAATTGCATGCGGTAAATGTCGATTCTTGTTTGGAACTGAGCATTTGACTGTGAAAGTTGATCGATTTACCATAGCGCGAAGAAGGAGTAATATTCAGTGGTGTGCATCCCTATAAATAACAGGCAGAATTGGTGTTATATTTGAATAAATCAGGAAGTTTTGGACCCACAGACATGAAACTTCACACACAAGTAGCTGGTTGGTGTAGAAATCAGAATTGAAGAGGATTTTATCATGGTGAATAAAATTTAAATTTTATTTGAAATTAGAAATTAAAATTTTAAGTTTACATATTTGAAGAGGATAGGAATTGTTTCCCTTGGACCAGATGCTATGAATATCATTTAGTGTCGTCTGCAATTCGGCACAGACAATATCTAGCAACAATGATGCAAGTGTGACAATTTCAACATTAATTTCATATTTAATTTTTAATTTAATTTTTTTTTAAAAATTAAAAAAAATTCTTTTTATTTTAGACCCATTAGATAGTCGTTGTTTACTGTGTTTCTTAGGTATGGAGGCATTTTCCATGAGTGACACATGAATGAACCATGTTTATGATCAACATATTGCCCCATAATGGTGAATGCTTGGTGGGTGGGGGGGGGGGGGTATGGAAGCATGAACACTAATTGCAGCTATCTTTTATATCTCAATGTTAGGCTCCTCCTTTTCGGTTGGCTCCAGCCCATTAAGGCATTATCAGACATTCTGCCACTGGAGCTGCTTAAGGATTTCTAATAAACTGTTTTTCAATAGTGTTGCTTTATTCTGCCATGGCAGTATATAGGTGGGTTAAAATCCAAGATCATCAAGTTAACCCAACTTATATTCGTCCGCAAGCCGAGGACAGGAATTCCGAAAGCGTTGGTATTATCTCGCATTTGCGCTCTATTTGTGTGACACCATGTATAGGTAGTATTGTCTTTTTATCTTTTGTTTATGCTTTTCCCGGTTCTAGGTTTCTAGGTTGTCAAGATGTATCTGGAGGATTTCGGTTACAACGTGTGTGTGTCCAATGATTTCCGAGATGTCTTTCAATGAATTGTTCATGTGAATTTTTTCCAAAGCCAGCACTCGTGCAAAGTTCTCTGGGCGGTTGCTTTCTTTCGGCATTGTTGACAAGAGTTGCCTGGCTGAATGTTTTACTACATGCATGTATGTGTTGAATTCTTACTGGCAACACTCACTCAATCTAAATTTCATAATGATTTTAAGCCGTATCATGTCATTGTCCGTCAATTTCAGCTGCTGTATACCGTGTGTGGGAAGACATTGTACCACCAGCCGCCTACTCCACCTGTACCAGAGTAGTCAAATCATCCATGTGGACAGTAGCTACAGTTCCCCCAAAGCACTGACCTTGTATCTGCACTGTTGGAAGTAAGAGGTATGTGTAACACTGATGTGATATCAAAAGCTCCTATTTTGCATAGAAAAGTGTCTTTCTCTCAATATAATAACCCAAAGGCCAAGCAAATCTTCATAATTAGATTCCTGTCCTCTTTAATGAAAAGGTACACTACCTGGCTGTCATTATGTACCAGAATTCATGAAAATCTATAAAGTACTTTTGAAATGGTAGCACCTTCTGTAAAGCCAGTGAATTGCTCGATATGTACATTTCCGAGCTACGAAGACTGGACAATTTGTCTTCTTTTTTAATGAATCCTATATCATAGTGAATCGACCGAAAGATCTCCTTGTAGTGTTTTGTTTCTCGTAATATATGTAAAAGCTTGAATAACTAGCAAATTGAAGGTTTGCAAAACTGTTAGTGCATATATACGTGTGACCCCACTGGGGAATTGGTTCCGGGTCGTTGTACCCTAGAAAGTAGTTTTTACAATCAAGCAGACCATAATTTGATGATGTTTTACTGTAGAACCCAGGGTTGGCAATTTCCCGGGAAATAAGAGTATTTCCCGGGACGGCGGGAAATACCGGGAAATACTGGGAATTACCGGGAAATACTGGGAAATAAGAATTTGGATACCGGGAAATAAGAATTTGGATGATTTTGGTGGTAAATACAGGTATATATACCATACAATTTCTATTACCCGGTGTACTGATTGTAGTATCATGTGTGCAGGATGAAAATGAACTGCTTTTGAAGAATATGACGAAAAATACAGGCATTCATAGTGGCATTTACGCATTGCTTAAAATCTTTATATAAATGTTAGAGATCTAACATTATTGAGACTGTTCATTATTACTCTAATATACATTGTATACAAACACAGTTTAAGGAGTTTATACATACATTTATTGGAGGTATTTTAAATGTTTAATGTAGTAGGCAAAATGCAAATGTTTTTAGGATTATCCCTGAAATGTGTTCATAATATAGCTGTATTATTAAAATAATCAATTTGTTATTAAAGAAGTCAGAATCATAATTTGAGATGACCCACACTGTTTGTTTGTACACAATTTCAACACGTCACCAGTGCCCAGGAGCTTCTTCATGAGACCAAGCCGGAACTTGTACCCGAACTCCTCAACTACATGTCCGAGACACTGCCAATTCCTAAGGTGCTACAACAGGAATCCTCCATCAACAACTCGAAGCCAGCTGTATGGTGGTCATGTGTGGAGAGGTCGGGCGTGATCACCAAAGACTTCAGTCAGCTCGCCAGGAAATTGATGGTACTGCCAGCAAGTTCAGCCGCCATTGAACGTGTGTTCTCCAACTTCGGCATCATACAGACGAAACTACGCAACAGACTGGGCGTTGAGAAAGCAGCTTAGCTGGTGCTATGCTACTGCTTCCTGAGAGGTAGCGAGGAAATCGACTGGTGAAGACAGACTACTGGCTGAAGAAACATTCCAACAAGAAAAACGAAAAAATAAATGGAAAAAAAACAATAAAATAAAAAAAAACAAAAAAAAACAATAAAACCCAAAAAAAACTGTTGTGGTTGCCCATGATGCCACCTGATGAGTACCCCTGGCAGGGACGAAATAGTTTAAGCACTTATAGAGTGGTAGCAATGCATAAAAATGAGCAAAAAACATGTTTGGAAGACACATAATCTTATTTCCCGGTATTTCCCACTTCTGGGCTTATTTCCCGGGGCGGGAAATACCGGTATTTCCGGCGGGAAATACCGGTATTTCCCGGCGGTATTTCCCGCCCCCGGTATTTCCCGGCCAACCCTGTAGAACCAGAGACTGTTTGCATTTCTTACTGTGATTGTGGTGCATCTGTGGCATTTGTGCTCATTTAAAGAAGACTTTTTGTGCATTTATTTCAGAATTACTTCTCCAGCGCATTGATGAGTAAACAGCCCTACATGACAGCTAGGATTCCTACGCGCTCCATTTTTAACCGGTGTTTGTTTACATTTGAAAATTGTGAAAAACTTTGATGGTGATGCCATGACTTACTTGTGTCTAACAGCAAGCAGCAGCCCTGTAGTTTACAGAATTGCATGCGGTAAATGTCGATTCTTGTTTGGAACTGAGCATTTGACTGTGAAAGTTGATCGATTTACCATAGCGCGAAGAAGGAGTAATATTCAGTGGTGTGCATCCGTTAGAAATAAATGGTGGCCACTGTTGGCGGCTGGCTTGTGTTTATGTTTTTAAATTGAGGTTTGTATGCCAACACCGGTTTGTTTAGTGTACGGAGCCGTCCGAATTCAAATGCGAAATTTATGCACCTAAATATGCATAACATTCTGTTTGTGACTACTTTCATACTGTTTATGGTCATTACAGAAATAACGGTAGATCATCATGAATAGGTTTTACCATCTTTTTTACTTCACGCTGGGGCTTCTGTAATTCCCGAATAGTTTCTTCATAAATAAGTTTTTCATTTTGTAGCGATGCTATTTCATCATCCTTCATTCTTATAGTGTTCCGTAATTCAATAATTGTGTCAGTATCCGAAACAGAAGCACTGGCAGCAGTAGCACGCTTTTCTTTATTGGCCTGCAATAAACGCCTGTGAGACCGGTTTAAATCTTTTAATTGAAGCTTTAGTTTTTCCAGTTCTATATTTGCACTATTTTGCTTAATCTCAGTCTCCAACTGGTTAATTCTGGCTTCTTTCTTTGCAACAGTTCCCTTTAGCCGTGCTTTATCTTGATTCAGATACTTGATTTTGATGGACCGTTCAGACTTTAATTGTGATCGCAAACGTTTTGTTGTCTCCAAGTATCTTTTCTTTAAATCCAGTTTAGTTGTACATTCAAAGAGTATGCGTTTTTTTAATGCTATTTTTCTCGGCGTAACTAACTTCCTTGAGCAGCGGACGGCAGAAACTGGTGTTGATGGCATGAAATGGCCTGGTGTGGACTGGATGACAGGTATTGTCTCTGATGGTTGTTGGCTGTAGGAAGGACCTGCTTCAGGCTGTGGTACATCCACTGGGCTTATGTGATTGTCCACTTCCATTTGAGTCACGTCAGTGTTTTCAGGGACATGCTGAAATTTATTGAAAATCTCATTACATTTTCCAGCAAATACTTGCATGTCCTTATCCCTCGTCTGATGCCTGTATTTGCATAAAATATCTGTCACTGATTTCAACTGGTGGGGACGGATAATGCATGATGTTTGGAGTTTTTCTCTCACTGTAGCAATAGTCTTTGTGATCGAATATTGATTATCGGCATAAAGAAACATGACGTGACCGTTCTTGAGAGGACCTCCATCAGGAACTGGGCTGAAGTTCTCAATCAGATATTGGTATGCTTTGCCAGGTGTCGATGGAACAACCGTCTTCCTTCCTTTCTTCTTCATACCTGTAATACCATAATTATGTTCTTATTATTTGGTGTATATATATATATGATATTATATCGGATTATCCTATTACTTCCAAATAATTATTTTAATGGAATTTATTTTGTAAAATTATAGAAGATAAAGCAACAATGTATCGGATCAATTCAATGTGGTGAATGTCAAGCATGAATGAGTGTCAATTGAATAATGAGTAGATTAGCATATATAGTTGTATCAACTACATATAATAATAATAGGGTATGGAGTAATACAGAATATATTTAATATGAATCCAATTATTATTATAATATACTTTTCTATAATAGGCCTATACTTCAAAGAAAGCTCTTTTTCTTCAATTAAAAATGTTTCAACATTAGATTAACTATATGGGCAATGCAGAAAAGTTCAAAACACAACTCAAAAACAACACATAAACTCACTAATAAATATCACAACATGTCAAAGTTTATATTTAAAATAGCTTAATATCAATACTTGGCCTGAGCCAATCAAATTGCTGGAACCGAATCACGTGACCTCGCTGACTAGATGAATTCAGTTTTTAGCATCGAGTCAATCGTTTGTCATCGGCTGTATAACAGTTAATTATTAACTAAACAATCTTGTATATCGGGGAATATATAATAAACATCCCCTTCAAACAATTATTAGTGAGATTAGATGCTTTTAATTACGATTAATCAAGGCGATAGTCGCGCCTATTGTGCAAAGAAAATTGACGCATCCGCCATTTTTGCTGTTGTCAACATTTTACATCAATTTTTGTTCTCAATACAAACCTATCTGCTCTCCTTCCAAACTACTCCAAATTAATACCAGAGGTAGAAAAGACCATAAACTATAATGTATGAACAGTTTAAAGAAAATATGTACTCACCTTCAGTAAAATAACGCTCGTTTTTCCACACTTTTTGACAAAATATTTTTTATTTCGCACTTTTTTTCATTTAATCGAAATCGGACAAATTTTATTCGAAATCGAAGCTGAAGCTGACAAGCTACGTCATTGGAAAACCCGTTGTTCTCTTGTCCTAAAAATAGCCGAGCTAAACCGACCGCAATCCACTTTGTATATATGGTTCCAGCCAACGTCAGAGTCTCGTCATAGATAACGGTATCGGCCGAAGCGATGGAACTGTAGGCACTACTATTGCCGCGTACCTAGTAGATGCGGAAAATACATGGTTTACTCCAACACAAATAGAAATGGTCAGATAGTCAGGTAGTCAGGTAGTCAGATAGTCAGATATAGTTAGATAGTCAGGTAGTCAGATAGTCAGATAGTCAGATCGTCAGATAGTCAGATAGTCAGGTAGTCAGATAGTCAGATAGTCAGGTAGTCAGATAGTCAGGTAGTCAGATAAGATAGTCAGGTAGTCAGATAGTCAGGTAGTCAGGTAGTCAGGTAGTTAGATAGTTAGATAGTCAGATAGTCAGATAGCCAGATAGCCAGGTAGTCAGATAGTCAGATAGTTAGATAGTCAGATAGTCAGGTAGTCAGATAGTCAGATAGTCAGATAATCAGATAATCAGTTAGTCAGATAGTCAGATAGTCAGATAGTCAGATAGTCAGATAGTCAAATAGTCAGGTAGTCAGGTAGTCAGGTAGTCAGATAGTCATATAGTCATATAGTCATATAATCAGGTAATAGTCAGATAGTCAGGTAGTCAGATAGTCAGGTAGTCAGATAGTCAGGTAATCAGATAGTCATGCAGTCAGATAGTCAGGTAGTCAGATAGTCATGCAGTCAGATATTCAGATAGTCAGGTAGTCATGCAGTCAGATAGTCAGATAGTCAGGTAGTCAGATAGTCAGGTAGTCAGGTAGTCAGATAGTCAGATAGTCAGGTAGTCAGATAGTCAGGTAGTCAGATAGTTAGGTAGTCAGATAGTCAGGTAGTCAGGTAGTCATGCAGTCAGATAGTCAGGTAGTCAGATAGTCATGCAGTCAGATAGTCAGATAGTCATGCAGACAGATAGTCAGGTAGTCAGATAGTCAGGTAGTCACATAGTCAGGTAGTCAAATAGTCAGGTAGTCAGATATAGTCAGATATAGTCAGATATAGTCAGATCCAACGATCAGCGAACAAGGGGTTCCCAACGGCTATTCCAACCTTACACCAACATGACAGATGACAGATGACAGTGCACAAGCAGTTCTTCTTCCCGAGAACCATACATGACTGGAACAAGCTGACAACAAACATCACTGACGCATCGGACATCCAGGTCTTTAAGGCTGCCCTCGACGCACAGGTAGCAGCCCCTCCTCTGTAGGCTACTCAGCGTAGACAGCTAGTGGGTGTACATAGTTTTAATTGTATATATACGGAACGTTTTTAGCTGTACAGCCTTGGGAGATGTAACCGTCTTGCTCAAACCTACACAGGACAAAGTACATTCCAGTCATGGAGTTCTGTCCTTAAACGGGAAGAAGAATAAGAAGACAAACTAGATATGCATATAATTCAAAGTTTACTTTACAAATTTTACAGAATCCTTCCAGGTGGTACTAGTTTAAACATAGTTTATTTCAAACCATACAACATATATAAATATACAGTTTACACAACATTTAGATACATGAATGAAAAAGCATTAGAACCGAAAGCTATTTATTCGGCCTTCGTGATATATTTCTACGCATAAGAACTTCAAACTCGGGTTATTCTGCGATATACCACGGTTGATACTTATTATTTCGATTCTAACACGACTTACTTCTAATAATTTTAGACGAGAATCAAAGGAGTATTTTCTTCAAATGCGGTGCTACTCCACTGCATTTGGCTTTCGAAATTTCCTACCGCGTAAGGGGTGATGACGTTATTTTTTTTATGAAAAATATCAATCTAGTGCATAAATGAACAAAAGTTGTAACTGATCAATAGTTTTATTTATTTTGTCAAATAAAACTGTACAGAATAGTAACTGAAACGTTACTTAACAGAAAAACAAGATGGACAAGAGATTATCTTATTCTAAAAATAGCTCACTTCCGCGAATTCCCACGGTAGTATTTACAAACATCACGTGACTTTCATTCATAAAACTTTACACGCATTGTATAAATGGAATAGCCAAAACACGGTGCGCGCTGATCATAGTTCAAGGTAGGTATATCGCAGAATAACCCGAGGTAGATTTTACTCTACAAGTATGTATGTTATTAGCTGGGTCGTGTTAGAATATAGCTTATATAGGTCTTCTCCTATAGCAAGGTACTTAATGCAATTGCGATATGACAGTGTTGTAATATTTTCTAAACTATTAATTTGAAATAATGGTAGGTAAACGTTTTAATTATGAACTGCAAATTAGAATATCAATCATGTTGTATTACATGGGTGTAGGCCTACAAAATAGAAAACGTGAGGTTGCTATATGGAACTGTAGACCCTATACAGGCAGTCATCAATGAAGGAGAGGACAATACTTTAATTCAATTCATATAAATATTTAAAAAAGTATTTAAATCTATTTAATGTCGCTACCGGTTGCCCATTTGAACGACGGACAGTATTCATAACACCATTCCAGTGCAGGCTCCATATGTTAACAGGTGCTTGGTGCATCAACCTCCGTAAGAAACTGCAACGTACGGTGGTCGCCAGATCGGACATGTGGGTTTTCTCCGGTACTCCGGTTTTCTCTCACATGAATGACCACATATACGCTTTCATACGCGACAACGAGAGTGACTAATATAAGTTGTTAAAACTTGCTTCGCAATCGTTGTAAAATAAATATAAGCTTACACTTTTAAACTGCAAACGTTTTCATATAAAGAGACACGATCTGAGCGGGGCTCGAACCAGTGGCCATCAGTGATGATAGGTTACAGTGGTATAAAAGTAAGTCAGTGACCTTAACCAATCGACCAAGGTGGCGGACCGTAAATAATAATGTACATGTTAGAAAATAAATATGTTCTTGAACATGTTTGAATATGTTTGAAAACTAAGCAAAGTCATGTGATAAGTTTGATGCACCCGATGATATACTTGACAGAGGGATCTGTAGTCCAGTGGTAGCACGCTGGTAATCCAGGGATCGCATGTTCGATCCCCCGTCTGACCCTAATAAAATTAACAGTCGTTCAGATGGGACTTTAATCCGAGGTCTCGTGTCGGTACTTTACACCGTGCACGTAAAAGAACCTGATGAGACTCTGGAATGGGTCTCTCTTTGTATCATTACACTATCCTCCAAATTCTAAAATGACTAATCTCTTCAGGAGGCGTCGCTCATATGGGCAACCGGTAGCGACGATAAATAAACGTAAAACACACGCAACCAATCGACCACGTAGGCGGACCGTAAATAATAATGTACATGATAGAAAATAAATATGTTCTTGAACCAAGCTGTTTGAAAACTAAGCAAAGGCATGTGATAAGTTTGATGCACCCGATGATATACTTGAATTACGCAACCGTTTGGCAGTTACGATAGCAACGCAGTAAACAACTACATAACTATTGCGATAAGAAGCTGATAAGTGGAGCAATTTAACACAAGCATGATCATATGGATGTGTAAATGTGCGTGAACTATGTTTAGTCAGTTTAATAATATGTTACTTGATTGTTGTATATACAATACAATTACAAATATAAACATGATACAATTGTAATGCTATATTTATACTTGAACACTGAGAATAAAAATCTAAAATTTGGAGAGGAATTAATCTAAAAAATGGAGAGGAATTAATATAAGTTTTCTGAAAACTTGTTTTCCAATCCAAACCATTCACAATTTATGTAATTTGTAACATTTTTTGTGTTATACAGGTACATTTATTGGAATAAATACTGTTTAAACCAATGATGTAAAAGCAAATGTGTTGGGCAATAAGTTTTACAAACATTATTACATTACCAAGAAATATGCAGGACGATCCATGAACCTTGGCATAATGCATGCTCTGGATGCATGAACTATTCGGCATTGGCCATAATGCATGTTCTTTGGCCAGGGGCGGATTAAGGTTGCATGTGACCCCTGGCTGTAGCTCAAACAGGGGGCCTTTCAAGATAAATACTAGTGTAAGCAAACACGAACATTCTATTGAATACACCTTTCTCACATTACCCCCCCCCCCCACCCGCTTGGCCGAAATTCACCGAAATGACGGTTTTCCGCTATCGCATTGGTTGGTAAGAAGGGATTTCACCTGTCGATGCGTATTGCGGGACTATTAGACTCGGTGGAACCGTGCACCTATTGTTGCAATCGACTAAACACAAAACATTATTAAAGTCATACATCGTTGGAAAGCTCAGGATATCTTCTAAGTTCTATATATTTATGTAGTCATTTAAAAAAAAAAAATTCAGTTAATTAGATTAAAATACTTATTTGGGGGGCCCCTAAATATCGAGGGCCGCTGGCTTCAGCCCAGTCAGCCCTCCCCTTAATCTGCCACTGTCTTTGACCAGCCTATATAGTTGACGGAGCATACTAATCAGACGGATCTGTTGGTAATCCAATTAAAATTATCTGCATCATTGCATTATCCTCCAAAAATCTAATCTCTTCAGGAGGCGTCGCTCATATGGGCAACCGGTAGCGACGATAAATAAACGTAAAACACACAATGTATGTAAATGTTTCTATTAAATCTAAGGTTCAGACTGTATTACAAGACAGAACTGTCAATCTATTACATCGATGATGGTGAGATGGTACGGTGGTCACCAGATCGGACAGGTGGGTTTTCTCCGGGTACTCCGGTTTCCTCTCACACGAATGGCCACATTTACGCTTTCATCCGCACCAACGAGAGTGATTAATATTAGTTGTTTGAACTTGCTTAGCAATCGTTGTAAAATAAATAACGTTTAAATCTATTACATATACTAATGATATCAAGCTTGATACAGGTAATTGGAACGAAACGAACGGGTGTAGATACAATGTATACGGGAGACAACATAAATTGACAAGGATCATTCCCATTAATCTTTGTTTCAATATTTCCATTTCTCTTTAATTTGTGGAATTGAATCCAAAATCAGCAAGTCAATATGTTGCTGCTGAAGCCTTGGTAACCGAGACATCGCATTTCCCAGAACTCGCTCCTGGTGCCGCTGTATTGCTGACAAGTGTCTCCGATTCAAGTGCTTGCAAATATCCCCAGTTAGCGCCATCCACTACCGCCTGATCATATTTACGGACCGATTCGGCCAGCCAGTACGTGTTCATAGCTCCTTTCCCCTATCAAAATGTAAATGTACTTTTAGTTAAAAGGAGTGCAATGACACTTTAGGGGTCACTACAGTACGGAAAGATCAAAGGTTGAACAAATTATTTATAACAGATATATATGTATGGCAACGATATAAGACAATGTGAACATATTTGGCAACACTCATATATCGACTACGTTTCAATATGATTTATATTCGGGACATTATTGCAATATTAAGTCAAATTAGCAAATAGCATTAATGTTATAAAATAAATATACCATGGGCGTTATTGGTTTTTGTTGGTGAATAATGTGTGTGTGTTTTTACGTTTATTTATCGTCGCAACTGGTTGCCCATATGAGCGACGCCTCCTGAAGAGATTAGTTATTTTAGATTTTGGAGGATAGTGCAATGATACAGACAGAGACTCATTCCAGAATATCCTCTGGTTCTTTTACGTGCACGGTGTAAAGCACCGACACGAGACCTCGGTTTAACGTCAGATCTGAAAGACTGTTAATTTTATTAGGGTCAGACGGGGGATCGAACCTGCGATCCCTGGATTACCAGTCCAGCGTGTTACCACTGGACTACAGATCCGTCTGTTTGGTGAATAATTAGTAGACAGACACTTTAATAGCAGATGGAATAATGTAACTATGTTATGTGACCATGCGTGCATTTAATGCGCGTGATTTCATACCATCTTTTAAAATAAAACTACAATTTAGCTCACATGTGAATACAGCATGGTGACATACGATGCACCTGTTTTCGATCTGCCAATCAAATTTCATGTAACAGAAATGTATTTCCTGGAATTTGCATATGAAATGCACGTTCCTCTACTTTGCTGTATATCAGTGTTTTCTGTTTATATGTTTACAACTTGACATTACATCAATGTTTACTCTTCAGTTTATATGTTTACAACTTAACATTACATCAATGTTTACTCTTCAGTTTATATGTTTACAACTTAACATTACATCAATGTTTACTCTTCAGTTTATATGTTTACAACTTAACATTACATCAATGTTTTCTCTTCAGTTTATATGTTTACAACTTAACATTACATCAATGTTTACTCTTCAGTTTATATGTTTACAACTTAACATTGCATCAATGTTTACTCTTCAGTTTATATGTTTACAACTTAACATTACATCAATGTTTACTCTTCAGTTTATATGTTTACAACTTAACATTACATCAATGTTTACTCTTCAGTTTATATGTTTACAACTTAACATTGCATCAATGTTTCCTCTGCTTTATATAACCAGCTACAACAAATTAGAAGAGACCGGAGTAATTCGCTTCGCTTCGGGGAATTTAAAATCGCACACACATAGCGACTATATAATTACTATTGATGGAGGCGGACACCGTGTGTCCCTCCAAACCGTATTCCATGAACGGGCGGGCACAAAGGTAGAACCACCACCCTTCCACAAGCCATCTGTATAGCTTCCTCGCTTGAAAACAAATCAATATCCATAATGGGATTCGAGCCTGGTGGGCAACTGATTACAAGTCAACGACCATAACCACTAAGAAGCTAAATTATAAACAGAATAAACGTGTGAGCTACATTTGTTGTGTGATTTACGTTTATTTATCGTCGCTACCGGTTGCCCATATGAGCGACGCCTCCTGAAGAGATTAGTCATTTTAAATGTTGGAGGATAGTGCATGATACAGATTCCAGAGTCTCCTGGTTCTTTTATCTGCACGGTGTACAGCACCGACACAAGATCTCGGTTTAACGTCCCATATGAAAGACTGTTAATTTTATTATTTGTTTCAATCAATTATCGTATTTAAATTGATCAACGTTTCACAGTAATGACAATGTGTTGTATCTGAATTCCTATCCTGCACTCTATGTCACTATCCTGCACTCTTATGTCGCTATCCTGCACTCTATGTCGCTATGTCGCTATCCTGCACGCTATGTCGCTATCCTGCACTCTATGTCGCTATCCTGCACTCTATGTCGCTATCCTGTGCTCTATGTCGCTATCCTGCACTCTTATGTCGCTATCCTGCACTCTTATGTCGCTATCCTGCACTCTTATGTCGCTATCATGCACTCTATGTCGCTATCCCTGCACTCTATGTCGATACTGGTGCATACCTTTATGGCTATGGTTCCTCTGTGTAACATTCTAAAGCATCCGGTGGGCTTTAGATTCTGGTATGTTGTATCACTGATGTGGATTCTGTCCTCTGAAAAGTACATTCTACATAAATATTACTTTATATTCTACATACATATTACTTTACATTCTACATAAATATTACTTTATATTTTACATACATATTACTTTATATTCTACATACATATTACTTTATATTCTACATACATATTACTTTACATTCTACATAAATATTACTTTATATTCTACATACATATTACTTTACATTCTACATAAATATTACTTTATATTTTACATACATATTACTTTATATTCTACATACATATTACTTTATATTCTACATACATATTACTTTACATTCTACATAAATATTACTTTATATTTTACATAAATATTACTTTATATTTTACATACATATTACTTTATATTCTACATACATATTACTTTATATTCTACATACATATTACTTTATATTTTACATAAATATTACTTTATATTTTACATAAATATTACTTTATATTTTACATACATATTACTTTACATACTACATAAATATTACTTTATATTCTACATACATATTACTTTATATTCTACATAAATATCACTTTATATTCTACATACATATTGTGTTTACGTTTATTTATCGTCGCTACCGGTTACCCATATGAGCGACGCATCCTGAAGAGATTAGTTATTTTAGGTTTTGGAGGATAGTGCAATGATACACAGAGAGACCCATTCCAGAATCTCCTCTGGGTCTTTTACGTGCACGGTGTAAAGCACCGACATGAGACCTCGGTTTAACGTCCCATCTGAAAGACTGTTAATTTTATTAAGGTCAGACGTTGGAGCCGTTACGATTGTGCCATTGGGCAAGGCATTTAAATTCCACGTTGCCTCTTCTCTCTCCCTCGTGGCGATGTATTCCACCAGGAATGAGGTCTCGAGAGTGTTTAATATAAGTTGAAATAACTTGTTTCGCAATCGAGCTAAAATAAATTTGTATAAACTAAAACAGTCAACGTGTGGGTGTCTTTACGAATTTTCAAAGATTCATTTATAAACCTGATATATTAAATAATTGATTTTTATTTGTATCATCATGGCATTAAACATGTTTACTGTAGGCCATTAGTTGAAATGTATTTTCGAGCGATTAATCTAATGTTGTAAAACTTCTTTTGCAATCAAGCTAAAATACACCTAATAATAATAATAATACAAGTATGGAAGAGTGAGAGTGCCCCATACACTTAGTGCGTTTGGTTTAGTGTGTGCACCACGTTTGGTTTATTGTGTGCATCACGTTTGGTTTATTGTGTGCATCACGTTTCGTTTATTGTGTACATCACCAAGTACGCTTTATTTATTGTGTGCATCACGTTTGGTTTATTATGTGCATCACGTTTGGTTTATTGTGTACATCACCCAGTATGCTTGGTTTATTGTGTGCATCACGTTTGGTTTATTGTGTGCATCACGTTTCGTTTATTGTGTACATCACCAAGTACGCTTTATTTATTGTGTGCATCACGTTTGGTTTATTGTGTGCATCACGTTTCGTTTATTGTGTACATCACCAAGTACGCTTTGTTTATTGTGTGCATCACGTTTGGTTTATTATGTGCATCACGTTTGGTTTATTGTGTACATCACCCAGTATGCTTGGTTTATTGTGTGCATCACGTTTGGTTTATTGTGTGCATCACGTTTCGTTTATTGTGTACATCACCAAGTACGCTTTATTTATTGTGTGCATCACGTTTGGTTTATTGTGTGCATCACGTTTCGTTTATTGTGTACATCACCAAGTACGCTTTGTTTATTGTGTGCATCACGTTTGGTTTATTGTGTGCATCACGTTTCGTTTATTGTGTACATCACCAAGTACGCTTTGTTTATTGTGTGCATCACGTTTGGTTTATTGTGTGCATCACGTTTGGTTTATTGTGTGCATCACGTTTCGTTTATTGTGTACATCACCAAGTACGCTTTGTTTATTGTGTGCATCACGTTTGGTTTATTGTGTGCATCACGTTTCGTTTATTGTGTACATCACCAAGTACGCTTTATTTATTGTGTGCATCACGTTTGGTTTATTGTGTGCATCACGTTTCGTTTATTGTGTACATCACCAAGTACGCTTTGTTTATTGTGTGCATCACGTTTGGTTTATTGTGTGCATCACGTTTGGTTTATTGTGTACATCACCAAGTATGCTTGGTTTATTGTGTGCATCACGTTTGGTTTATTGTGTGCATCACGTTTCGTTTATTGTGTACATCACCAAGTACGCTTTGTTTATTGTGTGCATCACGTTTGGTTTATTGTGTGCATCACGTTTCGTTTATTGTGTACATCACCAAGTACGCTTTGTTTATTGTGTGCATCACGTTTCGTTTATTGTGTGCATCACGTTTCGTGTATTGTGTACATCACCAAGTACACTTTGTTTATTGTGTGCATCACGTTTGGTTTATTGTGTGCATCACGTTTCGTTTATTGTGTGCATCACGTTTCGTTTATTGTGTACATCACCAAGTACGCTTTGTTTATTGTGTGCATCACGTTTCGTTTATTGTGTGCATCACGTTTCGTGTATTGTGTACATCACCAAGTACACTTTGTTTATTGTGTGCATCACGTTTGGTTTATTGTGTGCATCACGTTTCGTTTATTGTGTGCATCACGTTTCGTTTATTATGTACATCACCAAGTACGCTTTGTTTATTGTGTGCATCACGTTTAGTTTATTGTGTGCATCACGTTTCGTTTATTGTGTACATCACCAAGTACGCTTTGTTTATTGTGTGCATCACGTTTGGTTTAGTGTGTGCATCACGTTTGGTGTATTGTGTACATCACCAAGTACGCTTTGTTTATTGTGTGCATCATGTTTGGTTTATTGTGTGCATCACGTTTGGTTTATTGTATGCATCATGTTTGGTTTATTGTGTGCATCACGTTTGGTTTATTGTGTGCATCACGTTTGGTTTATTGTGTGCATCACGTTTGGTTTATTGTGTGCATCACGTTTCGTTTATTGTGTGCATCACGTTTCGTTTATTGTGTACATCACGGTTTGTTTATTGTTTGCATCACGTTTGGTTTATTGTGTGCATCACGTTTGGTTTATTGTGTACATCACCAAGTACGCTTTGTTTATTGTGTGCATCACATTTGGTTTATTGCTTGCATCACGTTTGGTTTATTGTGTGCATCATGTTTGGTTTACTGTGTGCATCACGTTTGGTTTATTGTGTGCATCACGTTTGGTTTATTGTGTGCATCACGTTTCGTTTATTGTGTGCATCACGTTTCGTTTATTGTGTGCATCACGTTTCGTTTATTGTGTACATCACGTTTGGTTTATTGTGTGCATCACGTTTGGTTTATTGTTTGCATCACGTTTGGTTTATTGTGTACATCACCAAGTACGCTTTGTTTATTGTGTGCATCACGTTTGGTTTATTGCTTGCATCACGTTTGGTTTATTGCTTGCATCACGTTTGGTTTATTGTGTGCATCACGTTTGGTTTATTGTGTGCATCACCAGCTACAACGTGTACTTACGTTTACAGTACGACTTCATTCTGGAGGCAATGTTAACAGTATCTCCAAACAGGCAGTAGCGCACCATCATAAAGCCTATCACGCCAGCAGATACAGAACCTACAAACGAAATGAAATGTAACAATTTGATGATTTTCTTGACTAAATGTAATATTGATATATCAACGTGTGAAGCTAACGGTATAAAGTGATGCAAATCTGCACATTATTCATAGACAGACACATTTTGACAATCTTGGCATCCTGACGCTTATTTAATATTATATGACTTTGCAGGTTACATATCAATGTATAAACAGCATGAAGCTCAAATTAAACTTATAACTGTACACTTAGGTATTTGCAAACGTTTAAAAAAAGAAATTGTCCAATTGTAATGAAATCTGGAACATGATAAGAATGATAAATTTGCATGTAGATCACAAAATCTAGTGCAAATCGGATGAGTCGTTATTAATAATTAACTACTCATTTTCGAAAGTCACAAAATCTGATTTCAGACAATGTCAAGTCATATAATTAATTATTAATTTATTATATTTGGTGTCTTACACATACATATTAATGATTTTGAATAAACTGTCTGACGGACGGACGTCCACGTTATATCTGAATAATTGGTATACCTGTGCAAACACCCACTGATAAACTTATTGAAGTTTCGCTGTGTGCAGCCAGCAATGGTCGGTCCTTCAGCGCATTAACAATCTCGAGTGAAAGGTAGGCGATCTCTAGTCCATGTCTGGCCCCGTTTGGCACGGGCACACCTGTAAATCATTGATATATTCTGAATAGATACAACGGACTAACTAGGTGTGAATACATGACCACGACCGATAAACGATTTGTGAAGTGTACATGTATATATAATATGTAAAATAAGTAGTATAATCATAAATAGATGGATCTGTAGTCAAATGGTAACACGCTGGATTGGTAATCCAGGCATCGCAGGTTCGATCCCCCGTCTGACCCTAATACAATTAATAGTATTTCAATTGGGACTTTAAACCGAGGTCTCATGTCGGTGCTTTACACCGTGCACGTAAAAGAACCAGAGGAGACTCTGGAATGGATCTCTGTCTGTATCATTGCACTATCCTCCAACAATCTAAAATGACTAATATCTTCAGGAGGCGTCGCTCATATGGGCAACCGGTAGCGACGATAAATAAACGTAAAACACACACAAATATGTTAGGATACAATATTCTATTGGTGTACCTTTGCAAAATTGTTGTGGTCATCACTAAAATCAAGGTGGCGTCCAAAATGGTCACCGATTTCATAAATACACACTATTTTCAACATAACATTTGATTAAAACATTCAATCAGCACGTGTTTGGTGTCATATTATTGTGAATCATTTGCCACACATGTTGGTAACAACTTTGCAGAGCTAGAGAGTGGTTCAATGCAATATATTCTGGACAAATATGGGAAGTGTTGGTCGATGCCAATACTTGATTACTGTTTGTAAATACATTAAAGAAGCTATGTCAGTATGTAAATAAATTATTAATGTTAAAGAAGCTATGTCATGACGTAGTAATACACTGTCAATTACTAATGTTAAAAGAAGCTATGTCATGACGTAGTAATACCCTGTAAATTACTAATGTTAAAGAAGCTATGTCATTACATACTAATACCCTGTCAATTACTAATGTTAAAGAAGCTATGTCATTACATACTAATACCCTGTCAATTACTAATGTTAAAGAAGCTATGTCATTACATACTAATACCCTGTCAATTACTAATGTTAAAGAAGCTATGTCATTACATACTAATACCCTGTCAATTACTAATGTTAAAGAAGCTATGTCATGACGTCAATTACTACTCTTTCTAAAATGCATTGCATTTGTTTATATATTATGTATATGTGTGTTTATATATGTATGTAACATGTCTTGTAATGTATTTGTGCCATATATCTATGATTGTTGTTGTAAATGGCCAAAGGCAATACAGTTGCTGATTATGCCAATAAATGTGAAACTTGAAACATATTGACATACTTCTGAAAATTGCCCGACCATCTTGTACTGGTTCCTGTATATATATAGACATGCTGAATGAAGAACAGTTTATAGTAGGTGCAAGTCACGCATCTACACAGCGATGCTGAAGAACAGTTTATAGTAGGTACAAGCCACGCATACACACAGCGATGCTGAAGAACAGTTTATGGTAGGCACAAGCCACGCATACACACAGCGATGCTGAAGAACAGTTTATGGTAGGCACAAGCCACGCATACACCCAGCGATGCTGAAGAACAGTTTATAGTAGGTACAAGCCACGCATACACCCAGCGATGCTGAAGAACAGTTTATAGTAGGTACAAGCCACGCATACACCCATCGATGCTGAAGAACAGTTTATAGTAGGTGCAAGTCACGCATCTACACAGCGATGCTGAAGAACAGTTTATAGTAGGTACAAGCCACGCATACACACAGCGATGCTGAAGAACAGTTTATGGTAGGCACAAGCCACGCATACACACAGCGATGCTGAAGAACAGTTTATGGTAGGTACAAGCCACGCATACACCAAGCGATGCTGAAGAACAGTTTATGGTAGGTACAAGCCACGCATACAGCCAGGCGATGCTGACGAACAGTTTATAGTAGACATAAGCCACGCATACACACAGCGATGCTGAAGAACAGTTTATAGTAGGTACAAGCCACGCATACACACATCGATGCTGAAGAACAGTTTATGGTAGGTACAAGCCACGCATACACACAGCGATGCTGAAGAACAGTTTATAGTAGGTACAAGCCACGCATACACACATCGATGCTGAAGAACAGTTTATGGTAGGTACAAGCCACGCATACACACAGTGATGCTGAAGAACAGTTTATAGCAGGTACAAGCCACGAATACACACAGTGATGCTGGATGACAGTTTATAGTAGGTACAAGCCACGCATACACCCATCGATGCTGAAGGACAGTTTATAGTAGGTGCAAGCCACGCATACAGCCAGCGATGCTGAAGAACAGTTTATAGCAGGTACAAGCCACGCATACACACAGTGATGCTGGATGACAGTTTATAGTAGGTACAAGCCACGTATACACCCAGCGATGCTGAAGAACAGTTTATAGTAGGTACAAGCCACGCATACACACAGTGATGCTGTATGACAGTTTATAGTAGGTACAATCCACGCATACAGCCATCGATGCTGTATGACAGTTTATAGTAGGTACAAGCCACGCATACAGCCATCGATGCTGGAGAACAGTTTATTGCAGGTACAAGCCACGCATACACCCAGCGATGCTGAAGAACAGTTTATAGTAGGTACAAGCCACGCATACACCCATCGATGCTGAAGAACAGTTTATAGTAGGTGCAAGTCACGCATCTACACAGCGATGCTGAAGAACAGTTTATAGTAGGTACAAGCCACGCATACACACAGCGATGCTGAAGAACAGTTTATGGTAGGCACAAGCCACGCATACACACAGCGATGCTGAAGAACAGTTTATGGTAGGTACAAGCCACGCATACACCAAGCGATGCTGAAGAACAGTTTATGGTAGGTACAAGCCACGCATACAGCCAGGCGATGCTGACGAACAGTTTATAGTAGACATAAGCCACGCATACACACAGCGATGCTGAAGAACAGTTTATAGTAGGTACAAGCCACGCATACACACATCGATGCTGAAGAACAGTTTATGGTAGGTACAAGCCACGCATACACACAGCGATGCTGAAGAACAGTTTATAGTAGGTACAAGCCACGCATACACACATCGATGCTGAAGAACAGTTTATGGTAGGTACAAGCCACGCATACACACAGTGATGCTGAAGAACAGTTTATAGCAGGTACAAGCCACACATACACACAGTGATGCTGGATGACAGTTTATAGTAGGTACAAGCCACGCATACACCCATCGATGCTGAAGGACAGTTTATAGTAGGTGCAAGCCACGCATACAGCCAGCGATGCTGAAGAACAGTTTATAGCAGGTACAAGCCACGCATACACACAGTGATGCTGGATGACAGTTTATAGTAGGTACAAGCCACGTATACACCCAGCGATGCTGAAGAACAGTTTATAGTAGGTACAAGCCACGCATACACACAGTGATGCTGTATGACAGTTTATAGTAGGTACAATCCACGCATACAGCCATCGATGCTGTATGACAGTTTATAGTAGGTACAAGCCACGCATACAGCCATCGATGCTGGAGAACAGTTTATTGCAGGTACAAGCCACGCATACACCCAGCGATGCTGAAGAACAGTCTATAGTAGGTGCAAGCCACGCATACACACAGCGATGCTGAAGAACAGTTTATAGTAGGTGCAAGCCACGCATACAGCCAGCGATGCTGAAGAACAGTTTATAGTAGGTACAAGCCACGCATACAGCCAACGATGCTGGAGAACAGTTTATGGTAGGTACAAGCCACGCATACACACAGCGATGCTGAAGAACAGTTTATAGTAGGTGCAAGCCACGCATACAGCCAGCGATGCTGAAGAACAGTTTATAGTAGGTACAAGCCACGCATACAGCCAGCGATGCTGAAGAACAGTTTATAGTAGGTACAAGCCACGCATACAGCCAACGATGCTGGAGAACAGTTTATAGTAGGTACAAGCCACGCATACACCCATCGATGCTGAAGAACAGTGTATAGTAGGTACAAGCCACGCATACACCCATCGATGCTGAAGAACAGTTTATAGTAGGTACAAGCCACGCATACACCAAGCGATGCTGAAGAAAAACTACTGAATTCTGAATAAAAACATGTTCACTATCAAGAAGAGGTGTACACTAATATATGGCAGAGTACCTGCCAACCAGGAGACAGATCTCAGCATCAACAGAGACTCCAAATCCTTAGAGCGATAGCCGATATATGACAAACATCATGGAGAAATACTTAAATCTGAGTTATCCGTCATATTTAAGTCCTTTCCGGTGACATGAATGGCGCATCCGACATAGCTGATGATGCTGGAAAGGCACATGTACAGAGGGGTGAAGAGAAAGCTCATTTGATATGAACACCATCACGTGGAACAATTCATTTATGGACGATGGTCCACTGTGCCATATTTACCCTGGTAGACATGTATCTGAAGAAGTGGCAAATGAAAATATAGTTCGTGGTGGAGAGACTACAGATACCGTGTTCTGCTAGTGAGGGACAGCAGACAGTATAAGCTCAGGCTGATTGTGTGATAAGTGTCCAAAGTATGCATTGAGTAATATGCTTCAATGACCAAACCAAGGAAATGTGTGAGGAAATGTGTGGATAAGGATTAAGAGACACACGTTCATGGTGCAATACATTCACAGACGGATCTGGTAATCCAGGGATCGCTGGTTCGATTCCCCGTCTGACCCTAATAAAATTAACAGTCAGGTAGGACTTTAAACCGAGGTCTCGTGTCGGTGATTTACACCGTGCACGTAAAAGAACCAGCAGAGACTCTGGAATGGGTCTCTGTCTGTATCATTGCACGATCCTCCAAAATTCGAAAATGACTAATCTCTTCAGGAGGCGTCGCTGATATGGGCAACCAGTAGAGACGATAAATAAACGTAAAACACGCAATACATTCGAGATCTCATCCACAAGATGATGGTAAATAGCTAGGGTACGAGTGTTACACATTTATGAAGTGCTTCAGCAACAACTTGGACCACCGCCTAATGCTATAGCAAATGAAATTGGTGATATTGCGAAAACATCAATGTCTGAACTAATGAATGACTTGGAAAATATCGTTGTACCAGAAGAGATACAAAGCCTAACGTCTTATGAAGTGATTACGTTGGATGCTATTGCTAAACTTGCACATAATGTCGCATTTGAAATGAAATTGTAATGCTTTTTGGATATATAAATCCACGTGCAAATGCTGAGGCAAAAACATTGATCATAATCTTTTTGAAAATGTATATAATTATTATGTAAACTGTTAAATTGCCCTCTAGGAGCAAAACGATTCATACTATATCATTAAAATTTAAGCAAAGAAACCGCAGAAACTGGACAACCGTAATCAGCGGTATAATGAGGCGTAAATAGGATCTATGTTGTTTGCTATTATGCCAAGTGGTTTGGATCCACTATCTGAATAGCAAATAGCATAGACCTCTATGCTGTTTGCAAAAGCGAACCCACTCGTTGCCAGCGCAGTACGGGTTAAGCATTCTGCAAATTGATATAATATTAATCCTCATGTTACTCATTCATGTGTTTGCTACCCATAATGAATGTCATTTCCAATGTTAGCATGCATGGAGGTTATAAAACTTTTCTCCAATCTCAAAACTCAGTATCAATCATCTGATTGGTTCACCTGACAGTAACACTCAGAATCAACCAATCAGATCACTTGAGCTTGAGTTTGAGATCTGAGAAAAGTTGTATAACCTCGGAACCTGCTGGATTTATATTCTGAAACTTTACAGTATGGATATCATTGTGTAAATGTTTATAAAACCAACTTTGTTCAATAAATTCTTAAACATACCATTTTGGAGGGAAAATAGTTCCCTTTAATATGTAGGGAAAATAGTTCCCTTTAATATGTAGGGGAAATAGTTCCCTTTAATATGTAGGGGAAATAGTTCCCTTTAATATGTAGAGAAAATAGTTCCCTTTAATATGTAGGGAAAATAGTTCCCTTTAATATGTAGGGAAAATAGTTCCCTTTAATATGTAGGGGAAATAGTTCCCTTTAATATGTAGGGGAAATAGTTCCCTTTAATATGTAGAGAAAATAGTTCCCTTTAATATGACAAAAACTACATGCAGTTTTGAAGGTTTTCATCAAAAGTTATGTTGAAAATATTGTGCGTCAGTCAAACCGGCGACCATTTTGGACGCCATCTTGGATTTAGGAGTGACCACAACAATTATGCATGGTTACACCAATAGAATAGTGTATGTTATCATAGCATAGTTTGTCAAGGTTTGGTATTGGGAGTTAACAAGTTGGCGTGTTGGACTTTCGATTAAGACATATATAATGGTAGTATCTACACAATTGTTCGAAACCCTGTAAGAGATAGACAAAATGCGAACAAATTTACACGATGGACGAATTGTGAGCACCTGTACTATAATGACAAAGTTTGAACACATGCTAGATATTATCGACTTGCAAGTGATTTGTGGTTATGGTCGTTGACTTAAACTCACTTGTCCCTCACCACTGCAGGTTCGAATTCCAATCGGGGAGTCGAATTATTTTATGTGAGGAAGCTATCCTACCCGTCCGTGACTGAAAAACTACATCGTGCGTACATATAACACATTGACGAAGCATGCAAGAACACGTGTAAAAGATTGATGAAGTCTAAATAAATGTATTTTATTGACAACATGTCAACAGCTTTTATATATTTCCTGTCCGCAGTGGTTAGCGCACTCGCTTCTCACCAATGCAACCCGTGTTCGATCCTCGGACTGGGAAGTATGTGAGACGGTACGGTGGTCGCCAGATCGGACAGGTGGATTTTCTCCGGGTACTCCGGTTTCCTCCCACACGAATGACAACATATACGCTTTCATCCGCGCCAACGAGAGTGATTAATACAAGTTGTTAAGACTTGCTTCGCAATCGTTGTAAAATAAATAACGTTTAAACTAATGTGTTCTTATTTCTAGACGACAGCAACGCCACAAATGTATGCATATACGGACTTTAAATATAGTATCGATGGAAATGTGAACACATGCAAGACATTGCCGAGACATCGGTCTGTTACTGTCCCTGTATAAGTGTGTTCCTCTGTTTTTATCGTTGCTTCCTTTACACAACATGCTATCAATTTCGAACCTGCGGTCCCTGGATTACCAGTCCAATGTGTTAATCACTGGACTACAGATCCGGCTGTAATTAGAGGAAGATAGATAGATAGACCGATGACCGTGTCTCTTCATATAAAATAGTATATCTATCATTTTATGAAGATAGATAGACTGTTTTATATGAAGTGACAATGTCATCTATCGTTTCCATTGGTCAAAGGCGGTCACGTGGAGGGTTAGTAAATATCTAGAGCCGTTACGAGTGTGCCCTTAGGCAAGGCATTTAAATCCCACGTTGCCTCTTCTCCGTCCCTCGTGGCGATGGATTCCATCAGGAATGAGGTCTTGAGAGTGATTAATATAAGTTGTAATAACTTATTTCGCAATCGAGCTAAAATAAATTTATATAATTTTTAATAAAAAGTATGGTCAGTAGAAAACATGGCGACATTCTAAAACTCTAGACCCTTGACTAAACTACTACGTTCAGGAAACATTTAAGCACTATTAAACTTCTGAATCAATGAAATAATTCCAATGTGTTTTTAATTAAATATTGTCGAAGCAATACATTGGTTATTGGGTTTGCTACTGAACCCCCCCCCCTCCCATCCTCCCCTCCCCACAGAGTTATGTGAGGCCAGTGAAATATATAGGAGGTTTGGTTAACGCCTCACCCCATGGATTTTACTGACCACACATTACTCCGAGGGGGGTCAGTTACAAACCCAATAACTAATAATTGTTGTGTCATGTCTTGAATAAAAAAAATATCAAGGAGATTTATATACGACTCATAGAACCATGCCTCGATGTTATAAAACATCTCCTATCTCAAACTCAGTCTCAAGCTTATGATTGGTTCAGCTGGCAGTAATAACTCAGAATCAACCAATCAAATCATTTGAGCTTGAGATCTGAGAAAAGTGTTATAACCTCGGGAACAGGACTATCTCCCTGTCATTCCCTGCTCGGTTGTGAACAAACATCTATTTATATAATAATTTTGTGTTTCTGTACCTGATACCACCATATACGTATCGTTGATCGTCTCTACTTTATAAACGTCGTACTTCTCAATCTTCTCGTCGATGGACGTGTACAACACGTTGAGTAGATCGATCATCTCCATTGGCGTTAAACTATTGCTAAGTGACCCAAAGTTCATGATACCGGTAAACATGACCGTGCATGACTTGAAGAACTCAGACTCCACACTGCTCTTTCGTTTAAGCCGCTCAGCAATTGCCTTCGGTAACATCTGATAGAGAAGTATATTCATTTTAGCTTGTTCATCTGCTAATCGACGCGATGCTTGGACAAGAACCAGTGTGTACGATTGCATGTTGCTGATGAGTGCTTCAGTAAATGTCAAGATAAATGGACATGCAAGAATGACGATGGATGCCGTCACGCAATAAATAACAATATTTTCCACATACTGGTTCACTTTTGTATTAACCCGGCGGACTACTCGTCCAGCAACTGCTTCCTGTAGATTGAACAAATAATCCACTCGAAATGAAGCATTATCGAAGTAGTCCTGCGCTTTTGTGGCTGACTTGTACGAACCAGTATAGTTGCTGTTTTTTATTTCATTTCGTAGACCACTGATTGCCGTTGTGTAGATCAGTTGATCCGTTCTCATCTCGATAAGCGTGTCAACAAGATTAGAATAGTAGCTGGCACTTCTGTAATTGTAGTTGAATCGGAATATCCTTTTAAAATAGTTGTCGTACAAAGTTTCATCTGGGAAGTTGCCATGTGCAAAGAACATGGCGCCGAACGCTCTTTCTGCACCGGTATCCAGCATGCACCGTGTAATTTTCTGGAACACTACGAGAACTTTCCACGTATTACCAAATCCACTTTCACGAATACGGTCAATCATCCAATCCATAAAGAATTCGATTATTTCACTGTAGAAAGCTATCTCGCCGTAAACATCAGGTACTGAAGGGTCAAGACTGGCGCGGCGTCTATTTATGTGATTAATAAGCTTATACTTAGTTTGAAAATACTCCTTTGGGTGATTAGTTGAGTCCTGTCGCCAGTCCCACATGTCGGAAAACACTTTGTCCGTGTTTGTATACTCATCAATAAGGAACGCTTTCGTTCCTGGACCGATTTTACTGATATATAAAATGGACATATCCCTCTCTTTCTGTATTGTGTATATCAACCTTCCAATGTTGATCGAACGGTACATAGTCGTCTGTGCCTACAACAAATAAGTAATTTCGTTAACAGAATATTTACATCGAATAGCATTTCCTTCGATGAACGTATGTGCCCTGATTGTATACATTTATACATTTTCGAATGAGGGTTTCCAACTAATGATATGCAGCTGGCATGCGCACTCGATGTTACGGGCATGCGCACTCGCAGTGTTAGGCACCGTTCGTCGCGAGAAAAGGCGTATGTTACAGTTTACGCTGTCCAAGGATGGTCTAACTGTCACATCCCCGCCACATGATAAGTCGCAAATTTGACTAAATACCTTTTACAGTGGATCTGTAGTCCAGTGGTTAATATGCTGGACTGGCACTCCAGGGATCGCAGGTTCGATCCCCCGTCTGACCCTAATAAAATTAACAGTCTTTCAGATGGGACGTTAAACCGAGGTATCGTGTCGGTGCTTTACACCGTGCACGTAAAAGAACCAGAGCAGACTCTGGAATGGGTCTCTGTCTGTATCATTGCACTATCCTTAAAAATCTAAAATTACTAATCTCTTCAGGAGGCGTCGCTCATATGGGTAACCGGTAGCGACGATAAATAAACGTAAAGCACACACAATACCTTTTAATTGGAAAGTGTGATAATGTTTCTTTGTCTCGTTGAAAAGAATAATTAATGTAAATATAAGTAATGAATCGCGGGTTAATAGTTTCCATTGGGATATGAACTACAGTTGGTGAGCTTAAAGTAACCGTGGATGCGTTCGGTCTCAACGCACTTTATGTAGTTCATATCCCAATGGAAACTATTAACTTGCGATTCAGTCCTTAAAACACTTCACGGACTGCTTGCATGCGTAAATACTAAATAGCATATCTGGGTTGCTCCTACATGCATTTACAAATTAAGAATACTTGATTTTGTATTTTTAAAAGAAATCAATATTGCTTAAAGCGACACTACATCAGTGAAAACACAGAATGTATTTTCCTATTATATGGTACAATTTTCAAAATATTTGCCTCAAATACTGAGTATTTCAACTAATAAACAAACGCGGTTTGTTGACATAACAAAAAAAATAATGTAAACATACATGCGTAATACAAGTAGTGTATCCTGAATAACACGATTTATGATACAGATGTATCGTTATATCTTATATTTGTGCCTATTTATTTTTGTCTATTCTTAGCTAAATTATCTTTAAACGACATTATCTCGTATTTAGTATTGACTCCGGTGACAAACAAACGTCAATTCAGGAGCATGGATAACAGTTATATGAAATCATACTTTCAATCCATAAAAACACTGTTTATTGATTCAATGTTAGTGTTTGAATGTATTAGGGAGAATTTGTAGTAGCAATGCATTTATATGTGGACAAAAATGCATTTTATTTGCTTTTTGCGATGTAATGTCACTTTAAGCTAACATATCTTGAATACATGAAACCATGTGCCATTCTGGTGTTGTTTGACCGATCTCCATCAAATAAAAAGTATGTGTTGATAGAATAAGGTCTTCAGGTCGGGACCACACGGACATATCAGTGATCTGATGGTGTTTACCTAGTTTCTCGTCGATGTTTCTGCATGCTTGTTTTGTTTCCGTTCGGTTGCCTTCAGTAAACATTATTTACTATATGACCATACGGCAAACACATAATTGTAATAATTGTATCTAAAATGATTAATATCTTCAGGAGGCGTCGCTCATATGAGCAACCGGTAGCGACGATAAATAAACGTACAAAAAAACAAAAGATAATTGTGTCTTGTGTCTGTGATAGAGACATACAATAGGTGACATACCTTGGGCTCTTTCCAATATTCCGTGCGTGTATATATCCTAATATTAAAATATAAGCCTAAGTACACTGACCTCTGTCGTGGCGTCTTTGCCATCTAAGTTATCCATAAATGAATGTATTGTAAACGCCAAACCTCCGAGTATAGGAATGAAAATAACCATGAGCATTTTGCACAGGTGTATCATCTTCCCTCGGTTCGTCAGGTAATCGGCCCGGAAGAAGCGACCTACAATTATAACATTTCAAATCAAGATCATATGCACAGACGGATCTGTAGTCCAGTGGTAACACGCAGGTTCGCAGGGATCGCAGGTTCGATCCCCCGTCTGACCCTAATCAAATTAACAGTCTTTCAGATTGGACGTTAAACCGAGGTCTCGTGTCGGTGCTTTACACCGTGCACGTAAAAGAACCAGAGGAGACTCTGGAATGGGTCTCTGTCTGTATCACTGCACTATCATCCAAAATATAAAATTACTAATATCTTCAGGAGGCGTCGCTCATATGGGCAACCGGTAGCGACGATAAATAAACGTAAAACACACCCAGATCATATGCTTATCCTACCTGCATCGTAGCAATGGTCAAAAAAATGCCTGCCTGTCACGTGCATGACGTCATATGTTCGCAGATAGTATGATACACGTCAGTGCCACGTTTTATCAACGATCGTAAGACCGGCTTAGCTAAGAGTTGGCTTCAGACCGAGTTGCGCCGCCGTAATGTCATTGTTAAGTCCAAGGCTCGTTTCTATAAACAAAGTCGCAGTAAATAATTTGCGACTGTTTCGATGCAGACGCAAATTCGGAGTAAGTCTTAAAAATGGCGGCAATCAATGCAGCCGAATCCGTGCATGAGAGACGTAATAAATTGGAGACGTGTGGGACACAGATATCCTCTCCCGATATCGCGTGACGAGGCTAGGCTTTTCATTGTGTGTTGATGTGGTGAGGACTGACTTGGAAAAGAGGACGAACTACTCTCATTTGATGTCTTATTGACCCAGGTACAGTAAAAATTGATATAATATTTTTATCACTCGCATTATTAATGAATGCGCATATCAGTGCTATTAGCGTACACATTTCTGTACAGTACCCCATAGCACAACAATATACTTACCGCAACTAACCGTGCTTGTATCACTGAAGGACTGTAGTCTGCTTGTAGTTGAAGGTGGTCGGTTCACAAGCAACCCGAATCTTATAGGCGATGGTCTATTGTGGCTGAAAATCAAATTTTACAATTATGATTACGTGGTAGAACATTTTCTTTTACAATTATGATCACGTGGTAGCACACTGTTTTACAATCATGATCACGTGGTAGCACACTGTTTTACAAGTATGATCACGTGGTAGCACACTGTTTTACAAGTATGATCACGTGGTAGCACACTGTTTTACAAGTATGATCACGTGGTAGCACACTGTTTTACCAGTATGATCACGTGGTAGCACACTGTTTTACAAGTATGATCACGTGGTAGCACACTGTTTTACCAGTATGATCACGTGGTAGCACACTGTTTTACAAGTATGATCACGTGGTAGCACACTGTTTTTACAAGTATGATCACGTGGTAGCACACTGTTTTACAAGTATGATCACGTGGTATCACACTGTTTTACAAGTATGATCACGTGGTAGCACACTGTTTTACCAGTATGATCACGTGGTAGCACACTGTTTTACCAGTATGATCACATGGTAGCACACTGTTTTTACAAGTATGACCACGTGGTAGCACACTGTTTTACAAGTATGATCACGTGGTAGCACACTGTTTTACAAGTATGATCACGTGGTAGCACACTGTTTTACCAGTATGATCACGTGGTAGCACACTGTTTTACCAGTATGATCACGTGGTAGCACACTGTTTTACCAGTATGACCACGTGGTAGCACACTGTTTTACAGTATGACACGTGGTAGCACACTGTTTTATATGATCACGTGTGCAGTTTTACCAGTATGATCACGTGGTAGCACACTGTTTTACCAGTATGACCACGTGGTAGCACACGGTTTTACAAGTATGATCACGTGGTAGCCCACTGTTTTACAAGTATGATCACGTGGTAGCACACTGTTTTACCAGTATGATCACGTGGTAGCACACTGTTTTACAAGTATGATCACGTGGTAGCACACTGTTTTACAAGTATGATCACGTGGTAGCACACTGTTTTACAAGTATGATCAAGTGGTAGCACACTGTTTTACCAGTATGATCACGTGGTAGCACACTGTTTTACCAGTATGATCACGTGGTAGCACACTGTTTTACCAGTATGATCACGTGGTAGCACACTGTTTTACAAGTATGATCACGTGGTAGCACACTGTTTTACAAGTATGATCATGTGGTAGCACACTGTTTTACCAGTATGATCACGTGGTAGCACACATTTATACAATTATAATCATGTGGGAGCACACTGTTTTACAATTATGATAACTCTATACCACACATAATGTCCCGTGCACTGTATGCCGGTGTCTCGTGCACTGTATGCCGGTGTCCCGTGCACTGTATAACGGTGTCCCGTGCATTGTATGCTGGTGTCCCGTGCATTGTATAACAGTGCCCCGTGTACTGTATACCGGTGTCCCGTGCACTGTGTACCGATGTCCCGTGCACTATGTACCGGTGTCCTGTGCATTGTATAAGAGTGCCCCGTGTACTGTATACCGGTGTCCCGTGCATTGTATACCGATGTCCCGTGCATTGTATAAGAGTGCCCCGTGTACTGTATACCGGTGTCCCGTGTACTGTATACCGATGTCCCGTGCACTGTATACCGATGTCCCGTGCACTGTATACCGATGTCCCGTGTACTGTATACCGATGTCCCGTGCACTGAATACCGATGTCCCGTGCATTGTATACCGATGTCCCGTGCACTGAATACCGATGTCCCGTGCATTGTATACCGATGTCCCGTGCACTGTATACCGATGTCCCGTGTACTGTATACCGATGTCCCGTGCACTGTATACCGATGTCCCGTGCACTGTATACCGGTGTCCCGTGTACCGATGTCCCGTGTACTGTATACCGGTGTCCCGTGTACTGTATACCGATGTCCCGTGTACTGTATACCGGTGTCCCGTGTACTGTATACCGGTGTCCCGTGTACTGTATACCGATGTCCCGTGTACTGTATACCGATGTCCCGTGTACTGTATACCGATGTCCCGTGTACTGTATACCGATGTCCCGTGCACTGTATACCGATGTCCCGTGCACTGTATACCGGTGTCCCGTGAACTGTATACCGGTGTCCCGTGTACTGTATACCGATGTCCCGTGCACTGTATACCGATGTCCCGTGTACTGTATACCGATGTCCCGTGCACTGTATACCGATGTCCCGTGTACTGTATACCGATGTCCCGTGTACTGTATACCGATGTCCCGTGTACTGTATACCGATGTCCCGTGTCCCGTGTACTGTATACCGGTGTCCCGTGTACTGTATACCGATGTCCCGTGTACTGTATACCGATGTCCCGTGTACTGTATACCGATGTCCCGTGCACTGTATACCGGTGTCCCGTGCACTGTATACCGGTGTCCCGTGCCCCACTACCGATGTCCCGTGTACTGTATACCGATGTCCCGTGTACTGTATACCGATGTCCCGTGTACTGTATACCGATGTCCCGTGTACTGTATACCGATGTCCCGTGTACTGTATACCAATGTCCCGTGTACTGTATACCGATGTCCCGTGCACTGTATACCGATGTCCCGTGCACTGTGTACCGGTGTCCCGTGTACTGTATACCGATGTCCCGTGTACTGTATACCGATGTCCCGTGCACTGTATACCGATGTCCCGTGTACTGTATACCGATGTCCCGTTACTGTATACCGATGTCCCGTGTACTGTATACCGATGTCCCGTGTACTGTATACCGATGTCCCGTACACTGTATACCGATGTCCCGTGTACTGTATACCGGTGTCCCGTGCACTGTATACCGGTGTCCCGTGCACTGTATCCCGGTGTCCCGTGCTCTGTATACCGTGTCCCGTGTACTGTATACCGATGTCCCGTGCACTGTGTACCGGTGTCTCGTGTACTGTATACCGGTGTCCCGTGTACTGTATACCGGTGTCCCGTGTACTGTATACCTGTATCGTGTACTGTATACCGGTGTCCCGTGTACTGTATACCGGTGTCCGTGTCCCGTGTCCCGTGTAATGTATACCGATGTCCCGTGCACTGTGTACCGATGTCCCGTGTCCCGTGCACTGTATACCGGTGTCCCGTGTATACCGATGTCCCGTGTACTGTATACCGATGTCCCGTGCACTGTATACCGATGTCCCGTGCACTGTATACCGGTGTCCCGTGTACTGTATACCGATGTCCCGTGCACTGTGTACCGATGTCCCGTGCACTGTATACCGGTGTCCCGTGTACTGTATACCGGTGTCCCGTGTACTGTATACCGATGTCCCGTGCACTGTATGTCAGTGTACCGTGTAATGTATGTCAGTGTACCGTGTACTGTATGTCAGTGTACCGTGTACTATATGTCAGTGTCCCGTGTACTATATGTCAGTGTACCGTATACTGTATGTCAGTGTACCGTGTACTGTATGTCAGTGTACCGTGTAATGTATGTCAGTGTACCGTGTACTGTATGTCAGTGTACCGTGTACTATATGTCAGTGTACCGTATACTATATGTCAGTGTCCCGTGTACTATATGTCAGTGTCCCGTGTACTATATGTCAGTGTACCGTGTACTATATGTCAGTGTCCCGTGTACTATATGTCAGTGTACCGTGTACTATATGTCAGTGTACCGTGTACTATATGTCAGTGTACCGTGTACTTTATGTCAGTGTACCGTGTACTATATGTCAGTGTACCGTGTACTGTATGTCAGTGTACCGTGTACTATATGTCAGTGTCCCGTGTACTGTATGTCAGTGTCCCGTGTACAGTATGTCAGTGTACCGTGTACTGTATGTCAGTGTACCGTGTACTATATGTCAGTGTACCGTGTACTGTATGTCAGTGTCCCGTGTACTGTATGTCAGTGTCCCGTGTATTGTATGTCAGTGTCCCATGTACTGTATGCCAGTGTCCCGTGTACTGTATGTCCGTGTCCCGTGTACTATATGTCAGTGTCCCGTGTACTATATGTCAGTGTACCGTGTACTATATGTCAGTGTACCGTGTACTATATGTCAGTGTCCCGTGTACTATATGTCAGTGTCCCGTGTACTATATGTCAGTGTACCGTGTACTATATGTCAGTGTACCGTGTACTATATGTCAGTGTCCCGTGTACTGTATGTCAGTGTCCCGTGTACTATATGTCAGTGTACCTTGTAATATATGCCAGTGTACCGTGTACTATATGTCAGTGTACCTTGTACTATATGTCAGTGTCCCGTGTACTATATGTCAGTGTACATTGTACAATATGCCAGTGTCCCGTGTACTATATGTCAGTGTACTGTGTACTATATGTCAGTGTCCCATGTACTGTATGCCAGTGTCCCGTATACTATATGCCAGTGTCCCGTGTACTATATGTCAGTGTATCGTGTACTATATGTCAGTGTACCGTGTACTAAATGTCAGTGTACCGTGTACTATATGTCAGTGTACCGTGTACTATATGTCAGTGTACCGTGTACTATATGTCAGTGTCCCGTGTACTATATGTCAGTGTACCGTGTACTATATGTCAGTGTACTGTATGTCAGTGTCCCGTGCACTATATGTCAGTGTCCCGTGCACTATATGCAAGTGTCCTGTATATCGGTGTCCCGTGCACTGCATGAGAGTGTCCCGTGTATTATATGCGAGTGCCCCGTGCACTGTATGTGAGTGTCCTGCGTACTGTCATCCTATAGCTACATATACCTATACATTCCAATAGTTCGATATTAACATCTTACCGGAACTTACTAATGCACACAGTCTATCCTTCCAATTAGCCCCATTGTTGTCCGCCATTGATTTTACATCAATGCATATGACATTCGTTGATGTAAATATATTTGAAATGTATTTACAGACTTGGCTTAATATGGCTCAACTCGTGCACACACTCAGAGAATAAGAGAGATAATAAGATCCCGCTACACATACATAAGAACACTCAGAGATAGTAAGACCCCGCGACATATACATAAGAACAGTCAGAGATAGTAGGACCCCGCTACACATACATAAGAACCCTCAGAGATAGTAAGACCCCGCTACACATACATGAGAACAGTCAGAGATAGTAGGACCCCGCTACACATACATGAAAACAGGCAGAGATAGTAGGACCCCGCTACACATACATAAGAACAGTCAGAGATAGTAAGTCCCCGCTACACAGACATAAGAACACTCAGAGATAGTAAGACCCCGCTACACATACATAAGAACACTCAGAGATAGTAAGACCCCGCTACACATACATAAGAACACTCAGAGATAGTAAGATCATGCTACACATACATAAGAACACTCAGAGATAGTAAGACCCCGCTACACATACATAAGAACACTCAGAGATAGTAAGACCCCGCTACACATACATAAGAACACTCAGAGATAGTAAGACCCCGCTACACATACATAAGAACACTCAGAGATAGTAAGACCCCGCTACATATACATAAGAACACTCAGAGATAGTAAGACCCCGCTACACATACATAAGAACACTCAGAGATAGTAAGTCCCCGCTACACATACATGAGAACAGTCAGAGATAGTAAGATCCCGCGACATATACATGAGAACACTCAGAGATAGTAAGACCCCGCGACATATACATAAGAACCCTCAGAGATAGTAGGACCCCGCGACATATACATAAGAACCCTCAGAGATAGTAAGACACCGCTACACATACATGAGAACAGTCAGAGATAGTAGGACCCCGCTACACATACATAAGAACACTCAGAGATAGTAAGACCCCGCTACACATACATAAGAACACTCAGAGATAGTAAGACCCCGCTACATATACATGAGAACACTCAGAGATAGTAAGACCCCGCTACATATACATAAGAACGCTCAGAGATAGTAAGACCCCGCTACATATACATAAGGACACTCAGAGATAGTAAGATCCCGCTACATATACATAAGAACACTCAGAGATAGTAAGACCCCGCTACATATACATGAGAACACTCAGAGATAGTAAGACCCCGCTACATATACATGAGAACACTCAGAGATAGTAAGACCCCGCTACATATACATAAGAACACTCAGAGATAGTAAGACCCCGCTACATATACATAAGGACACTCAGAGATAGTAAGATCCCGCTACATATACATAAGAAATATATTGATGCAGGGCATCAAAGGTGCCTAGGTATTGGGGTTTTAAAATAGGTATTGGACACGAATCCCAAGCCACGTCAAGCGATACGGGTCGTGTTTGGACTCACCCCTGAACACAGTACGCACCAACTATCAACAATCCTGCGTAGACCTATATATTATATAATTATCTTTCTGTTGTCATATCTTTTTTTGATCTGGTTTCGACACCGGGCGTTTTACTAGCAATGAGTGACATTTCTAATTTTCTATTACCTCCCTTGGCAGATAAGTATGCTTTATTCCTAAATGTGAATAGGTTGTTTTAGTTAGAATCCTTTGTTTTTACTGTTGTTCCCTAACCAGATGTTGCGGTATGATAACTGTGATTTTATCCAAATCGTGTTAATTAACTGATAACATTATTTTACAAATAACTACCCATTGCATGTACTGTACGAGATCTGTCAAGATATAGTAATTTAATAATCATAAGAAGCGATAGTGGACTAAAATTGCTAGTATGTTGTGCAAAGGAAACAACGCTAAACAGTTAAAAACAGAGGAAACACTTAAGGACCTATCTACTTTAGGGAGTATTCAGGGGCAGTAACTGACCGATGATTGATTGCTAAAACATATTTTATTTCCCAAAATTATGCAGTTTGCACAAGTCATATATGAAAATATAATATACATGATATGGATTACAAGTCTGGGATAATGTCAGCTGATCAAGAAATGCCATAAAAAGTTTATACAAATTTATTTGAGCTCGATTGCGAAATAAGTTCTTACAACTTATATTAATCACTCTCGAGACCTCATTCCTGATGGAATACATTGAGGGAGAGAGAATGGGCAGTGTGGAATTTAAATGCCTTGCCTAATGGCACAGTCGTAACGGCTCCAGTGGGACTCGAACTCCGAGCCGTCCGCACATGAAGCGAACGCCGATACCACTGCGCTATCATGCCATCATACCAACTCAAAATAATAATGAATGTTTATTTAATAATAATGAATGTTTATTTAATAATAATGAATGTTTATTTAATAATAATGAATGTTTATTTAATAATAAAAAACAGACGGATATGTAGTCCATTGGTAACACGCTGGACTGGTAATCCAGGGATCGCAGGTTCGATCCCCCGTCTGACCCTAATAAAAATAACATTCTTTCAGATGTGACGTTACACCGAAGTCTCGTGTCAGTGCTGTACACCGTGCACGTGGGTCTCTGTCTGTATCATTGCACTCTCCTCCAAAAATCTAAAATTACTAATCTCTTCAGGAGGCGTCGCTCATATGGGCAACCGGTAGCGACGATAAATAAACGTAAAACACACATTAATAATAAAGAGTGTGTATTCATTACCAGTCTCTGCTTGTGGATGGTTGAATATCCATATTCCTAGAAAATGCAGTATTCATGAAATCTTCACTGTATCACTGTATAATGTACATATTGCTTGCTCGCTGCATAATATCCACCCCTATGAAAGAGACAAACGTACTTCGAATTGGTAAATCATTATTGCTAGTTTTAGCTTAATTAGCAGCAAATTTACAATAACAGTTACTAGGTAACCGATAATAGTAATTATTCTATCACATAACGTTACTGTTATTCAGTTTTATATATTGACACCAAAAAGGAAACAAACTGGGGGCAATTTTTGTATCAAATTATGCAAAATATTGGGTAAATTAGTGCAATGTGTGAAGGATTATTTTCTTCACTCATGATAGTAAAATCCATAATTCTAAAATTTGTAACGAACAAGTAACGTTCAATATAAGTGTAGTTTTGTGGTGTCTGTATACATCCATCGCATATGTTCTTGTATGTTGACACGTGTAACACAACCTGGAAGGATTCTGATTGGTCGCGGCATGACAGCTTGCTTTACAAAGTTGGCATATAGTTTGTGTTCATGATTTATTTGTTTTCAAAATCAACTACTTAAATCAATAAAATGCTAAATATGCGTTCCGTAATGCCACACCTCAACATCCTGTGGTGTGATCTTCGTTCCGTGATGCCTCGCTTCAACATCATGTGGTTTGATCTTCGTTCCGTGATGCCTCGCTTCAACATCCTGTGGTTTGATCTTCGTCCCGTAATGCCACACTTCAACATCCTGTGGTTTGATCTTCGTCCCGTAATGCCACACTTCAACATCCTGTGGTGTGATCTTCGTTCCGTGATGCCTCGCTTCAACATCCTGTGGTTTGATCTTCGTTCCGTGATGCCACACTTCAACATCCTGTGGTTTGATCTTCGTTCCGTGATGCCACACTTCAACATCCTGTGGTTTGATCTTCGTCCCGTAATGCCACACTTCAACATCCTGTGGTTTGATCTTCGTTCCGTGATGCCACACTTCAACATCCTGTGGTTCGATCTTCGTTCCGTGATGCCACACTTCAACATCCTGTGGTTTGATCTTCGTTCCGTGATGCCTCGCTTCAACATCCTGTGGTTTGATCTTCGTCCCGTAATGTCTCACGTCAACATCCTGTGGTTTGGTCTTCGTCCCGTAATGCCACACTTCAACATCCTGTGGTTTGATCTTCGTTCCGTGATGCCACACTTCAACATCCTGTGGTTTGATCTTCGTTCCGTGATGCCACACTTCAACATCCTGTGGTTTGATCTTCGTCCCGCAATGCCACACTTCAACATCCTGTGGTTTGATCTTCGTTCCGCGATGCCTCGTTTCAACATCCTGTGGTTTGATCTTCGTCCCGTAATGCCATACTTCAACATCCTGTGGTTTGATCTTCGTCCCGCAATGCCTCGTTTCAACATCCTGTGGTTTGATCTTCGTCCCGTAATGCCATACTTCAACATCCTGTGGTTTGATCTTCGTCCCGCAATGCCACACTTCAACATCATGTGGTTTGATCTTCGTTCCGTGATGCCTCACTTCAACATCCTGTGGTGTGCTCTTCGTCCTGTGATGCCACACTTCAACATCCTGTGGTTTGATCTTCGTTCCGTGATGCCACACTTCAACATCCTGTGATTTGATCTTCGTACCGTGATGCCACACTTCAACATCCTGTGATTTAACCTTCCTTCCCGAACGCCTCAAGTCTATGTTAAGTGATCTAGCCTTCATTCCATGATGTCTGCTTTCAAAGACGTGTCATTAAAACAGGGTTTGGCACACAGTCTTAAAGACTAAACGACTGATTTGTAAAGAAAACTGAAGATTGATCACGTCAAATCTATGAAAGCTGAATAATACATTGCATAAGTCAATAATAATAATAATAATAATAATAATAATAATAAAGACTTTATTTTACGAGATAACTCATTTGAACAATTAAGTCAATCTACCAGGAGGCCCTCAACACAGTTTCGTTCATGTCTTAACTGAATAATCTAAAAATGAAATTTGATCATGATATATTTTTTTACAGGACAGTATTGTGTTCATCTGCAAGACCAGTTGTAACACTTGATTCAGGGTGTGAACATATGATAATTCCAATATGCATGATAACTCTTAAATAGATCATTGATCAACACAAATTGTGGAAGTCATGATAGCACAGTGGATGCGCGTTCGCTTCAGGTGCGAAAGGTCCGGAGTTCGAGTCCCGCTGGAGACGTTACGGTTGTGCCCTTAGGCAAGGTATTTAAATTGCACATTGCCTCTTCTCTCTCCATCATGGCGATGGTTTCATCAGGAATGAGGTCTCGAGAGTGATTAATATAAGTTGAAAGAACTTGTTTCGCAAACGAGCTAAAATAAATGTGTATAAACTATAAATCACAAATCACAAAATAATATTCCTTTTCAACATTAAAGCGACACTGCATCAGTGAAAACGCAAATTTCTACAGAATGTAGTTTCCTATTATATCATAATTATATGGTATAATTTCCCCCCTAATATTTGCCTCAAAAACTGAGTATTTCAACTAATAAACAAACGTCGTATACGCGGTTTGTTGACATAACAAAATAATATATATTGGGTCGATATCCATGCGTAATACAACTCGTGTATCCTGAATAACACGATTTATGGTACAGATATACTACTATATCTCACATTTGTGGCTATGCATATTTTATTTGTAGACTAATTTAGTTAAATTATCCATAAACGACAGTATCTCGCGCTTAGTATTGACTCCGATGACAAACAAACGTCAATTCAGGTGCATGGATGACCGTTATATGAAATCCTACTTTCACTTTTGAAATGTTGTATACACTGTTTATTGATTCAGTGTTAGAGTTCGAATGCATTCAGAAGAATTTGAAGTAGCAATGCATTTATACGTGACAAAATGCATTGTATTTGCTTTTTGCGATGTAATGTCACTTTAAGACAACACTACGAATTTCCGAGTGTAAAGGTCAAATTACAATCATATATGTCCTTGACACATGATATTTATTGTTAGCCTTTTTATTTATTAATTAAGTTTATTTAACATCGCTACCGGTTTCCCATTTGAGCAACGGCCAGTTTGGTTAGGAGACTTTCAAGCTATACGAAATGTTCAACATTACCCGGTCAGCTAACAAAACGAGTTTTGTAAATGTTTACCTAACGGGCTCCAGCGGATTAACCAGTAGGTAGCCTACACAAACCTCCATAAGAATCTGCATCATTTTTCATATAAAGAGGCTCGAACCCGTGACAATCAGTGGTGTTATTTAACGTGTGAGTGTGTTTTACGTTATTTATCGTCGCTACCGGTTGCCCATATGAGCGACGCCTTCTGAAGAGATTAGTCATTTTAGATATTTGGAGGATAGTTCAATGATACAGACAGAGACCCATTCCAGAGTCTCTGGGTTTTAAACGTGCACGGTGTACATCACCGACGCGAGATCTCGGGTTAAAGTCCCATCTGAAATACTGTTAATGGGTGTGTGAAGCACGCGTATTATGGGGCTGTAATCACACAAACCGTTAATTGAGCCGTATTGAGTTTCTGATAATATCAATGTCGCTTTGCCAGAAAGCAAAAATGTGAAATATCGACAGACTAGAAGCCAGGTTAGCGTATTGCCTACGGCCATTATTCCTCTCCGATTAATCATAATATTATGGAAGCCCTGGAGGGACATTTAAAATTAAAACTTAATAATTCTATCTTAATATTTAAAATTTATATTTTCAAATTTAATGCTTAATATTTAAAAATTAAAACTTAACATTCAAAAGCATTGAAGAGACTCGTTGACATTGAAGCCACGAGGTAGTGGCAGTTCAAGGCGGCAAAGTAAGTAACATTAATATATTGTGTGTGTCTCTTTTTTAATCCTTAAGACGGTAACTTGGAAGCCAGCTATGTATTCAGATGTTTATTGAGATGTGTATTGGCGAATACACAGCCAGGTGTTTATTCAGATGTTTATTCAGATGTTTATTCAGATGTTAATTCGCGGATACATACCTAGATGGTTATTGAGATGGTTATTGGCGAATACACAGCCAGCTATGTATTCAGATGTTTATTGAGATGTGTATTGGCGAATACACAGCCAGGTGTTTATTCAGATGTTTATTCAGATGTTATTTCGCGAATACATACCTAGATGTTTATTGAGATGTTTATTGGCGAATATACAGCCAGCTATGTATTCAGATGTTTATTGAGATGTGTATTGGCGAATACACAGCCAGGTGTTTATTCAGATGTTAATTCGCGAATACATACCTAGATGGTTATTGAGATGTTTATTGGCGAATACACAGCCAACTGTGTATTCAGATGTTTATTGAGATGTTAATTCGCGAATACATACCTAGATGTTTATTGAGATGTTAATTGGCGAATACACAGCCAGGTGTTTATTCAAATGTTTATTCAGATGTTAATTCGCGAATACATACCTAGATGTTTATTGAGATGTTTATTGGCGAATACACAGCCAGCTATGTATTCAAATGTGTATTGAGATGTTAATTGGCGAATACACAGCCAGGTGTTTATTCAGATGTTTATTCAAATGTGTATTTGCGTGAAATTCACTCAACTTCAAATATTAAGGGAGATTTAAGGAAGAAAGATATTAATGTGGAATAAAGTGTGTTAGTATAAGTGATTAATGCCACACAGGACTGTGTAGTTTTAATTTCTTATCCGCCGGCCCTTCTGTCTGAAATTAATTTGTTCCGGTACATAACTAATGCTAAGATCATTATTATTCAAAGCTGTAACAATAAGTCATACCTTATTTGTGACCCAACTGGATACAGTACCTACCTGAATCATACGTATTCACGTAGGTGTGGGTATCTGTTATAGAATAAGACCACAGTTTGACTAATTGCTTTCTGGGAGCTTGCACAGTATGGCAACCTAAGTTCGAATCTTTCATTTTTGTTAAATTATCATAGAGTGTCAGCTAATATAAAGCCATATGGGTAGTATACCATCCTCTTTTAATGTTTAATATTTTTTTGACTAGATACATATTAGTTTTTCCGACATTAACATGATTTAGGACAATATATACGTATGTCCGTCTGTACGTGAATGTTAATGTTAATCATCAATTATATCCAAACGTTCGCACATTTCTCGTGTAATTCACTCAACTTCAAATATTAAGGAAGACTTAAGGGAGAACAATATTACAATGGGATAAAGTGAATCGAAACATGTGATTAGTGTCCTAAAGGACTGTTGGGTACTAATTCCGTATTCGACTGCCGTTCCTTCGGAATTAATGCGCCTGTACCATAAAAATCACTAAAAATCGCTATTGTTACATACTAATATAACATCAGTTCAGATCTTATTTGTGACCCTATTTGATATAGCACCACCTGATGCATAGGTGTTCACGTTGGTATGTATCATATGTGACCAAATCCATGTTCATAGGTGGACACAAGGAGTTCAGGGAGCTCGCAGAGTATGGCAATCCATGTTCGCATGTTTCATTTTTACTACATTATGATATAATTTAAGATTATTTAAGGTCCGTGGGATACCTAAGCTACATGTTTAATACGTGTTCACGTATTAGCAGATGTTGGGCATAGACTAAGACCACCACTGTGTTTCTATGTACACTCTTTAAGCGCAAGAAGCTCGCAGAGTATGCCAAAGTAAGTTCAACATTAGAAATACACAAGCTCGATCCTGGGTTGGGCTGCCATGCACGTCCCTGGGATCTCAATAGTGCACCTGTATACACGGGGGTGGTCTTGTTCTATAGATAACACCAATACATACATTATCATTTGTCAAATATATAGGTATTGAACCCATATGAACTCTGAACCCTCGAAAACCACTCAAAACACTAAACAATCACAAGTTCGATCCTTGGTTGTGATACTTTGCAAGGTCCTTGGTCAACAGTAGTCAACCAATGACCCTCCAGATGGTCTTACTACATAGTCACTACTCATACCTACATAATTATGTATTACATTTATAGGTGATACACCCATGGGGACTTGAACCCCCTAAAATCCCATTGCCAAGAGTAATAACATGAAGGTTCGAACCAAGGTGACCATACTTTGCCTCCCCACTGAGACCTCACTTATCCACCTGTGGCACACGGGATGGTCTAGTTCTGTAGGAACCATCTGTTCCTACGTAATGATATATCAATCTTATAGTTGGTACGCCCATAGGGGTTTGAACCTCCTGAATCCCCATAGTCTGTAGGTAGAAAATGAAGGTTCGAACCTAGGTGGCCATGCTTTGCCACCCACTGAGACCGGACGGTCAAGTTCTGTAGGAATTATTCATACATACCTAACCATGTATAACACTTAAAGGTGATATACCAATAGGGGCTTGAACCCTCGTAAAATAAGAAATAAAATGAAATAAAATACAGCGTTATAAAACACATGCTATGGCTGTTACATCAACCACTACCAACTTTACCTTCGGCAAAATGTCGTTTGAAGATCTATTATCAATATCAACTGATTAATGAGGCAATACTTATTAGTTTTCATCCAAGTTACCGTCTTAAGGATTAAAAAAGAGACACACACAATATATTAATGTTACTTACTTTGCCGCCTTGAACTGCCGCTACCTCGTGGCTTCAATGTCAACGAGTCTCTTCAATGCTTTTGAATGTCAAGTTTTAATTTGTAAATATTAAGCATTAAGTTTGAAAATATAAATTTTAAATATTAAGATAGAATTATTAAGTTTTAATTTTAAATGTCCCTCCAGGGCTTCCATATAATATTATTGTAACCACCACAACCATCTGAAAGTATTATACTAGAGGACATAGAAAACGCACACCTACATTATATGATTATTATTATTACATGAAAACGAAATACGAAGGATTCCATCAAAGATATATCACATCTTTATTACAAAACACAAACTGAACAACTATTATATTATGTTATATTTCGGGTTTTACGCCTGCATCAGCACCATTTTGGGCTATATCGCCGGCGGGCAGTTTACCTAACAACACCTTTCCTGGGCATGCTCCAGCGGTTAACCAGTACTTGGGTGCACCAACCTCCGTAAGAAACTGCCAATTTTTTCATATCAATGAGACACGGCTTGAGCGGCGCTCGAACCCGTGACCATCAGTGATGATAGGTTACAGTGGTATGCAAGTCAGCGACCTTAATCACTCAACCACGGAGGCGAAACTGAACAACTAAATAAGATATTCCAAAATGTATAAAACTATGTATTTATATAGTTATAATAATACACTTATCCGAAGTGTGCGTTTTATATGTCCTCTAGTATTCATTAAGTATTCATTATTCTAGATTTATAGAAACACAATTTAAGCTGCATCAAATATTTATACATATCCTTTATTTAATTAAATAGCAGATTGCAAAACAAGTCTCACCGGGGACAGCAATGCGGATACTGGCAGAAGTGTAAACAAACACTGTAATGGATTTGATGCGTATCAGCATGCTTGCAGACATCGGCGGTTTTAGTTTTTATCTCGGAAGATGAAATCAAAGGTAACAGTAATGGCCGCTTTACACACCTCTACTTTTGTCGCGCATACAATATTGCTATAGGGAATTTTCGATTAGTATAAAATGAGAAGGATGTTCATAATGGTTTATGAGTGTTCGCAGATACATGCGTGCATGTGATACTTCATAAGCATTTTTATTAAATCTGGACAATTATATTGAGTGCTAGAGTGGATAGTACCAACTACAAAATAACTAAAACGGATTGGTATACATAATTCAACTACGTGCGGTTATGTAATTACCCAATAAGCATGGCACGAATGTTGATATACCTTTATATCAGCGCATATGCTCTTATTGGCGTACTAGGTATTACACATTCCGACATACCCTATCTAATTTATATTCAAAATTCATTTTGTGATCTCGAGTCTTGCACTAATGTTTCATCTGGCGTACAAACAGTAACACCTTCTGTGCAACCGCCAGCATGGCAAGGTGTTCCACCATTTCCCTTAGATACGCTTCCGGTACAACCACCGGATCCGGAAGTTCGTTCTAAATACTGTTGCCAAGAATGTTCGTGTGACACTAGTAATTGTTACATCACCGGCACGTGTTGCTTAGAAACGCTAGCACGTCTACCTTCAATAGATGCAATATCTGACGTCATGATGACGTGTGAGCTGCCACAATTAAGACCGTACAAAGAACATGGCATGATAAATGTTGGAAAGCCAATTTATATGTTTAGGAAATGTCTCAAAGATATCGATATTGGCTTAGATAGTATTCACAAATGTGAACAACCAGACAACTATGACGATATATACACGAACATTCCAGTGACCGATGCCACAACAGGCTATATCTACCAGAACCGATTCTGTGCTTACTGTCACGGCGTTGGTGACATTCAATTAATCTACTGGGATGTTTACATAAAATGTCTATATGGATTATATCAACCACAAGACACTGGTTCCCTCATTAAAGAAATATTTGAAACAGAATCTTGCAATTTGCTATACTACAGACCAGCCACTCTTGGAATTACTGCACCATTGTATCAGTGCAACATAGTGATATCGGAATGTAACGTGACCGGCCTATGGAGAAACTACGACCCGTTCATAGAGTCCGCATGCTTGTCTTATTCTACCATATTCGACTTCGAATACAGGAATGTATTCTGTTATATATGTAACACTGACGATATCAGAGGACCAGCTGATTGCCGAGATAAATATGCCCCAACAGTGATCGTTGACTTTACTGCGTTACTGATCGTCCAACCAGACAACACGGGAGCAACTACCTCAACATTGGAAGCTTGTTCGGAAAACCAGATCTATGATACATTGAAGGTAGGTTTCCTTACACATTCATGTCGGTGTTGTAGCCGCTCTACATAGTTCCTCCTGTGACACTATGTCTGCAGCAACATTATTGGTTATGCGGACGGATCTGTAGTCCAGTGGTAACAAGCTGAACTGGTAATCCAGAGATCGCCGGTTCGATCCACCGTCTGACCATAATAAAATTAACAGTCTTTCAGATGGGACGTTAAACCGAGGTCTCGTGTCGGTGCTTTACACCGTGCATGTAAAAGAACCAGAGGAAACCCTGGGATGGTTCTCTTGCACTTTCCACGAAACTCCACGTTGCCTGTTCTCTCTCCCTCGTGGTGGCGATGGGTTCCATCAGGAATGAGTCTCGAGAGTGATTAATATAAGTTGTAAGATCTTGTTTCGCAATCGAGCTAAAATAAATTTGTATAAACTAATTCGCACCAGCTATATCAATCAGTATTGAATTCATATCATTTAAAGTCCTAAAGTCTCGAAATTGCACTGTTTATGTGTGTCCCGTTTCTATGCAAGCATTTTTAATAAAACATACTAAAAGTACTTCCACAATATTAGTTTAAACAGTACTTATTTCAATAAATGTGCATATATCGGACAGGTGGGTTTTCTCCGGGTACTCCGGTTTCCTCCCACACGAATGACCACATTTACGCTTTCATCCGCGCCAACGAGAGTGATTAATATATGTTGTTAACACTTGCTTCGCAATCGTTGTGAAATATATAAAGTTTAACTAAATAAATATCTTAATTAACAAAATATTTATATATTATGACAGTTAGTTTGAACGTGAATGTATCATGAAGTATGTCTTAGAAACACAACATATGTATTACGCACGATCTAACCATATCTAAATTTACTGTAACTTTTTTGCATACTATTTTATTTCCAGGACAAATGCAGAGACATCAATTGCTTACTCCCTAACATCTTTAAGAATGGAACGTGTGTCAATTTTGTTGAAACACTTGGCGGTGTAAATTATGGCATCTTCCTGAAGATGACACCGCTAGACGACTTACTAGTAAACCCAGCTGATTCCAATGCTTTGAATGATACTAGTGGAGATCTGAAAGCTGAAGTAATTGATTGGCTCAGTTTAACACACGAGGAAGTTACCACATACATGTATGCGAAATATGATATCTCAACAACAAATGAAACGATTCCAGTGCAATATTTTGTTGTTTATGTCGAGGTCGCGTTTAGAGTTTGGTTCCCTGTAGAAGTAGATACAATCGACGTCATGCTTGCAATGCATGGTAATATTATTACTACAGCTAATGCGTTGGAATATAAAGCAGAGGTAGCGGTATATCAGTTTGTCAAAGACTTTGAAGACTCGCTCGGCGGTGATCCTGAAGCTGGTTCTCTACACGTACTGAGTAGTCCTGGTGTCCTGGATGAGTACTCTTACCACGCCCACTACCCTAGAATTATACTGAGCCCGTTAAACTCGTGTCCATTGGTCAGACTTAGAAGTAGTGAGTATAATATAACACGATTCCTTTATAACGTGCACATTGATGAATTCAATATTACTATCGACAATAGACAATTACTTATAGAAGATATAGCTGACAGTGATTTGTTTTCAATTCGTATGTGTACGCATCAGTTTGAAGAGTTAGTAGCTCCGTTTGCGGGATTTATTAGAATTTTCCCAGAAAGACAACACTGTGAAGAAGAACCATTTTCTACAAAAGGTATCTTGTCACTGGTTTGTACCATCATGTCCATCTCATTTTTACTGTTATCTCTAACTGTATATCTAACATTGAAAGAGCTGAAAACACAGCCGGGAATTAACAACATTGTCCTGTGTACGCTGTTGATCATCGCACAGAGTTTATTCCAGTTCGGGAGTGGGCAGTCCTGTAATGTCTCGGAAACATCGTGCAAGATAATCGGGGTACTTGTACACTACTCCTGGCTTCTGGTCGTATTCTGGATGAACGTGTGTTGTGTCCATATGTTCCGAGTGTTCCGAAGTAGCCGCACTGTAATGATATCCGTCAACACCACAAAAACAACAGTGTTATACATCTTCTACTGCGCAACAGCATCTACGTTTCCAGTCCTTATCAACGTTATGGTTTCACTTAGTAGCAATGGTTGGAAGAACATCGGGTATGGAGGGTCAATATGCTATATCACAGACAGTAGAATGGTGAGCTATGTATTTGCTCTACCCGTTGGTGTGGTTATTGTCGGTAACATCTTACTTTATCTAGCCGTTGTTGTTCAAATGAAGAATATCCCTAAAGTTCAAAATGATAAATCGGAAAGAAATTATATCAAGATTTATACCAAGCTTTCCACAATCACGGGCTGCACGTGGATATTTGGTTTCCTCAGCATGTTCCTCAACAGTGTCGCTTTGGAATATATGTTTATTATTCTTAATGCATCGCAAGGTATGTTTTTGTTCTTTGCGTTTGTTGCCAATAAGCGAACCTTGGTGTTGTTGAAAGGTATGCGTAAAGAAGATATAAAGCGACAGGGAAACAAGGACGGTACTGACGACACAGATGACAAGAACTAACGTTTCAAGTCGTATATTGTGAATGTAACGTTCCAAGTCGTAGATTATGAATGTAGCGTTCCAAGTCGTATATTATGAATGTAACGTTCCAAGTCGTAGATTGTGAATGTAACCTTATATGTCGTAGATTGTGCATGTAACATTACATGTCGTAGATTATGAATGTAATATTACATGTCGTAGATTATGAATGTAACATTACATGTCGTAGATTGTGAATGTAATATTACATGTCGTAGATTGTGCATGTAACATTACAAGTCATAGATTGTGAATGTAACATTACAAGTCGTAGATTGTGCATGTAATATTACAAGTCGTAGATTATGAATGTAACGTTCCAAGTCGTAGATTATGAATGTAGCGTTCCAAGTCGTAGATTATGAATGTAGCGTTCCAAGTCGTAGATTATGAATGTAACGTTCCAAGTCGTAGATTATGAATGTAACGTTCCAAGTCGTAGATTGTGAATGTAACATTACATGTCGTAGATTGTGCATGTAACATTACAAGTCGTAGATTGTGCATGTAACATTACAAGTCGTAGATTGTGCATGCAACATTACAAGTCGTAGATTGTGCATGTAACATTACAAGTCGTAGATTGTGCATGTAACATTACAAGTCGTAGATTGTGCATGTAACATTACAAGTCGTAGATTGTGCATGTAACATTACAAGTCGTAGATTGTGAATGTAACATTACAAGTCGTAGATTGTGCATGTAACATTACAAGTCGTAGATTGTGCATGTAGCATTACAAGTCGTAGATTGTGAATGTAATTACATGTCGTAGATTGTGAATCAAGTCGTAGATTGTGAATGTAATTACATGTCGTAGATTGTGAATCAAGTCGTAGATTGTGCATGTAACATTACATGTCGTAGATTGTGCATGTAACATTACATGTCGTAGATTGTGAATGTAATATTACAAGTCATAGATACTGGAGAAATGGGCGCAGCTTCATTGTTCGCCTTGTTATTTCAATAGCAAGTTTTGAATAAAGGATTTTCTAATTGTTCATAATGAGTTTTGTTTTTTTTGTTTAAACTTTATTTTACAACGATTGCGAAGCAAGTTTTAACAACTTATATTAATCACTCTCGTTGGCGCGGATGAAAGCGTATCTGTGGTCATTCGTGTGGGAGGAAACCGGAGTACCCGGAGAAAACCCACCTGTCCGATCTGGCGACTACCGTACCATCTCACATACTTCCCGGTCCGAGGATCGAACTTAGGTTGCATTGGTGAGAAGCGAGCGCGCTAACCACTGCGCTAATCGGACAGCCATGAGTTGCGGGCTTGAGTCCGAAATCATTCGTGATGACAAAATGTCAACATGCAGCGGCTAGGTACCACACGTACAAAGCAGTGAGAAATAAGAACAGATAAATGTCTACATTTCATTGGAAAGCATAAAATACAAGTATTCGTAGCAAAGGGAGATAACTGTGTATACTGTTCGTGACAGTAGATAAGTGAATTATCTCCCTTTGAATGATAATGTACTTGACACATAGGAGTGACTGACTGGAAATTATGATACCAGACACATGTAACAAGTGTGGCGTCCGTGGTCCAGTGGTAGAGCGTCGGATTTGGAATCGAACGGTCCCGGGTTCGATACTCGGTCAGGCCACGTATGTAGTGTCATTGAGCAAGGCACCTCACACACATTGCTTAGTACTGGTTAATCGCTTAGGTCGGCAGAGCCTGCCCAGGAAAACATGTCTAAGTCCCCGCAAGGGGTTTGACATTAAAGGAACTTATATACAACAAAAAAATGTACTAATCACAACCTTATCAATATAACTAATCGATCATTCACTCAGCTATCGATTTTACACACGCCCTCAAGCAACGCTCATCTAAGGCATTCATCTCCGACAAGCTAGTATATCGAAGGATCAAACAACTCATTGCATTAGCTGGAAACACGGCGTTTCAAACCATTAAAGCAGCATTACATCGTAATAAAGGATGTTTTGGGTAAAATATAAATACTAATGTGTGTGTGTTTACAGAAATCGAAATAGTCGCTCAGAAACGATAACATTCCAATAAATTTAAACCGTCGTATACGCGAATTTGTTTATCAACAAACGAAATTTAACACGCACAGCGCGCATGCGTGAAACAACATAGGATGTAGAAAACAACGTATCTATTTTGAACATGAAATACTATCTATCTATCATCCTCTAATGTCGAACCCCTCGCGGGGATGTAGTAATGTCCCTAAAAGACGCTAACAGAGGTGTATGAATCATATCAAGTAATTTAATTAAAAAAGACAACGTGGGACACATGGGGTCGATGCATTCTGAATGTAAACAAGTGCGGATGATGCGTTCCGGTTGTAAACAAGTGCGTGACCGATCGACTCGGAAATTCCTACTTTCGGTTTCGAGTTTGTTTTATCGCAAAAAAAACACTGTTTACCAAATGAACATAAGCATACAAAGTATAATGTTAGAATGTGTAGCATCATTGCTACACATACGTAAAAATTGAATTTTTCAAATATGTTTTATTTCATACGATGTGATGCTGCTTTAAACAAAATGGTTAAAGCGCCATTACATCGGTGAAAACGCAAATTTCTACAGAATATATTTCCCTATTATATGGTATAAATGTTCTCCGAATAGTTGCCTCAAAAGAGTATTTCAACTAATAAACTAACGTCGTATACGACGTTTGTTGACATAACAAACTAATGTAAACAGGGTCAACATCGATGCGTAATGCAATGAGTGTATCCTGACAGTATCACTCGCTTGGTATAGACTCCAATAGTAAACACACATCAATTCAGGAGCGTAGCTGACAGTTATATGAAATCCTACTTTCACTTTTGAGTGTTTGTATACCACAAAAACAATGTTTATGTATAGAAAGTTATGTTTTGAATGATTTCGGACGAATATGTATTAGCAATGCTATTTATACGTAAAGAAGCATTTTTGGGGCATTTTGCAATGTAATGTCGCTTTAAAGGATCCCAATTGGGTATGTGATTCAGACAGTCGCTGTATAGATCGTCTGTAAATTATGTTGCGTTTATTCCTTTCCCTATGCCAAACAGGGAATCTTGAAAAATGCAAGCGGTCGATCAAAGCCTGTGGCTGTCTTCATGCGCAGCTACATGTAAACAACGTAGACAGAAATGGTCATACGTTCGTTTGTACAAAGGTCATGCATTATGATTACTCATCACCGCAAGTTGCTTGCATTTTATTATGGGCGGAGCAATAGTGTTATTGGCGACTGGTCAATAAAATGTCGATAAAAATAGCTGTATAGGATATAAGCTGGAAACGATCCAATATGTAAACAATCACGGGTTCGAGCCCTGCTCAGGCCGTGTCTCATTTATATGAAAAAGTTGGCAGTTTCTTACGGAGGTTGGTGCACCCAAGTACTGGTTAACCGCTGGAGCCTGCCCAGGAAAGGTGTTGTCAAGTAAACTGCCCGCCGGCGATATAGCCCGAAATGGTGCTGATGCAGGCGTAAAACCCGAAATATAACATATGTAAACTATTGGACTGATATAATATTCTTTATTTATCCTCCAGTATTGAAGAGCATACAATTCACATATTACAAGAACAATTACAACAGTGAAATATATTACAATGTTATAAGGAAATTAAGTAACAGAAATAAACGCTTATATACATATTCTATATATAATCGCAACAGACGATGTGTAGTACCATATAATAACACACACGTATACATATATACACACACCAAGCATATGTATATATACATAATACACGCATACACACACATGTATATATATACATACATATACATACATACGTATACATACACACATGCGTATACATATATTATACCAATACAAACATATACATATCACTGTAATATTGTATTACTCGCTTATACTACATGTATAAAGCATACCGAAAATAAATTCAATTGTTACAGTATCTCTTACATTACTGCAAGTGTTACCCCCTTACCGAAACGAAACTATAAGAGAGGTATGTGCAGAGTAGCGTAGATAGGGATGCTTGGTACATATACTTGCTTTAGTACTGTCTCATAACCAATTCATGTAATAGGCAGATTGTAAAAACACTTTAAAGCTTGCTACTCTCTGATCGTCTGTCAATTGAAATGCTGTAAAGCCACGGAACATTTCAATGAGTTGCAGATCTGGTGAGAGTGAGCAGAGACTTTTAAAGGTACTGGTACCTAGAGACTTAGAGAGTTTCATCCAGAGTGTGGTTCTCCATTTGTCATTAAATGGGCAAACAACAGTATATGTCTGCTAATCTCGTCTGTGACCAAGTGACATTTCATACACTGTATATCGTATTTATGAGAGAAAAACCTACACATTAAGATAAAGACGGATGTACAATGTGGCTGTAGGTATGTGTATTCTCTACAGAAATTCCATAGGTTACAAGTTTCATATTCTGACTGGACTAGGGAGAAAGTATTTAAACTTGCATCGCAAAGTAACCTACTATTCCAGTCGAATACTACCTGGTTTTTTACTGCCAGCTTAACGTTATATTTCCATACACCTACGCTCGGGAATATACCATCGTGTAAGTAATCTAAGAAAAACTGTGTCAGATTATAGTTTCCTAGAATTCTATATATATCGGGGATAAAACCTTTTGCAATTTTGGGAGATGTCATGAATGATGTGGTTCTATGCACAAACACGTCTTTGATTTTAAACTTGGTATCTAATCGACAGAGTTGACCAAATAGTAGAAGTTTCCGTTTATCTATCAGCTGGACTATAGGATATATACCGAGACAGCTTAATGCTATATCCGTTCTAGTAGATGTAGGGATAGATTGAATACGTTTGATACATTGTCTATGTAGTTTTCGCAAGGGGAGTAACTGGGTATCGGTGACACCGTTCCACAATTCGCTCCCATATAATGCTTTTGGTAGTACAATGGATTTGTATATTTGTTTACAAGTTGCAGGATGCAGGCCGTTTCTATAAATACCACAGTCTACAATGCTGAAGAAGGATTTACGCAACCGATCACAACTTGTAGCTATATTTTCACTTAAATCTAGGTCTTTATTACATTGGACGCCTAGATGGAGGTAACTGCTGGTTTCATGAAATATGTCATCACCCAGTTTCCAGTATCTCTCTGTACTCATGGTGTCATTGAATACAACAGTATTGCATTTGGTAGCGTTGTAGAGATACCGTTCACGTTTAGAGTTCATATAACACAAGTTGATTAACGTATCTAGACCATGCTTAGTGTTCGATAATACAACCATGTCATCGGCGGAGGTAGGGCATCCACAACTCAAGTCTCCAATCCTGAAGCAATATGGGCTTCTTTCTACTTCATTCATTAGTTCGTTTATGAAGACGAGGTAGAGGAACGGACTCATACATTGACCTTGGCGGGTTCCCTGTAGGATAGGGAACCACTCCGACATGTAACCATTGGACTTAACGCAACTTAAGCGGTTATCAAAAAATGACATGATAGCTTTGAAAAGCATAACATGGATACCAGTGTTGTATAGTTTGACAAGCAACGATGCAATCCAAGTCCTGTCGAAGGCTTGTCTAGCGTCCAGGAAGCAAGCATAAATGGGAGAATGGTGTTCCATACCATAATTTACACATTCTCTTAACATGAATGACGTCATTAGGCAGTTTACTTTCTTCAGCCTGAATTGTTAACTTGCTGCGGACACTTTCCAGGACGCTTGGTTTAAACATGTTCATTTTACGAATCAGCACATGATATAATGTACAATGCTAGGTTTGAAGAGAAAACTAATTAGCGTACGGTTGCCCTCTCCTAATTGTGTTTATAAATGGTCAGCGTTCTTTAATAATAATAATAATAATAATAATGATAATAATAATGATAATAACAATGATAATGATAATGATAATGATAATAATAATAACAATACTAATAATAATAATAATAATAATGAGATAATGATAAAATAATAATAATAATAATGATGATAATAATAATGATAATAATAATAATAATGATAATAATAATAATAATAATGATAATAATAATGATAATGATGATAATAATAATGATAATAATAATAATAATAATAATAATAATGATAATAATAATAATAATGATAATAATAATAATAATAATGATAATAATAATGATAATAATAATAATAATGATAATAATAATAATAATAATGATAATAATAATGATAATAAAGACGTACTCATTTATATATCATGTGATAGCGTAGCAAATTATCCTATATCACCTTGTACTATGCTTGTACTGCACGTGCGTGTTATTGTCATAGGGTCGAATACTATCTGTCTTTTTGTGTATGAATAAACTCGAATAAAATATTTAACAAGTTTTCTTGTGATTTGTATGTTTTGTTTTAAATGACATTCGAAATAAGTCGTGTCTGGAATTACAAACGCGCCGATTTTAGTAAATTAAATAATCTTATACAATCGACAAATTGGTCAGTTTTAAGTTTACATTAAGTACACGAAGCCTGTGAATCATTCACTACCATGTTCACTAATTTAGCAAAACTATGTATTCCTACAACGTTTGTCACAATCCGACCAAACGATAAACCATGGTATGATTCAGTTATTTGTAGAACATCAAGGCAACGTGACAGGTTTAAGAAAAAGGCAACCAAAACCAATTCTGCCACCGACTGGAACTTGTATAAACACATGCGTAATAAAGTAAACAACCTAAAAAAACATGCTATAGAGCAATTTTTTAATAACCTTGAATTCTCTTTATCAGAAGCTAATCTGAATAATCTAAGATCCTACTGGAAAACGGTTAAAATGTTAATTAAAAATAATAATAGTAAGTGCAACACTATTCCCCCTCTTACAGTTGAAAACAATAACACTATCAGGCGCGTAGCTAGGCTTACGCATGTACGCACGTGCGTATGATTTATTTTGACAGTTCCTGAAAATGAAATTAAATAAATGCGAAAAATGGAATAAAAACTGGATCGTAAGGGGGTAAGGGTGCACTGCCATTAATCATTCACAAGAAAGCAGACATGAACAAAATGCCAACAAATGTTGATTGTAGCTGATGTTCATAGTAGGCAAAAGTCACCTGAGACCACATAGCGGAAACAATTCCGGGTGGGGTATGCCCCCGGACCCCCTAGAATGGTGCGTAATCAATATTTAGGCCTAGCTACGCGCCTGACTATCAAATATGATATCACAGATATCGAATAGGCGAACTGTTTGAACGAATATTTTGTTTCTGTATCACACGTAGATGAAACTAATGCTCAGTTACCAAACTTTGTCTCCAAAACTAATACAACCCTAACTGATTTCGTTATTCAAGAACAAGAAATAATTGATATAATTTCTTCATTACAAATTAATAAGGCTGTAGACGAAATAAGTCATAGAATGTTGAAAGAAACTCGAAATACTATTAGTAAACCTCTATGCATATTGTTTAGAAGATCATTACACGAAGGTATATATCCAAATAACTGGAAATTTGAAGTTATGCCTCTATTTAAAAAAGGCAACAAAAGCACACCCTCCAACTACAGACCCATATCATTGATCAGTTGTATTGGAAAAGTCATGAAAAGGGTAATATACAAACATATTTACAATCATTTACATTCAAGTAATCTAATATATCCTTTGCAATCTGGTTTTCTGCCGGGACACTCGACAATTTACCAACTTTTAGACATATAGCATCAAATTTGTGAATCATTTGACAAACAACAAACAACCTGTATAGTGTTCTGCGACATATCGAAAGCGTTTGACCGTGTCTGGCACCGAGGCCTTCTTTTTAAACTTAGACAATATGGTATTAATGGTGAACTTCTTCAATGGTTAAACGATTACCTTTATAACAGCAAACAATCAGTCTTTGTAGGATCTGAAATCTCAAGTATTCTGAGTCTAACAGCTGGCGTTCCTCAAGGCTCCGCCTTAGGACCGCTATTATTTCTGATATACGTCAATGACATAGCTGAACATTTGCTAAGCGTAACAAGACTATTCGTGGATGATAGCAATATCTCCAAAAAATGAATGATTGGTCACGCCAATGGCTAGTAAATTTTAATCCTAACAAAACGGAAATTATGATTTTCCCATCCAGTGTTACTTTTAGTCCGACTTTATATTTTAACAATACTAAACTCGATTTTGCTGAGCACCACAAACACCTCGGCTTAACATTATCATCAAATGGCACGAACACATACATAATATTACAGTATTAGCGACGAAAGTTTTAAGTTCTATGAGAGCGGTGAAATATAAACTAAAGAGAAATACTATTAACCAAATTTATATATCATATATGAGGCCCATTTTGGAATACGCTTCTGTCGTATGGGATGGGTGTACCGAGTACGAAAAGAGATCTTTAGAACTATTACAATTCGAAGTGGCACGTGTAGTAACAGGACTCACAAGGTCCGTATCAATCCATTTATTAACGAAAGAAATTGGTTGGGTACCGTTATCTGATAGACGTAAAATTCAAAAACTTATCACTGTTTTTAAAGCAAAACAAGGTCTTATACCGAGTTACCTTAGAAACATTTTCCCTAATATCGTATCTGAAACTACAGACTACCCATTACGTAATAATGACAACTATACAACAATCGCAAGGCGAACACAAGTCTATAATAACTCGTTCATACCATCCTCAACAGCTCTATGGAATTCACTTGACGCAAGTATCCGAAATGCCGAATCACTAAATATATTTAAATCGAGACTAAGAGAAATGTTCAAAGCACCCATCGTACCTAAACACTTTTTATATGGCGAACTATCACTCTCGGTACTTCATGCCCGACTACGAAACAAGTGCAGCAATCTAAACAATGACCTGTTCAATAATTACATACGAGTAAATCCACACTGTGACTATGACTCCCAAATCGAAGACTCAGAACATTTTTTCTTTCAATGTAATAAATTTACTGTTCAAAGAATTACTCTATTCAATGAAACTAGAGCTTTTCATCCCCTTAGTGTCAACCTGCTTTTACATGGCTGCGAAACACTCAATGAGAACGAAAATATAATTATATTTGCAGCAGTTCAAAAGTATATTAAACAATCAAAGCGTTTCTAATTTGTGATCACGTTAGCAACACAACATTCGCTATGATATTACTTCCGATCGAGCGCACCATGGGGATCTCTCACCTGGGGAACGGAACCTAGCAACAGCGGTAGTAACAGTTGAGTTTTTTATTTTTATCATTCAAACACTGCTTCAATTGCCTTTCGACTTGATAAATAATATATCATTAAACTTCAAATATGCATGTCATAAGTTACATATTCGCCAGTATTGCACTAAGTTCAACATAATCTCATGGGAAGGGCCAATTACTAATGTTGTTCAGAACGTGTGGCCCAACCCATTTGCTTTTGCTCTTATTATATATGTCTTTGAATTTATTATGTACATGTATATAGCAATACAATATGATTAAACTAAATAACAAACAAGAAATAATCTCAGTGTATTGCCATCTGCACTCATCAATATAGGTTGTTGTTGTCGAGTAGTGTGGCAGATCCTTAGTTGAAATATTATTATTTTACAACGATTGCGAAGCAAGTTTTAACAACTTATATTAATCACTCTCGTTGGCGCGGATGAAAGCGTAAATCTGGTCATTCGTGTTGGATAAAACCGGAGTAACCGGAGAAAACCCACCTGTCCGATATGGCGGCCACCGTACTACCATCTCACATACCCGGCAGATCCTTAAGTTAATATATATATTGCATACGTTACTATAAATAGTAACACATTTAATGGTAGAAAAGCAAAATATCTGGTCGACGCGGGCAATATATTTCGCGCGCCGAGAACGGATCACGAGCACGTGTCACATGTAGCAACAACATAGTAACTACATTGTGTAAACATGACAGCCGAAGCAACACTAAAGTAGTTGTCTGACAGATTGTTGTCTCTTGACGGTAAAATGGCTGAGCGAAATAAGCAAATAACAGCAGAAGAAACATACGGCTATGCAATAAAGAAGTTATTAAACGGATGCGGTGGGCCATTTGTGGATATTGGCGCACCTCTCCGATAGTGGCCATCGGGTCTAACGGCCCTCGGGCCAATATCTCCATTGTGTAGTAAGAATGTGTACACGTATATGATGTCGTATGTAATTACAGGATCGTTCTGTCGTCAACAATAAACCTGTGATTTTGTGTGTGTTTGGTTTTACGTTTATTTATCGTCGCTACTGGTTACCCATATGAGTGACGCCTCCTGAAGAGATTAGCCATTTTAGATTTGTGGAGGATAGTGCAATGATACAGAGAGAGAGACCCATTCCAGGGTCTCCTCTGGTTCTTTTATGTGCACAGTGTAAAGCACCGACACGATACCTCGGTTTAACGTCTGAAAGACTGTTAATTTTATTAGGGTCAGACGGGGGATCGAACCTGCGATCCCTGGATTACCAGTCCAGCGTGTTACCACTGTACTACAGATCCGTCTTGTGATTTTTAAGTTCTGTAACTTTTTTATACGACGCCAGTATCGTAGCCAGAGGCAAATTTCAACCGAGGCAATCTAGGGGCTCAGTGGCGTGTTGCCCCTTAACATTGTTGGGGTATAGAAGCGGGTTCCTGCGTTTTCTGATTTAATGAGTTTAGACGTATAATTATGTACTGACATTTCAGCTCTCTAGCAGTCAACATTTTATACAGCAAAGGAATATTGTTGGCATTTTATTTATTTAATATTTTCATTTATGTGTGTTTGCTTTGGAAAGTTTAACCGAGGCAGCTGCCTGTGTGTGCCTCAGTGTAGCTACGTACGTGCCTGTACGCTCTTCTTGATACATTGTATTGATTTCTTATTTATTCAGTAAAACTACAAATACAACACACATAGGTCACAATGCACATGACTATATACAAAAAGTGATCAGTACTAATTAATTATAAACATGTTAGTGTTATTACGTAGACATAAAAAGCCACAGCAAAACATCAACGGTGCGGAAACAGACGGGATTTATCCAATGCTAATAAATTGGAGATATGCTGCCTTTATGAGTTAACAATACAACTTCAACTTGTTACTGTCGAACAATGAGTCATGATTATGCTTGGCAGGCGCAGTCTAAAACAGATCATAGGGTGTACGAGTCAAGACTGCCAACAAATGTCGACATACTGTGTGTTTTTACGTTTATTTATCGTCGCTACCGGTTGCCCATATGAACGACGCCTCCTGAAGAGATTAGTTATTTTAGATTTTGGAGGATAGTGCATGATACAGACAGAGACCCATTCCAGAATCTCCTCTGGTTCTTTTACGTGCACGGTGAAAAGCACCGACACGAAACCTCGGTTTAACGTCCCATCTGAAAGACTGTTAATTTTATTATGGTCAGACGGGGGGTCGAACCTGCGATCCCTGGATTACCAGTCTAGCGTGTTACCACTGGACTACATATCCGTCTGTCGACATACTGGGACTCGACTGTATATGTGTAGGTAGTCTGTTCCATATCCGGTGTAACTTTTATTTGTGACCCCCATCGGAAAGTGATCCCCGGTCATTATTCACTGTAAAAAAAGTGACTCCCCTCTGTAAAATATAGGCCCTCCTCGTAAAAGTTTGACTCCCCTCCCTCGTAGGAAAGTGACCTCACTGCAAGGTCATATCTTGACATTCTTTATGACCACATATTCAAACCTGGAGTATTTTATGACCACCCTTAGTCAGCTGCACGCAGTCAGCGGCGTAGCTACCGTTAGGCCATTAGGACTGGGCACATCATTTCCACAAGCATAGTGAAATGAATTAATTTTGTCTCACAATATATGCCCAAATATACGTACCTAAGCGCACCACAGACGTTCTATAACTTAAACATGTTCAGTGAGACCATGTCCCCGGAAATCTTAGCCTTTTCGGCCTGCACATCGGAATAGCTCTAGCTACGCCCCTGTCAGTTACCTGTCTCTGCATTATATGTGATGTGTGGGAATTCTGTGCTAAAATATGCTCAGGCCGGACAGTGCCGAGTAGGGTACGGTACCCTAGTACATAAATAGTCATAGACTGCGGGGTAAGGCCTGGTGTGGTACAACGACAATATAATGATCTGGTTGTACCCAGGACATTGGCTAAATAGGCTGCGGAAGGGCTTGATACGGTACATCAGTACTTAAATAGGCTGTGGGAAGGGCCTAGTGGCTACCCTAGTGCTTTAATAGGCTAGCAATGGTGTGGTCGGGTACTCTGTACTTAAATTGTACCCAGTGCTTTATAGGCGTCCGTGGTCCAGTGGTAGTGCGTCGGATTTGGAATCGAACAGTCCCGGATTCGATACTCGGTCAGGCTACGTATGTAGTGTCATTGAGCAAGGCACCTCACACACATTGCTTAGTACTGGTTAATCGCTTAGGTCGGCTGAGCCTGCCCAGGAAAACATCTCTAAGTCCCCGCGAGGGGTTTGACATTAAAGGAACATACAAGGCTGGATGTGGGTCAACATTATGGGGGGAGGGTCAAGTGATACATTACACTGATCCAGCAGCTTTGTAACAGTGTAGTCATTTGAGTACATGTGTGCAAACTTGATACTACATAAATCTTCGCATTTCTTTCACATGACATACAGATGGATCTGTAGTACAGTGGTAACACGCTGGACTGATAATCCAGGATAGCAGGTTCGATCCACCGTCTGACCCTAATAAAATTAACCGTCTTTCATATGGGACTTTAAACCGAGGTCTCGTGTCGGTGCTGTACACCGTGTACATAAAAGAACCAGAGGAGACTCTGGATTGGGTCTCTGTCTTTATCATTGCACTATCCTCCAAAAATCTAAACTGACTAATCTCTTCAGGAGGCGTCGCTCATATGGGCAACCGGTAGCGGTCAGACGCACTCCTGAATTGACGTGTGCTAACTATTGGAGTCTGTGCTAAACTTATTTCAATTTCGTTTAGAGATAATTTAATTTTCTTGAAAGGCACGGTCCTCTTAAGTTTCGCAACGTCTCTATATAGCAGAGGCCGCCGTATGATCTAACTTTATCCTTTTCAAAAATCAGCCCTATTAAGGAAATTACTGCATGGCGCATGCGCGCGCAGGCGCAAACATTGCTCGTTGTTTTTGAAAAATTGAATAGAACTTTGCAAACTAACTGCAAAATCCTCATATACTGCTATAAAGACAACTCCTTTATTTCATTTAGTTTTATTCGGCAAATATTATTTTGATCCGTGTAATTCGCTCGTTCTTTAGGTAAAACCGCGTGATATTTATATAGTTGTGTGTGCTTTTTAGTTTTATTGTTCAGATTTCGGATACAGTCCTTTCCTCGGACAGTTCGGTGTGACAGCATACGGACGTTATCGATTTTGGTTTTACCGTTCAGTAGATCGTACGTTTTGTGTGTTTTTACCGGTTGCCCAGTGTTGTGTATTTATCGTCGCTACCGATTACCCATATGAGCGGCGCCTCCTGAAGAGATTAGTCATTTTAGGTTTTGGATCATTTGGATCACGATTCAAATTTATATCAAAGTAATAAAGACTTCGATCTCAGGCTGATATCAAATTACCTCGTGTCGATACCTATGCTGATATGAAACTAGCCACATAATAATCTCTAAATAATAACCGATGGAACATTTAGAAGGAGGTGGTTACAATTTAAAACTTTATTTATTTTACAACGATTGCGAAGCAAGTTTTAACAACTTATATTAATCACTCTCGTTGGCGCGGATGAAAGCGTAAATCTGGTCATTCGTGTGGGAGGAAACCACAGTACCCGGAGAAAACACACATGTCCGATCTGGCGACCACCGTACCATCTCTAAGGAGGTAGTTCTTCTGATAACGGATGTATAATGGAATTCATCTTCAACACATAGACAAAGTATACAATAAATATGATATTTCTGATGGTATATGAGATGATGGTATGATCATTTGATCACCGGGCATTCCCGTAAAGATTGACTTTGTTTACGAGCACCATGTCAATCGAAATCAATCATCTGGCCAGTGGTTCACATTCGCTTATGAATATTTATGAATATGAACATATTTTCTTTGTCTGGAAAAATGCTAATTGTATGCTTGTATCTGATACGGTGGTCCGGACTCCTATTTAACAGGACCATAGATGTCAATCACACGGAGTCTGTATATACAGCCAAACCTGTCTATTAAGGCCACTCTCGGGAAAGTAAAAAAAGTAGCTTTAGTTGACAGGTGGTCTCTCAATAGAGGGTTATGCATTCTGTATATACAGTCAAACCTGTCTATAAAGGCCACCCTCTGGAAAGTCAAAAAAGTAGCTCTAGTTGACAGGTGGTCTCTCAATAGACGGTTAAAATGCATTGAAAATGGCTTGACGGGAGAGAAAAACGGTGGTCTTTAGAGACTGGTTTTTCATATGCGGCCTTTATTCGGAGGTGGCCTTTAGCACAGGTTTGACTGTAGTTCATGATTGTGCGCACAATTCTTGAAGCCCAGATACAAATTATATGAATGTTTTATTATACAATTAATGAAATCAGTATATAATATAAGGGGCCCTCCGTGGCCATTGACTTCAAATTACATGCCGCTCACAGCTGCAAGTTCGAATCCCTATGGGGATGTCTAATTCATTCATGTGCGGAAGCTATCCAGCTGGCTTGCCAGCTGCAATTGAATATATTTTATTTCGATTGCGAAACAAGTTCCCATAACTTATATTATATTAATTACTCTCGAGACCTTATTCCTGATCGAATCCATCGCCACGAGGGAGAGAGAAGAGGCCATGTTGAATTTAAATGCCTTGCCTAAGGACACACTCGTAACGGCTCCAGCGGGGCTCGATGAACCCCGGGCATTTCGCACTTGCAGCGAACGCGCTATCACGACTTTCTATCTATGATACGTTCTGGTATCCCGAAAACACATGGTTCGAATGGAACCGTATACCAGCTATTTGAATGAGCATTTTAAATTAGCAAATGAGGTACACTCTTATTCAACTCGTTTCAGAGACAGTAACAGTTATTCCATTCCCAAGGTTAAGGGTTTTGGGGGGAAATCATTCGCTTATAATGGCTGTCAGGTGTGGAACGGGTTGCCGTCACATTTTAGATCTATTAGTAATCACACTCCGGTTAAAAAATCTGTGAAGGAACATTTTATGCAACTAGTAACAGTCTAGTCCTTTTATCTGGTCATTATTTTTATTTCATTTAATGTTTTATTTCCAATGTATTGAGTTTTAGTAAATACCTGATCAATGTCAGGCAATTCCCTGTGATATTATATAAATATTCGTGCAATCATGTGCTATGTTACTGTAATGCACTATGTGCAATAATTTGGAAATGGAAATAAGAGAGCTTTGTTGCTCTCTTTTGTGTTATACTTGGTATCTATCTATCTATCCATCTATATATCTATCTATCTATCTATCTATCTATCTATCTATCTATCTATCTATCTATCTATCTATCTATCTATCTATCTATCTATCTATCTATCTATCTATCTATCTATCTATCTATCTATCTATCTATCTATCTATCTATCTATCTATCTATCTATCTATCTATCTATCTATCTATCTATCTATCTATCTATCTATCTATCTATCTATCTCATCTATCTATCTATCTATCTATCTATCTATCTATCTATCTATCTATCTATCTATCTATCTATCTATCTATCTATCTATCTATCTATCTATCTATCTATCTATCTATCTATCTATCTATCTATCTATCTATCTATCTATCTATCTATCTATCTATCTATCTATCTATCTCTATCTATCTATCTATCTATCTATCTATCTATCTATCTATCTATCTATCTATCTATCTATCTATCTATCTATCTATCTATCTATCTATCTATCTATCTATCTATCTATCTATCTATCTATCTATCTATCTATCTATCTATCTATCTATCTATCTATCTATCTATCTATCTATCTATCTATCTATCTATCTATCTATCTATCTATCTTATCTATCTATCTATCTATCTATCTATCTATCTATCTATCTATCTATCTATCTATCTATCTATCTATCTATCTACACGACCTTTCAAATATGCCATACGCCGTGACCTTGAGGTTCACCTTATAGGGTCAAATCAAGGTCATGTGGGAAAACACTTATTCTTGTTTGAACACCAACCAGAGTGGGGATATGCATTTCTTCGAGTGCTCTCCTCTTTGTCTCATCTTAAACTAAATAGCTTTGCATGGCACAATATACACGACAAAACGTCACCGTGTTTAACTCCCCCTCTCGTCGGTAAGTGGTTGGATATTGTTATCATTGCATATTTTATTATTATACCTAGCCACTTCGACGCCAAGTTAATGTCAAACTGTTTTTTTACAACTTACTCAAACATGTTTACATTTTTATTTAGTACTTGTGAACATTGAATTCAAGTCTAATAGAAAAATACACAATTATTTCCTCTTGGATATTTAATTCAAAAGACATGGAATGAATATGTAATTGAAGAAATAAAACAATGTCCAAAGGAAAGAATGTAAATGCTAACTTAGTTTATAATGCATGCCCATCATTGTATGCTACAACGGTTTCTCTATGTTTATATATCTGCTACATATTCCTGCGCATGACTATTCCACGCATACCATTATGAAATGTGCAATGAGTAATCGTGACTTTGTACTGACTAGTTTAAATGTAGCTACATTAGTATTGGATGTACTTCATAGGGCTGATGAGTGCTAGATTGAAGGTCTGATTCATGCGCTTCGGTCAAGTATTTTCCGGTCCTGTTTATTATGTCATTCCATGGATTGCTCCTTCCATGATTTGCCCCTTCAACGGATTGCTCCTTCCTTGGATTGCTCCTTCCACGGATTGCTCCTTCCATGGATTGCTCCTTCCATGGATTGCTCCTTCCATGGATTGCTCCTTCCATGGATTGCTCCTTCCATGTATTGCTCCTTCCACGGATTGCTCCTTCCATGTATTGCTCCTTCCATGTATTGCTCCTTCCATGGATTGCTCCTTCCATGGATTGCTCCTTCAACGGATTGCTCCTTCCATGGATTGCCCTTCAACGGATTGCTCCTTCCTGGATTACTCCTTCCATGGATTGCTCCTTCCATGTATTGCTCCTTCCATGTATTGCTCCTTCCATGGATTGCTCCTTCCTTGTATTGCTCCTTCCATGGATTGCTACTTCCATGGATTGCTGCTTCAACGGATTGCTCCTTCCATGGATTGCTCCTTCCATGGATTGCTCCTTCCATGGATTGCTCCTTCCATGTATTGCTCCTTCCATGATTGCTCCTTCATGATTGCTCTTCAGATGCTCCTTCCATGGATGCTCCTTCCATGGATTGCTGCTTCAACGATTGCTCCTTCCATGGATTACTCCTTCCATGGATTGCTCCTTCCATGGATTGCTCTTCAACGGATTGCTCCTTCCATGGATTGCTCCTTCCATGTATTGCTCCTTCCATGGATTGCTCCTTCCATGTATTGCTCCTTCCATGGATTGCTCCTTCCATGGATTGCTGCTTCAACGGATTGCTCCTTCCATGGATTGCTCCTTCCATGTATTGCTCCTTCCATGGATTGCTCCTTCCATGTATTGCTCCTTCCATGGATTGCTCCTTCCATGGATTGCTTCTTCCATGGATTACTCCTTCCATGGATTGCTCCTTCCATGGATTGCTGCTTCAACGGATTGTTCCTTCCATGGACTGCTCCTTCCATGTATTGCTCCTTCCATGGATTGCTCCTTCCATGTATTGCTCCTTCCATGGATTGCTCCTTCCATGGATTGCTCCTTCCATGTATTGCTCCTTCCATGTATTGCTCCTTCCATGGATTGCTCCTTCCATGGATTGCTCCTTCCATGGATTGCTCCTTCCATGTATTGCTGCTTCAACGGATAGCTCCTTCCATGGATTGCTCCTTCCATGGATTGCTCCTTCCATGGATTGCTCCTTCCATGGATTGCTCCTTCCATGTATTGCTCCTTCCATGGATTGCTCCTTCCATGGATTGCTCCTTCCATGTATTGCTCCTTCCATGGATTGCTCCTTCCATGTATTGCTGCTTCAACGGATAGCTCCTTCCATGGACTGCTCCTTCCATGGATTGCTGCTTCAACGGATTGCTCCTTCCATGGATTACTCCTTCCATGGATTGCTCCTTCCATGGATTGCTGCTTCAACGGATTGCTCCTTCCATGGATTGCTCCTTCCATGTATTGCTCCTTCTATGGATTGATCCGTCCATGGATAGCTCCTTCAACGGATTCTCCTTCCATGGATTACTCCTTCCATGGATTGCTCCTTCTATGGATTACTCCTTCCATGGATTGCGTCTTCCATGGATTGCTCCTTCCATGGATTGCCCCTTCCTCGGCCTGCTCCTTCCATGGATTGCTCCTTCCATGGCTTGCTCCTTCCATCGATTGCTCCTTCCATGGCTTCTCCTTCCATGGCTTGCTCCTTCCATGGATTGTTCCTTCCATGGGTTGATCCTTCTATTGATTGCTCCTTCCATGGCTTGCTCCTTCCATGGATTGTTCCTTCTACGGATTACTTTTCACATGGATTGCCCTTCCATGGATTGCTCCGTCCACGGATTGCTCCTGCCACGAATTGCTCCTTCTATGGATTGCTCCTTCTATGGATTGCTCCTTCCATGGATTGCTCCTTCCATGGATTGCCCCTTCCTTGGCCTGCTCCTTCCATGGCTTGCTCCTTCCATGGATTGTTCCTTCCATGTATTGCTCCTTCCATGGATTGCTCCTTCCATGGATTGCTCCTTCAATGGATTTCTCCTTCCATGTATTACAGCTTCCATGGATTGCTCCTTCCATGGCAGCTTGATCCTTCCATGGATTGCTCCTTCCATGGATTGCTCTTTCCATCGATTACTCCTTCCACGGATTACTCCTTCCATGGATTGCTCCTTCCATGGATTGCTCCTTCCATGGATTGCTCCTTCCATGGATTGCTCCTTCCATGGATTGCTCCTTCCATGGATTGCTCCTTCCATGGATTGCTCCTTCCATGGATTGCTCCTTCCATGGATTGCTCCTTCCATGGATTGCTCCTTCCATGGATTGCTCCTTCCATGGATTGCTCCTTCCATGGATTGCTCCTTCCATGGATTGCTCCTTCCATGGATTGCTCCTTCCATGGATTGCTCCTTCCATGGATTGCTCCTTCCATGGATTGCTCCTTCCATGGATTACTCCTTCCATGGATTGCTCCTTCCATGGATTGCTCCTTCCATGGATTGCTCCTTCCATGGATTGCTCCTTCCATGGATTGCTCCTTCCATGGATTGCTCCTTCCATGGATTGCTCCTTCCATGGATTGCTCCTTCTATGGATTGCTCCTTCCATGGATTGCTCCTTCCATGGATTGCTCCTTCCATGGATTGCTCCTTCCATGGATTGCTCCTTCCATGGATTACTCCTTCCATGGATTGCTCCTTCCATGGATTACTCCTTCCATGGATTGCTCCTTCCATGGATTGCTCCTTCCATGGATTGCTCCTTCCATGGATTGCTCCTTCCATGGATTGCTCCTTCCATGGATTGCTCCTTCCATGGATTACTCCTTCCATGGATTACTCCTTCCATGGATTGCTCCTTCCATGGATTGCTCCTTCCATGGATTGCTCCTTCCATGGATTGCTCCTTCCATGGATTGCTCCTTCCATGGATTGCTCCTTCCATGGATTGCTCCTTCCATGGATTGCTCCTTCCATCGATTACTCCTTCCACGGATTACTCCTTCCATGGATTGCTCCTTCCATGGATTGCTCCTTCCATGGATTGCTCCTTCCATGTATTGCTCCTTCCATGGATTGCTCCTTCCATGGATTGCTCCTTCCATGTATTGCTCCTTCCATGGATTGCTCCTTCCATGGATTGCTCCTTCCATGGATTGCTCCTTCCATGGATTGCTCCTTCCTTGGATTGCTCCTTCCATGTATTGCTCCTTCCATGGACTGCTCCTTCCATGGATTGCTCCGTCCACGGATTGCTCCTTCCACGGATTGCTCCTTCCATGTATTGTTCCTTCCACGGATTGCTCCTTCCTCTGCCTGCTCCTTCCATGGATTGCTCCTTCCATGGCTTGCTCCTTCCATGGATTGCTCCTTCCATGGCTTCTCCTTCCATGGATTGCTCCTTCCATGGGTTGATCCTTCCATGGATTGTTCCTTCCATGGGTTGCTCCTTCCATGGCTTCTCCTTCCATGGATTGCTCCTTCCATGGATTGCTCCTTCCATGGATTGCTCCTTCCATGGATTGTTCCTTCCATGGGTTGATCCTTCTATTGATTGCTCCTTCCATGGCTTGCTCCTTCCATGGATTGTTCCTTCTACGGATTACTTTTCACATGGATTGCCCTTCCATGGATTGCTCCTTCCATGGATTGCTCCTGCCACGGATTGCTCCTTCCATGGATTGCTCCTTCCATGTATTGCTCCTTCTATGGATTGATCCGTCCATGGATAGCTCCTTCAACGGATTCTCCTTCCATGGATTACTCCTTCCATGGATTGCTCCTTCTATGGATTGCTCCTTCCATGGATTGCTCCTTCTATGGATTGCTCCTTCTATGGATTGCTCCTTCTATGGATTGCTCCTTCCATGGATTGCTCCTTCCATGGATTGCCCCTTCCTTGGCCTGCTCCTTCCATGGCTTGCTCCTTCCATGGATTGTTCCTTCCATGTATTGCTCCTTCCATGGATTGCTCCTTCCATGGATTGCTCCTTCAATGGATTTCTCCTTCCATGTATTACAGCTTCCATGGATTGCTCCTTCCATGGCAGCTTGATCCTTCCATGGATTGCTCCTTCCATGGATTGCTCTTTCCATCGATTACTCCTTCCACGGATTACTCCTTCCATGGATTGCTCCTTCCATGGATTGCTCCTTCCATGGATTGCTCCTTCCATGGATTGCTCCTTCCATGGATTGCTCCTTCCATGGATTGCTCCTTCCATGGATTGCTCCTTCCATGGATTGCTCCTTCAATGGATTACTCCTTCCATGGATTACTCCTTCCATGGATTGCTCCTTCCATGGATTGATCCTTCCATGGATTGCTCCTTCCATGGATTGCTCCTTCCATGGATTACTCCTTCCACGGATTACTCCTTCCATGGATTGCTCCTTCCATGGATTGCTCCTTCCATGGATTGCTCCTTCCATGGATTGCTCCTTCCATGGATTGCTCCTTCCATGGATTACTCCTTCCATGGATTGCTCCTTCAACGGATTGCTCCTTCCATGTATTGCTCCTTCCATGGATTACTCCTTCCATGTATTGCTCCTTCCATGGATTGCTCCTTCCATGGATTGCTCCTTCCATGGATTGCTCCTTCCATGGATTACTCCTTCCATGGATTGCTCCTTCCACGGATTACTCCTTCCATGGATTGCTCCTTCCATGGATTGCTCCTTCCATGTATTGCTCCTTCCATGGATTGCCCCTTCCATGGATTGCTCCTTCCATGGATTGCTCCTTCCACGGATTGCTCCTTCCATGGATTGCTCCTTCCATGGATTGCTCCTTCCATGGATTGCTCCTTCCATGGATTGCTCCTTCCATGTATTGCTCCTTCCATGGATTGCTCCTTCCATGTATTGCTCCTTCCATGGATTGCTCCTTCCATGGATTGCTCCTTCCATGGATTACTCCTTCCATGGATTGCTCCTTCCATGGATTGCCCTTCCATGGATTGCTCCTTCCATGGATTACTCCTTCCATGGATTGCTCCTTCCATGGATTACTCCTTCCATGGATTGCTCCTTCCATGGATTGCTCCTTCCATGGATTGCTCCTTCCATGGATTGCTCCTTCCATGGATTGCTCCTTCCATGGATTGCTCCTTCCATGGATTGCTCCTTCCATGGATTGCTCCTTCCATGGATTGCTCCTTCCATGTATTGCTCCTTCCATGGATTGCTCCTTCAATGTATTGCTCCTTCAATGGATAGCTCCTTCCATGGACTGCTCCTTCCATGGATTGCTCCTTCAACTGATTGCTCCTTCCATGGATTACTCCTTCCATGGATTGCTCCTTCCATGGATTGCTCCTTCCACGGATTGCTCCTTCCATGGATTGCTCCTTCCATGTATTGCTCCTTCCATGGATTGCTCCTTCCATGTATTGCTCCTTCCATGGATTGCTCCTTCCATGGATTGCTCCTTCAACGGATTGCTCCTTCCATGGATTGCTCCTTCCATGTATTGCTCCTTCCATGGATTGCTCCTTCCATGTATTGCTCCTTCCATGGATTACTCCTTCCATGGATTGCTCCTTCCATGGATTACCCCTTCCATGGATTGCTCCTTCCATGGATTACTCCTTCCATGGATTGCTCCTTCCATGGATTGCTCCTTCCATGTATTGCTCCTTCCATGGATTGCTCCTTCCATGTATTGCTCCTTCCATGGATTGCTCCTTCCATGGATTGCTCCTTCCATGTATTGCTCCTTCCATGTATTGCTCCTTCCATGGATTGCTCCTTCCATGGATTGCTCCTTCCATGGATTGCTCCTTCCATGTATTGCTCCTTCAATGGATTGCTCCTTCCATGGATTGCTCCTTCCATGGATTGCTCCTTCCATGGATTGCTCCTTCCATGGATGCTCCTTCCATGGATTACTCCTTCCATGGATTGCTCCTTCCATGGATTGCTCCTTCCATGTATTGCTCCTTCCATGGATTGCTCCTTCCATGTATTGCTCTTCACGGATAGCTCCTTCCATGGACTGCTCCTTCCATGGATTGCTCCTTCCATGGATTGCTCCTTCCATGGATTACTCCTTCCATGGATTGCTCCTTCCATGGATTGCTCCTTCAACGGATTGCTCCTTCCATGGATTGCTCCTTCCATGTATTGCTCCTTCTATGGATTGATCCTTCCATGGATTGCTCCTTCAACGGATTCTCCTTCCATGGATTACTCCTTCCATGGATTGCTCCTTCTATGGATTACTCCTTCCATGGATTGCTCCTTCCATGGATTGCTCCTTCCATGGATTGCCCCTTCCTCGGCCTGCTCCTTCCATGGATTGCTCCTTCCATGGCTTGCTCCTTCCATCGATTGCTCCTTCCATGGCTTCTCCTTCCATGGCTTGCTCCTTCCATGGATTGTTCCTTCCATGGGTTGATCCTTCTATTGATTGCTCCTTCCATGGCTTGCTCCTTCCATGGATTGTTCCTTCTACGGATTACTTTTCACATGGATTGCCCTTCCATGGATTGCTCCGTCCACGGATTGCTCCTGCCACGAATTGCTCCTTCTATGGATTGCTCCTTCTATGGATTGCTCCTTCCATGGATTGCTCCTTCCATGGATTGCCCCTTCCTTGGCCTGCTCCTTCCATGGCTTGCTCCTTCCATGGATTGTTCCTTCCATGTATTGCTCCTTCCATGGATTGCTCCTTCCATGGATTGCTCCTTCAATGGATTTCTCCTTCCATGTATTACAGCTTCCATGGATTGCTCCTTCCATGGCAGCTTGATCCTTCCATGGATTGCTCCTTCCATGGATTGCTCTTTCCATCGATTACTCCTTCCACGGATTACTCCTTCCATGGATTGCTCCTTCCATGGATTGCTCCTTCCATGGATTGCTCCTTCCATGGATTGCTCCTTCCATGGATTGCTCCTTCCATGGATTGCTCCTTCCATGGATTACTCCTTCCATGGATTGCTCCTTCCATGGATTGCTCCTTCCATGGATTGCTCCTTCCATGGATTGCTGCTTCCATGGATTGCTCCTTCCATGGATTGCTCCTTCCATGGATTGCTCCTTCCATGGATTGCCCCCAACCCCCAACCCCCAACCCCACAACCCCCACAACTCCTTCCATGTATTGCTCCTTCCACGGATTGCTCCTACCATGGATTGCTCCTTCCATGGATTGCTCCTTCCATGGATTGCTCCTTCCATGGATTGCTCCTTCCATGGATTGCTCCTTCCTGGATTACTCCTTCCATGGATTGCTCCTTCCATGGATTGCTCCTTCCATGGATTGCTCCTTCCATGGATTGCTCCTTCCATGGATTGCTCCTTCCATGGATTGCTCCTTCCATGGATTGCTCCTTCCATGGATTGCTCCTTCCATGGATTGCTCCTTCCATGGATTGCTCCTTCCATGGATTGCTCCTTCCATGGATTGCTCCTTCCATGGATTGCTCTTTCCATCGATTACTCCTTCCACGGATTACTCCTTCCATGGATTGCTCCTTCCATGGATTGCTCCTTCCATGGATTGCTCCTTCCATGGATTGCTCCTTCCATGGATTGCTCCTTCCATGGATTGCTCCTTCCATGGATTGCTCCTTCCATGGATTGCTCTTTCCATCGATTACTCCTTCCACGGATTACTCCTTCCATGGATTGCTCCTTCCATGGATTGCTCCTTCCATGGATTGCTCCTTCCATGTATTGCTCCTTCCATGGATTGCTCGTTCCATGGATTGCTCCTTCCATGTATTGCTCCTTCCATGGATTGCTCCTTCCATGGATTGCTCCTTCCTTGGATTGCTCCTTCCATGGATTGCTCCTTCCTTGGATTGCTCCTTCCATGTATTGCTCCTTCCATGGACTGCTCCTTCCATGGATTGCTCCGTCCACGGATTGCTCCTTCCACGGATTGCTCCTTCCATGTATTGTTCCTTCCACGGATTGCTCCTTCCTCTGCCTGCTCCTTCCATGGATTGCTCCTTCCATGGCTTGCTCCTTCCATGGATTGCTCCTTCCATGGCTTCTCCTTCCATGGATTGCTCCTTCCATGGGTTGATCCTTCCATGGATTGTTCCTTCCATGGGTTGCTCCTTCCATGGCTTCTCCTTCCATGGATTGCTCCTTCCATGGATTGCTCCTTCCATGGATTGCTCCTTCCATGGATTGTTCCTTCCATGGGTTGATCCTTCTATTGATTGCTCCTTCCATGGCTTGCTCCTTCCATGGATTGTTCCTTCTACGGATTACTTTTCACATGGATTGCCCTTCCATGGATTGCTCCTTCCATGGATTGCTCCTGCCACGGATTGCTCCTTCCATGGATTGCTCCTTCCATGTATTGCTCCTTCTATGGATTGATCCGTCCATGGATAGCTCCTTCAACGGATTCTCCTTCCATGGATTACTCCTTCCATGGATTGCTCCTTCTATGGATTGCTCCTTCCATGGATTGCTCCTTCTATGGATTGCTCCTTCTATGGATTGCTCCTTCTATGGATTGCTCCTTCCATGGATTGCTCCTTCCATGGATTGCCCCTTCCTTGGCCTGCTCCTTCCATGGCTTGCTCCTTCCATGGATTGTTCCTTCCATGTATTGCTCCTTCCATGGATTGCTCCTTCCATGGATTGCTCCTTCAATGGATTTCTCCTTCCATGTATTACAGCTTCCATGGATTGCTCCTTCCATGGCAGCTTGATCCTTCCATGGATTGCTCCTTCCATGGATTGCTCTTTCCATCGATTACTCCTTCCACGGATTACTCCTTCCATGGATTGCTCCTTCCATGGATTGCTCCTTCCATGGATTGCTCCTTCCATGGATTGCTCCTTCCATGGATTGCTCCTTCCATGGATTGCTCCTTCCATGGATTGCTCCTTCCATGGATTGCTCCTTCAATGGATTTCTCCTTCCATGTATTACAGCTTCCATGGATTGCTCCTTCCATGGCAGCTTGATCCTTCCATGGATTGCTCCTTCCATGGATTGCTCTTTCCATCGATTACTCCTTCCACGGATTACTCCTTCCATGGATTGCTCCTTCCATGGATTGCTCCTTCCATGGATTGCTCCTTCCATGGATTGCTCCTTCCATGGATTGCTCCTTCCATGGATTACTCCTTCCATGGATTGCTCCTTCAACGGATTGCTCCTTCCATGTATTGCTCCTTCCATGGATTACTCCTTCCATGTATTGCTGCTTCAACGGATTGCTCCTTCCATGGATTGCTCCTTCAACGGATTGCTCCTTCCATGGATTGCTCCTTCCATGTATTGCTCCTTCCACGGATTGCTCCTACCATGGATTGCTCCTTCCATGGATTGCTCCTTCCATGTATTGTTCCTTCCATGGATTGCTCCTTCCATGGATTGCTCCTTCCATGGATTGCTCCTTCCACGGATTGCTCCTTCCATGTATTGTTCCTTCCACGGATTGCTCCTTCCATGTATTGTTCCTTCCACGGATTGCTCCTTCCATGGATTGCTCCTTCCATGGATTGCTCCTTCCACGGATTGCTCCTTCCATGTATTGCTCCTTCCATGGATTGCTCCTTCCATGGATTGCTCCTTCCACGGATTGCTCCTTCCATGTATTGTTCCTTCCATGGATTGCTCCTTCCATGGATTACTCCTTCCATGGATTACTCCTTCCATGGATTACTCCTTCCATGGATTGCTCCTTCCATGTATTGCTCCTTCCATGGATTGCTCCTTCCATGTATTGCTCCTTCCATGGATTGCTCCTTCCATGGATTGCTCCTTCCATGGATTGCTCCTTCCATGTATTGTTCCTTCCATGTATTGCTCCTTCCATGGATTGCTCCTTCAATGTATTGCTGCTTCAACGGATAGCTCCTTCCATGGACTGCTCCTTCCATGGATTGCTGCTTCAACTGATTGCTCCTTCCATGGATTACTCCTTCCATGGATTGCTCCTTCCATGGATTGCTCTCCAACGGATTGCTCCTTCCATGGATTGCTCCTTCCATGGATTGCTCCTTCCATGGATTGCTCCTTCTCCTTCCATGTATTGCTCCTTCCATGGATTGCTCCTTCCATGGATTGCTGCTTCAACGGATTGCTCCTTCCATGGATTGCTCCTTCCATGTATTGCTCCTTCCATGGATTGCTCCTTCCATGTATTGCTCCTTCCATGGATTGCTCCTTCCATGGATTGCTCTTCCATGGATTACTCCTTCCATGGATTGCTCCTTCCATGGATTGCTGCTTCAACGGATTGTCCTTCCATACTGCTCCTTCCATGTATTGCTCCTTCCATGGATTGCTCCTTCCATGTATTGCTCCTTCCATGGATTGCTCCTTCCATGGATTGCTCCTTCCATGTATTGCTCCTTCCATGGATTGCTCCTTCCATGGATTGCTCCTTCCATGTATTGCTCCTTCCATGGATTGCTCCTTCCATGTATTGCTGCTTCAACGGATAGCTCCTTCCATGGACTGCTCCTTCCATGGATTGCTGCTTCAACGGATTGCTCCTTCCATGGATTACTCCTTCCATGGATTGCTCCTTCCATGGATTGCTCCTTCCAACGGATTGCTCCTTCCATGGATTGCTCCTTCCATGTATTGCTCCTTCTATGGATTGCTCCGTCCATGGATAGCTCCTTCAACGGATTCTCCTTCCATGGATTACTCCTTCCATGGATTGCTCCTTCCATGGATTACTCCTTCCATGGATTGCTCCTTCCATGGATTGCTCCTTCCATGGATTGCCCCTTCCTCGGCCTGCTCCTTCCATGGATTGCTCCTTCCATGGCTTGCTCCTTCCATGGATTGCTCCTTCCATGGCTTCTCCTTCCATGGCTTGCTCCTTCCATGGATTGTTCCTTCCATGGGTTGATCCTTCTATTGATTGCTCCTTCCATGGCTTGCTCCTTCCATGGATTGTTCCTTCTACGGATTACTTTTCACATGGATTGCCCTTCCATGGATTGCTCCTTCCACGGATTGCTCCTGCCACGGATTGCTCCTTCCATGGATTGCTCCTTCCATGGATTGCTCCTTCTATGGATTGATCCGTCCATGGATAGCTCCTTCAACGGATTCTCCTTCCATGGATTACTCCTTCCATGGATTGCTCCTTCCATGGATTGCTCCTTCCATGGATTGCTCCTTCTATGGATTGCTCCTTCTATGGATTGCTCCTTCTATGGATTGCTCCTTCCATGGATTGCTCCTTCCATGGATTGCCCCTTCCTTGGCCTGCTCCTTCCATGGCTTGCTCCTTCCATGGATTGTTCCTTCCATGTATTGCTCCTTCCATGGATTGCTCCTTCCATGGATTGCTCCTTCAATGGATTTCTCCTTCCATGTATTACAGCTTCCATGGATTGCTCCTTCCATGGCAGCTTGATCCTTCCATGGATTGCTCCTTCCATGGATTGCTCTTTCCATCGATTACTCCTTCCACGGATTACTCCTTCCATGGATTGCTCCTTCCATGGATTGCTCCTTCCATGGATTGCTCCTTCCATGGATTGCTCCTTCCATGGATTGCTCCTTCCATGGATTGCTCCTTCCATGGATTACTCCTTCCATGGATTGCTCCTTCCATGGATTGCTCCTTCCATGGATTGCTCCTTCCATGGATTGCTGCTTCCATGGATTGCTCCTTCCATGGATTGCTCCTTCCATGGATTACTCCTTCCATGGATTGCTCCTTCCATGGATTGCTCCTTCCATGGATTGCTCCTTCCATGGATTGCTCCTTCCATGGATTGCTCCTTCCATGGATTGCTCCTTCCATCGATTACTCCTTCCACGGATTACTCCTTCCATGGATTGCTCCTTCCATGGATTGCTCCTTCCATGGATTGCTCCTTCCATGGATTGCTCCTTCCATGGATTGCTCCTTCCATGGATTGCTCCTTCCATGGATTGCTCCTTCCATGGATTGCTCCTTCCATGGATTGCTCCTTCCATGGATTGCTCCTTCCATGGATTGCTCCTTCCATGGATTGCTCCTTCCATGGATTGCTCCTTCCATGGATTGCTCCTTCCATGGATTGCTCCTTCCATGGATTGCTCCTTCCATGGATTGCTCCTTCCATGGATTGCTCCTTCCATGGATTGCTCCTTCCATGGATTGCTCCTTCCATGGATTGCTCCTTCCATGGATTGCTCCTTCCATGGATTGCTCCTTCCATGGATTGCTCCTTCCATGGATTGCTCCTTCCATGGATTGCTCCTTCCATCGATTACTCCTTCCACGGATTCCCTTCCATGGATTGCTCCTTCCATGGATTGCTCCTTCCATGGATTGCTCCTTCCATGGATTGCTCCTTCCATGGATTGCTCCTTCCATGGATTGCTCCTTCCATGGATTGCTCCTTCCATGGATTGCTCTTTCCATCGATTACTCCTTCCACGGATTACTCCTTCCATGGATTGCTCCTTCCATGGATTGCTCCTTCCATGGATTGCTCCTTCCATGTATTGCTCCTTCCATGGATTGCTCGTTCCATGGATTGCTCCTTCCATGTATTGCTCCTTCCATGGATTGCTCCTTCCATGGATTGCTCCTTCCTTGGATTGCTCCTTCCATGGATTGCTCCTTCCTTGGATTGCTCCTTCCATGTATTGCTCCTTCCATGGACTGCTCCTTCCATGGATTGCTCCGTCCACGGATTGCTCCTTCCACGGATTGCTCCTTCCATGTATTGTTCCTTCCACGGATTGCTCCTTCCTCTGCCTGCTCCTTCCATGGATTGCTCCTTCCATGGCTTGCTCCTTCCATGGATTGCTCCTTCCATGGCTTCTCCTTCCATGGATTGCTCCTTCCATGGGTTGATCCTTCCATGGATTGTTCCTTCCATGGGTTGCTCCTTCCATGGCTTCTCCTTCCATGGATTGCTCCTTCCATGGATTGCTCCTTCCATGGATTGCTCCTTCCATGGATTGTTCCTTCCATGGGTTGATCCTTCTATTGATTGCTCCTTCCATGGCTTGCTCCTTCCATGGATTGTTCCTTCTACGGATTACTTTTCACATGGATTGCCCTTCCATGGATTGCTCCTTCCATGGATTGCTCCTGCCACGGATTGCTCCTTCCATGGATTGCTCCTTCCATGTATTGCTCCTTCTATGGATTGATCCGTCCATGGATAGCTCCTTCAACGGATTCTCCTTCCATGGATTACTCCTTCCATGGATTGCTCCTTCTATGGATTGCTCCTTCGATGGATTGCTCCTTCTATGGATTGCTCCTTCTATGGATTGCTCCTTCTATGGATTGCTCCTTCCATGGATTGCTCCTTCCATGGATTGCCCCTTCCTTGGCCTGCTCCTTCCATGGCTTGCTCCTTCCATGGATTGTTCCTTCCATGTATTGCTCCTTCCATGGATTGCTCCTTCCATGGATTGCTCCTTCAATGGATTTCTCCTTCCATGTATTACAGCTTCCATGGATTGCTCCTTCCATGGCAGCTTGATCCTTCCATGGATTGCTCCTTCCATGGATTGCTCTTTCCATCGATTACTCCTTCCACGGATTACTCCTTCCATGGATTACTCCTTCCATGGATTGCTCCTTCCATGGATTGCTCCTTCCATGGATTGCTCCTTCCATGGATTGCTCCTTCCATGGATTGCTCCTGCCACGGATTGCTCCTTCCATGGATTGCTCCTTCCATGTATTGCTCCTTCTATGGATTGATCCTTCCATGGATAGCTCCTTCAACGGATTCTCCTTCCATGGATTACTCCTTCCATGGATTGCTCCTTC
>CM026398.1:14684990-14729990 GCA_014843695.1 Archivesica marissinica
TGTTGGTTGTTGTTGTTGTTGTTGTTGTTGTTGGTTGTTGTTGGTTGTTGTTGGTTGTTGTTGTTGTTGTTGTTGTTGGTTGTTGTTGTTGTTGTTGGTTGTTGTTGGTTGTTGTTGTTGTTGTTGTTGTTGGTTGTTGTGTGTTGTTGTTGTTGTTGTTGTTGTTGTTGTTGGTTGTTGTTGGTTGTTGTTGTTGTTGTTTGTTGTGTATGCAATATGTATATAATTGTGTAGTATAATTCACTACAGTTAATACGTACGTGATAAAATCATATCACTCATGAGTCATGATCAAACAGTAACATACCCGTCCAAAGTCCTCCACAGCACTGCTGTAAGTGTGTATCAATAATGGCATACACACATATATATATAATAAACATCAATTATCGGTTACAGAACAAGTTGTTTCTACGTTTTAAGTATGCATTCACCAGATACTTCGACAACCTTCGTGGGTAATTGTTAATAATGTATATAAGTATATCCGAGTCACTCATTCTTGCATAAGATTCTTTTGATATGATGTCACTAAGGTAATCGTGTCTTATGTCGCTATAAAAGTTACATTTAACAACAAAATGAGCTTCGTCCTCTATTGCACCCTCGTTGCACAATCTACACAATCTGTGTTCAATAGCTTCACCAATGTATCTACCAGTCTCTACCCTGATAGGCAGGATACCACATCGTAACTGAGCCAGCAGTGAGCGTTCATTACGTTTTAGGTTTAGATCAACATAATTTTCTCGAATAAAGTCACTCTTAAATAGCCTATAAGTTCTTAATGTTGACACATTAACAATACCTTCTCGCCAGACATTTCGGTAAAAGTTCCCTATCATAGACTTTGCAACGTCTAATCCAATAACTGTACGATTATTGAACTGTTCACTTAGACCTATGTTTGACCATACATCTTTAAGTTCACTACACCAATTGTTACGACAATTATTATAATCCAAATTGAATACATGTTTTGTTATTCTATTGTCGTCTAGTAATAATAGTGTATTCCATAATCTAATCATGTTAGAACAACTAGGGGCTGGTATGATCAATACAGCAAACAGCCGTGGAAGTCGTGATAGCGCAGTGGATGCGCATTCGTTTCATGTGCGAAAGGTCCGGAGTTCGAGCCCCGCTGGAGCCATTACGATTGTGCCCTTAGTCAAGGCATTTAAATTCCACGCTGCCTCTTCTCTCTCCCTCATGGCGATGGATTCCATCAGGAATGAGGTCTCGAGAGTGATTAATATAAGTTTAAGAACTTGTTTCGCAATCGAGCTCAAATAAAGTTGTATAAACTAAACAGCCGTATTGAATTGCTATATGGTAGAGAGATGGACAATGTCCAGGAGATGGTTCCAATGATTAAATTATTATCAGCTAAATTGAAATTACAAGTTCGTTTAGCTTTCAATTGACGATCATTACTGCTTAATGCTCTATTACTTTGACAAACTAAATTGTGAATGGTTAATATTAAACATAGTAATTTAGTAATATATTTGCTTTAATTGCCTTTGTAACCATCGCATTTAACCTGTTTAGCCGAATATAGTTCCGCCTCTTGTCGTGCGTGCGTACGTGCGTGCGTATGCGTGCGTGCGTGCGCTGAGTGCGTGCGTGTACAGTTTAATAACATAGGAAACAGAGCTATCATAAGTCAAATCACATACAAATAACTTCAACTTGATCGTTACAAAAGTCTAGTGTCTGCCTCCGTGGTCTAGTGGTTACGGTCACTGACTTGTTTAAACCACTATACCCTATCATTACTGATGGTCACGGGTTCGAGCCCCACTCAGACCGTGTCTCTTTATATGTTGGCAGTGTTCTAGGGAGGTTTGTGGAGTTCTGGTTAACCGCTGGAGCCTTTAGAGGAAAGCAGGAAAGATATTGTTAGGTGAACAGCCCGTCGCTCATCTCATATGGGCAACTGGTGTGTGTGTGTTTTACGTTTATTTATCGTCGCTACCGGTTGCCCATATGAGCGACGCGTCCTGAATAGATTAGTCATTTTAGATGTTGGAGGATAGTGCATGATACAGACAGAGACCCATTTCAGAGTATCCTCTGGTTCTTTTACGTGCACGGTGTAAAGCACCGACACGAGACCTCGGTTTAACGTCCAATCTGAAAGACTGTTAATTTTATTAGGGTCAGATGGCGGATCGAACTTGCGATCCCTGGATTACCAGCCCATCGTGATACCACTTGTAGCGACGTTAAATAAACTTAAATAAAATTCTAAGTTAATTTACTTTATTTTATTAAAGCGACACACATCAGTGAAAACACACATTTCTACAGAATGTATTTTCCTATTATATGGTATAATTTTGTTCCAAATATTTGCCTCAAATACTGAGTATTTCAACTAATAAACAAACGTCGTATACGCGGTTTGTTGCCATAACAAAATAATGTAAACATCCACGCGTAATACAACTACTGTATCCTGCATAACACGATTTATGGTACAGATTTACCGTTATATCTTATATACTTATATATGTGCCTATTTATTTGTAGACTATTCTTAGTTAAATTATCTCTAAACGACATTATCTAGCGTTTAGTATTGACTCCGATGACAAACAAACGTCAATTTTGGAGCATCATACTTTCAATCCACAAAAGCACTGTTTATTGATTCAATGTTCGAAATTATACGCGAAAATTATACGTGAAAAAAATACATTTTATTTGCTTTTTGCGATGTAATGTCGCTTTAATATAATTCTTATGGTTTATTAAAATATGAATATAAATCGAGTTATTTCCCTTTCTGTGCCGTATAATCACTAGTGCATGGACCACGGGAAGAAGTCAGCATAGAATTAGTGCATTGGCTATCAAATTAAGAATACACCCATTCTCATATTTTTTCATAAATATATTACTGATACGACTATAAACATGATCAAAACACCATCCAGATCTTAGCATATTCCATGAAATGCTAAATACATCGGTGATTATAACTTGTAATGCATTAAACAACAACCTGTATGTATGACAGATGAAAAGAAACGCCGTGGGCTAAGTAGGAAGTAAAGTAAAGGAAATGATCGCCATTTATTCTCCGAAGTCGTGAACGAGGCTATCAAATGTGTTCGGCAATTTCCGTAGGTGTACTCAAAGTGTCTCAAGCATACCGAAAATTGACGGAGTATAGCGATTTATGCGTGTTACTGTGCCCATAACGTAATAATTCGTCGTCGGTTGTCAAATTGCGTATGCGAAAGACGCATTCATTACTCACACTAACGGCTTTGCATGTGTTTTAATATTACGCAAACACAGATATTGAAGATCGCGTTTATCGCGTTTATTGTATTTATTGTAATAGTATAGTATACTTTTGGAGCGAGATTTGTTATTTTCGAATATATTGAAAGGAATTTAATACTAGTTTAAGTTCAGCAAAGGTGATACATATATATAGTCGAATATTGGATTAGTGATAATTGAATCCCATCGGGTAAGTGGAATAATTTATATAAAGTCGAATAATTATGTGTCGTTATCTGTAACAAATACTGATAGGACAGTAGTTGTGTGGGCTTCTCATAAAGATGTTTACAGGCTACAAGAAGCAGCTGCTAATTAGGTCATTCTCGATCTGATCCTGGGTGATAACTGATTTTGTAAGATATTTCTTAATAGCGCATTAGTGCTTGTTTTTCGATTCAGTGTTTTATACCATGTTGTTTTATTTCGTATTTAAATATAAATTAGCAACTGTTTCTTGGCTTTAGAATGTAAATAAGCATTAACTAATAGTAGTGTGGGATTTTATAATGTGATATGTTTTGTTGCAATATGTCTCTTATAATTCTATTCAGAATGGCTATGTACTTTTAATATGATTGTTTACATTTGTGTTTGCATTACATGTATGTACATAGATGAGACTTTAATAAAGATTAAAACTTGTAAAGTCGACACTCTCTGTATATTCACTGACCTATAATATGAATTTCTTATAAGCCATGTATAAGTATATATATATATTGTTTTACGTGCGTGTTTGTATGATTCTAAAAAAACGTCAATGTTTACACTAAATATGCAATACTAATCAACACTTTATTTGCGAGGTGAAAACTTCCAGATAATAACCATTCATTCTATATTCACACTCAACACATTTAACGTAGCAAACCTTTACAAAACATGATTCGTCCTAAAATTGTTGCGTTTTTATTGTCAACTAAATGAACAATACAGTCACTATAGTTTCTACTGTCAAAGGAAATGTGACATGCATTAAATATCTCTTTCTTTTAAATTATCTGTTTTTGTTAAATACGCTAACATAGTATTGGACAGAGTGCACATCCTTGTAGAACACCTCTTGAATCTCTGCTTTTACCTTTACTTTCGATTCTGCTTGAATACAATTTACTTTGATTTAGTATATGGACTGTCGCAATTTCTCTTAGACATCAAAGTATTTTATATCAGATTGCCATGTAAACCGTTGTTCTATAACCATTATTTTTGCTCTATAAATGATCTTGTTTATAGCTGTTATGTGTGTTTAAGCCATTATTTGGGAAGAGTCTCTAATGTTGTAAGAACTTGTGGCTCAACCCATTTTTGCTTTCTTTGCATATATTGTATGTAGTCTGTGTCATAATAGAGCAAAATAAAATATGAATAAATTAACACACAATAAACAACTACGGGTTCTTCAATATTAGTATCGTCTGTATGATGCTCAGTGTTCTCAGAATGTTCATGATTTGTTTCAAACTGACATACAGTTAATGTGTATACAGTACAATTGCGAACAGGTGGATTTGACAACAAATCGTCAAAGAACACATCAATATTCCTCCATGTTGTCCTGATATGAAATTAAATGTTCCTATTGTGTCATTATTAACAATAACTATACAAGAATGCGAATAGAAGAGAGGCAAAGACTCAACTGAAACTGTTATAAGATTCTAAGAAATACTAAAAATGAACAACATTTCTATTTAATGTATTTATATAGATGCTGTCAATCGCATGCAGAGAACGTTAGGCGTTGAATCAATGAATCGTGGGCCGATCCCCGGTCCCGTAACAAAAATCAAAATAAACAGTCAATCGTGTGGTACTGTATTTATTTTAAACACTATTATGTATATTGGTGTTATATTCCAGGCATGTAAAAGCACTGGAGAAGCTTCTAAACTTGAGACGATATCATCGAAAATACAATATAACTAACACACGTATGGAGGCATCGCCCAAAGTTGCGTAGTATTTCGCAGCTCAAATAGCAATCCTCTTCCTTCATGTTGGAATTGGGTTTGCAATGGATATCCTCTCCATATTTAATAAATTAAACATACACACAGTACACTTCATATGTTATTAAGTTTCTCGGATTAACTTCGTTCCATTTCATTTTGAGTTGTCATCGGAGGTGGACATTTACTTCTGTATATTAGCAACAATATTAATAGTATTACAGCAACTGTTACTGTCGAATACATCAGAACCCTGAAACATTACATATACAACGTTCTGATTGAAAGTTCTATTTCAGATATATATAAACATATAAATATATACATATATAAACAGACGGATATGTAGTCCAGTGGTAACACGCTGGACTGGTAATCCAGGGATCACAGGTTCGATCCCCCGTCTGACCTAATAAAATTAACAGTCTTTCAGATAGGACTTTAAACCGAGGTCTCGTGTTGGTGCTGTACACCGTGCACGTAAAAGAACCAGAGGAGACTCTGAAATGTGTCTCTGTCTGCATCATTGCACTATCCTCCAAACATCTAAAATGATTAATCTCTTCAGGAGGCGCCGCTCATATGGGCAACCGGTAGCGACGATAAATAAGCGTAAAACACACACATTTCAGATATACATTATGGGACAATTGTAGTATATAGTATATAGTAAGAGAAGTATAACCATTAGACGAGCGGGTGTAATTTATTGGGTGTAAAATAAAAAATAAGAAATCCACATGATATGATTACCGGACCTCGGACAATGGTATTAGTCTTTAGGCGTGTTGGCTGACCCTAACCCTAACTCCGTGAATAGGTAGCTCTTTGGTTCTTTAAAAGAATAGACTAGTAAATAAGTGTTTCTCATTTACGGAACATGTGCAAACATACAGATGACAACAATCAGGAAAATAACTGCAACATTATATATATTTATTTATTTAGACGTATACATAGTACATAGTCATAATTATATACATATTATACATACTATTTACACGTGATCAATGTCATACAAGCAATTTATACATGTATTGAGTAGAATTTTTAGAATAGAATTAGAATAGATATATATATATATTTGTTTTTAGAGAGGATACACTTTAAAATTACAAATAACTTATTTAGTATTTATGCAAATATACATGACTTATTGTGCATGTCTACTTGTTTATTCTGGGAAACAAGGTAAGTATATTGAAGACTGCTTACTGCTTATTCTACGTACAGCTATATACAACTTGATTAACAACAATATTATACTGTATTTAAAAAACCTATTTTTAAAGGTTAGTGCATTTCTATGATATTTAATATCGAAGTTCTTATAGCAACAGCTTGTTTGTAGTATAATGCTAAGTTCAATAATATAGTTCTATTGTTTGATTGTAACATTCATGCTTTTTTTTCCATTTCAGTATTTAAAATTTCTGGTTTTAATAAGTATTTAAATTTGCAATTAGCGACTGTTCCTCGGTTTTAATATGTAAATATAATAATATGTCAGTAGACTGTGATATTCAAACGATTATCTGTGATTAGATTAGTCTCTAATAATTATTTTATAATGAATGTTGTACTTTGCCACGATAATTTGTTGTGTATATTTTATGTATTGTACATGTGCTTATAAGTAAGTAAGTAAGTAAATGTTGTATTATAGTGACATGTGCATATATACAATGACAAAGAACAAATAGTTAAAAACACAATCAAGCATATAATGGGCCTATATGTCACCAACATTATATACAAAATGTATGGTTCAAAATTAAACATATTTATATGAATTAATATGAATCGCACATTTGAGATAGCTAGATAGATAGATTCGTTTATAGTACAATAGTAATATATATATATCAAATAAATATTTTTGTACAAGCCATGTATAGTACAAATGACTAGTGTGTCACATGTTATGTGATGTTACAACAACACAAATTTGTATCTTTTACCAATGCATTCTACATAGTATAGGGTATGCAGTATATGTAGTTAATGTTTAACGATATAATAAATCATGTGATATATATTTAATAAATAGTGTGAATGAGATACCATGTGTTGTATTTAATACTACACAACCAGTTTATAAATACAACTTGCTCCTTCTCATTAAGAATGCATTTACTAGATATTTCGACAACTTTCTGGGGTGTGAGTTTATAAGCTCAACTAAACGTTGGTCGCAGGATAAGTCATTTGGGTTTACAAATAAAACACTGAATTTGTTTGAACGTTGGTCTCTGTATAAATCACAATCATGTTTTTCTCCTCAACTAGGTTGGATTGACATAGATAAGTCAGCAGACTATGAACACCTTTTTTTTTTTAAATCTATAAACATATACAGTGAGAAAACACCTTTGCCGCTACTCTTATGCGTGAAGATAATTGTATGCTTTAGATGTAAGATTTATCGTTAATATTACATTGCCTTCTAAATATTCTGTATACTGTTAAAGGAGCTGTTTGGCAGACTCCAAATGAACACAAACTAAATGACAGATGGATCTGTAGTCCAGTGGTAACACGCTGGACTGGTAATCCAGGGATCGCAGGTTCGATCCCCCGTCTGACCCTAATAAAATTAACAGTCTTTCAGATGGGACGTTAATCCGAGGTCTCGTGTCGGTGCTTTACACCGTGCACGTAAAAGAACAAGAGGAGACTCTGGAATGGGTCTATGTCTGTATCATTGCACTATCCTCCAAAATCTAAAATAACTAATCTCTTCAGGAGGCGTCGCTCATATTGGCAACCGGTAGCGACGATAAATAAACGTAAAACCATCCCCAAAACTAAATGAATTATTCCCGAATGATACTGTTATGAAACTGATAGTAATACGGGACATCCATAATGTTATTGACAATGCAATAGCATGCTGTACAGATGCTGAAAATGAGTCTGCAGGAGTGGTTTGAGGGTTTGCATGAGATCGTTAAAGATCTGCACGAGAGCGTTGAAGCATTACATGAGCGCGGTTGGGGTTTTACATGAAAGCATTGGGGCTTTGCAGGAGTGCGCTGAAACTTTACAGGACGCGTTGAACCTTTGCAGAAGCGCGTTGGGGGCTTGCATTAGCAGGTTGGGATTTGCATGAGCGCGATGAAATTTTAAAGGAGTGCGTTCGGGCTTTACATGGACGTATTGAGGCTTTGCAGGAGCGAGTTTGGGCTTTACATGGATGTATTGGGGCTTTGTATAAGTGAGTTTGGGCTTTAGATGGACGTATTGAGGCATTGCAGGAGCGAGTTTGGGCTTTACATGGACGTATTGGGGCTTTGCATACGTGAGTTTGGGCTTTACATGGACGTATTGAGGCTTTGCAGGAGCGAGTTTGGGCTTTGCCGGAGCGCGTTGAAGAGTTACATGATATCTAGAAGGACATGAGGTTATATGTCTTTTCTATGATCAATACGTGCATTAATAAATGTATCTGAGTCTACATATACCAACCAATCCTGTATACGTTCATATTAAATTCAACTTTAAAACTATTACAATTACGCCAGGGGCAACATTTGAACTGACATTAGTAATGTTCTCGTATAACCGTACACTTATGTCCCGCTATTAAAATATCGATTATATTTAGATCAGGACAACATTGTTAACATCATCTTCCTGTTCAAACTGTGGCTCTCCGATTAGCGCAGTGGTTAGCACGCTCGCTTCTCACCAATGCAACCCTTGTTCGATCATCGGACAGGGACGTATGTGAGATGGTACGGTGGTCGCCAGATCGGAGAGGTGGGTTTTCTCCGGGTACACCGGTTTCCTCCCACACGAATGACCAAGTTTACGCTTTCATCCGAGCCAATGAGAGTGATTAATATAAGTTGTTAGAACTTGTTTCTGAATAGTTGTAAAATAAATAAAGTTTAAAGTGTTCGATCTGACTGTCACAATTACCAATAACATTGCTAAAGTTTACAGTAAAGAAATCCAACCATTTTTGAATTTTTAATGTACTTATAAACATTGTTTCAAAATAGATAACCTTGTTTTGACTAGGGTGTCATTTTTTCACTCGGCTCTCGTCGTAGCTCTGTTTCTCCGAATCAAATCATAAAAGCAATGGAATTAATGGGCGTACACCACTTTTAGAGTGTTTTGTTAATTAAGTCAAGTGTTAATAGGCCTCATCAGCCTCCGTCCGTCTTATGAGACGATGGATTGCGCTCTTGTTGAACATCTTCTGCGGTGACTGAGTAGGCCTATTCTTGAGTGGCAGTCTCTGTTGCAGTCATCGCAGGTGAAGATCGAGTCATCCAGTTTGGTTGATGCCTTTCGCTTCTGTCGTTTCTGCTCACGAAGCCGAGTTCGCTCAGCCTCGGCTCCTCTGACCCCAGCTTTCACAACGTGTCTCCATGATGACCGGTTTGATGCTGTGTCCTCCCAAGACTCTATGTTGATTTGCGCTGAACGCAGGTCCCTCTTACAAGCGTCCCTGTATCTTAGGTGGGGGCGACCAGTTGGACGTGATCCTTGTTCAAGTTGACCGTACAGTAGATCTTTGGGGATGCGTCCTTTGTCCATGCGTCGGACATGACCAAGCCAGCGCAGGCGGCGTTCACTGAGCATTGCATAGATGGTTGTTGAACTCGCTCTGCTGAGGACCTCTGTATTGGTGACCCTATCTTCCCAAGTGATTCCCAGGATCCTGCGAAGGCACCTCATATGGTATGAGTTCAGCTTTGTCTCTTGTCTGGCATATGTCGTCCATGACTCACTGCCGTAGAGGAGCGTGCTGAGTATGCAGGCCTGGTAGACCTTCAACTTGGTGTTCAGCGTTAGGTTTCTGTTCTCCTATTAATAGGATTAATGCTAGTCAATAATTACATGGACAATCCTTCCAGTTTCCCCGGGCGTTGATATTATCAGAAGCTCAATACGGCCCAATTAATAGTCTCGGTGTTATATGGACGCCTGTTCCCAGGCTACAGGTTCCCGTCTGTCACATCTAAACAAATGTACAATATATATAATACACACATTATGGTCACAGTATGCAATCATGATGAAGATGGGGGAGTGATCTGGGGTTTTTTATATTTCCAAGGCCAACATGATGGTACGATGGTCGCCAGATCGGACATGTGGGTTTTCTCCGGGTACTCCGGTTTCCTCCCACACGAAGAGAGAGAGAGAGAGGGAGAGAGAGAGAGAGAGAGAGAGAGAAGAGAGAGAGAGATATATCTTAACGGCTACAGCTGGGCTCGAACTACGGGCCTTTTCGCACCTGAAACGAATGCGCTACCACTGTGCTAACACGACTTGTTTTGGAATCGGTTTTATCCGATCACTCATTAGGCATAATTATGATGTTGTCTGCCAATAAAGCGTCATATATCACCGCTCTCGGCGGAGTTAAACTCGTAATTGATGAAAGTCCGAAAACATAATACTCGATTATATTTATTTATTTATGTCTCATCAATGTACAACAATAACAGAACAACATTAAAATAATACATGGTATAGTACATTGCCACTCATAAATGAGCTACAAGAGACAGTATTTATCAAAGTATAAAACACATCACATTATGCAGTTGTAATAATATAGTATGATATAACACATGTATATACATACATGTATTTGTAAACAACACATGATAAATCTGAATAGCCTACGCTAATCTAACCTAAAATAAGCTTACAATCAAAATGATATCATAAAATGCTGATGATTGTATGAGAGCACTATTGCGCATATTAAAAAATGTTTTGAAAAAGCAAAGATCAACTCTGATCAGATCAGAATTGAACTGATTAGTATAGACTATTCAGCTGCTATTAAAATACATTGGATTATTAAGAAAAATTGAATCATTATGTACAAAGGTAAAAATAACGTCTTTGTAGAATATTAAAACAGGTTTTGGCACTTAATCTCATAATTTCTGCGTTGGAAAATATAAATATTAGATTATCGTTTGGAGAAAGAGAAAGAGAAATAGCAGCAAAGTAAACGTTCACCTGTGTTGCTTTCTTAAATACGATTATGTCGACAAGCTAAACTGTAAGTAATATAAATGTTAATATTAAAATTGTTTTGCTTTTATTGTCTTCGTAATTAATTTAATCAACAGCAAGTAGTTACATGTTACAATGGCTGCTGTTATCTAGGCCATTTCGGTAACTGTGAATAGTAGCAGATGAAACGGTGAAAATACACACAAATAAGTGGTGATAATTTCGGTTATTATGGGATTTTTGTTTAAGAAATAATATTTGTATTTGCGTTATTGATTGGCGTTGATTGGTTAAGTTGTTCATTTCGGCCCTAAGAACGAAAAACCATATCTATAAATAACACAAATATTATTTCGCTTATAACATGACCAAGATATCTAAAAGGCACAAAAAGAGTTGGTAATATTTCTGAGAATGCGTAAATGACGTCATTTCTCGTAAGATACATAAATGTTAGTAAAATGACGTCAGTTCTCGTAAGCTACATAAATGTTAGTAAAGTGACGTCATTTCTCGTAAGATACATAAATGTTAGTAAAATGACGTCATTTCTCGTAAGATACATAAATGTTAGTAAAATGACGTCAGTTCTCGTAAGCTACATAAATGTTAGTAAAATGACGTCAGTTCTCGTAAGCTACATAAATGTTAGTAAAATGACGTCAGTTCTCGTAAGCTACGTAAATGTTAGTAAAATGATTTCATTTCTCGTAAGCTACGTAAATGTTAGTAACATTACGTCAGGTTGTAGGTGCGTTTACTTCAGGTGCGAACGGTCCGGAGTTCGAGCCCACTTGAGTCGTTACGATTGTGCCCTTAGGCAAGGCATTTAAATTCCACAGTACCTATACCCTCTCCCTCGTGGCGATGGTTTCCATCAGGAATGAGGTCTCTAGAGGGATTAATATAAGTTGTAAGACCTTGTTTCCCAATCGAGCAAAAATGAATTTGTATAAACTAACCGCACAAAAAGGAATATTGACACACCCTAGACAAACTTAATTGTGACGACAATAACAAGTTGTAACCAATCAATGCAAAGCAGGTTTTTTTGAGTGTTGGTGTATTTTGTAATACTGAGTTTACATTTGACGTAAAGAATGATTTAATATGCAATAATTTAAAAACCTATTTATCATGTTTAAAGTTTAACAGATTTAACAACATATATTAATCACGTTCGTTAGCTCTGAGAAAACCCACCTGTCCGACCCAGCGGTCACAGTTCCATCTCACATACTTCACGTGCCGAGGATCAAACCCGGGTTGTATTGTTGAGAATTTGAATGAACTATCCAGTCGTGTCTTATTGTACAAGTTTGACAAGTTTATTATTCAATATTCCATCAAGCCAATACGTCCCATTAGGTTACATAGAACATGAAACTGGCACGACAAGTGCAATACATGCACACATATACAATACATGCATATACAATACATGCATATATACAATACATACATATATATATACAATACATACATATATATACAATACATGCACACATATACAATACATGCATACATATACAATACATGTACAATACATACATATACAATACATGCATACATATACAATACATGCATACATATAAAATACATACATACATATACAATACATGCATATACAATACATGCATACATATACAATACATGCATACATATACAATACATACATATACAATACATGCATATACAATACATACATACATATACAATACATGCATATACAATACATGCATACATATACAATACATGCATATACAATACATGCATACATATACAATACATGCATATACAATACATGCATACATATACAATACATGCATATACAATACATACATATACAATACATACATATACAATACATACATACATATACAATACATGCATACATATACAATACATGCATATACAATACATGCATATACAATACATGCATACATATACAATACATGCATATACAATACATGCATACATATACAATACATGCATATACAATACATGCATACATATACAATACATGCATATACAATACATACATATACAATACATACATATACAATACATACATACATATACAATACATGCATACATATACAATACATGCATATACAATACATACATATACAATACATACACACATATACAATACATGCATATACAATACATGCATATACAATACATGCATATACAATACATACATATACAATACATGCATATACAATACATACACACATATACAATACATGCATATACAATACATGCATATACAATACATGCATATACAATACATGCATATACAATACATGCATATACAATACATACATATACAATACATGCATACATATACAATACATGCACACATATACAATACATACATACATATACAATACATGCATACATATACAATACATACATATACAATACATACATACATATACAATACATGCATACATATACAATACATACATACATACATATACAATACATGCATACATATACAATACATACATATACAATACATGCATACATATACAATACATTCATACATATACAATACATGCATACATATACAATACATACATATATAATACATTCATACATATACAATACATACATACATATACAATACATGCATACATATACAATACATGCATACATAAACAATACATGCATACATATACAATACATGCATACATATACAATACATGCATACATACACAATACATACATACATATACAATACATGCATACATATACGATATATGCATACATATACAATACATACATATACATTACATACATACATATACAATACATGCATACATATACGATACATGCATACATAAATATACAATACATGCATACATCTACAATACATACATATACAATACATTCATACATATACAATACATACATACATATACAATACATGCATACATATACAATACATACATATACAATACATGCATACATATACAATACATGCATGCATATACAATACATGATACATATACAATACATGCATACATATACAATACATACATACATATACAATACATGCATACATATACAATACATGCATACATACATATACAATACATGCATACATATACAATACATGCATACATATACAATACATACATATACAATACATGCATACATATACAATACATACATATACAATACATGCATATACAATACATGCATACATATACAATACATACATATACAATACATACATATACAATACATGCATACATATACAATACATGCATACATATACAATACATGCATACACATACACACATGCATACATATACAATACATGCATACATATACAATACATGCATACATATACAATACATGCATACATATACAATACATGCATACATATACAATACATGCATACATATACAATACATGCATACATGTACAATACATGCATACATATACAATACATGCATACATATACAATACATGCATACATACATATACAATACATGCATACATATACAATACATGCATACATATACAATACATACATATACAATACATGCATATACAATACATGCATACATATACAATACATACATATACAATACATACATATACAATACATACATATACAATACATGCATACATATACAATACATGCATACATATACAATACATGCATACATATACAATACATGCATACACATACACTACATGCATACATATACAATACATGCATACATATACAATACATGCATACATATACAATACATGCATACATATACAATACATGCATACATATACAATACATGCATACATATACAATACATGCATACATGTACAATACATGCATACATATACAATACATGCATACATATACAATACATGCATACATATACGATATATGCATACATATACAATACATGCATATATATACAATACATGCATACATATACAATACATGCATACATATACAATACATGTATACACATACACTACATGCATACATATACAATACATGCATACATATACAATACATGCATACATATACAATACATGCATACATATACAATACATGCATACATATACAATACATGCATACATATACAATACATGCATACATATACAATACATGCATACACATACACTACATGCATACATATACAATACATGCATACATATACAATACATACATATACAATACATGCATACATATACAATACATACATACATATACAATACATGCATACATATACAATACATGCATACATATACAATACATACATATACAATACATGCATACATATACAATACATGCATACATATACAATACATACATATACAATACATGCATACATATACAATACATACATATACAATACATGCATACATATACAATACATACATATACAATACATGCACACATATACAATACATACATACATATACAATACATACATATATATACAATACATACATATATATACAATACATGCACACATATACAATACATGCATACATATACAATACATACATCGCAGGTTCGATCCACCGTCTGACCCTAATAAAATTAACAGTCTTTCAGATGGTACGTTAAACCGAGGTCCCGTGTCGGTGCTTTACACTGTGCACATAAAAGAACCAGAGTAGACTCTGGAATGGGTCTCTGTCTGTATCATTGCACTATTCTCCAAAATCTAAAATGACTAATATCTTCAGGAGGCGTCTCTCATATGGGCAACCGGTAGCGACGATAAATAAACGTAAAACACTCACGAGAAACGTTTGGTGTCAGAATTCAACTATGATGCATTCAATTAAATTGGAGAAAATCTAAATAAGCTACTAGCTTCCGATATAATCCATTTGTTCTTGTATATTAATGTTACAACATGATGTAAATATTGATAAAATAAAATATGTTTAAACTAAATTGTGCGAAAATCAAACACTTTACGACATATAAATATTTTGAATAAAAACATTACCTCAAGACATGTTAGCAGATTCGTTCTCCTTGTGGAAGGTTTGTTGTTCTAGTCGGGGACCCGTCCGTGCTCGACTACCTACCCAGAGGAGCACCTGGGTACCCGTCCGTGCTCGACAACCTACCCGGAGGAGCACCTGGGTACCCGTCCGTGCTCGACAACCTACCCGGAGGAGCACCTGGGTACCCGTCCGTGCTCGACAACCTACCCGGAGGAGCACCTGGGTACCCGTCCGTGCTCGACTACCTACCCAGAGGAGCACCTGGGTACCCGTCCGTGCTCGACAACCTACCCGGAGGAGCACCTGGGTACCCGTCCGTGCTCGACAACCTACCCGGAGGAGCACCTGGGTACCCGTCCGTGCTCGACAACCTACCCGGAGGAGCACCTGGGTACCCGTCCGTGCTCGACAACCTACCCGGAGGAGCACCTGGGTACCCGTCCGTGCTCGACAACCTACCCGGAGGAGCACCTGGGTACCCGTCCGTGCTCGACAACCTACCCGGAGGAGCACCTGGGTACCCGTCCGTGCTCGACAACCTACCCGGAGGAGCACCTGGGTACCCGTCCGTGCTCGACAACCTACCCGGAGGAGCACCTGGGGTGGCAAGATCCTCCACCAATACTACCTGGGGGATCGCCATATGACCTAAGCAGGAGTGGTCATTTTCACTTTCACAAATAAATTCATTAGAATATATTACTTAATAATTAACTGTTCATGATAGTCAGAAAATAGCTAACATACAGAAGTACATCTAACCGCGGAGGAATACGAAACTCAAGCAGTGGCAGAGAAAATGCCATCTTTCACTGTTTCAAAGCGGTGTAAGATGCAGTTTTCTTTCACTTTCACTTTCATTAAGAAAACTCTATGTATGTATGTTCCATTAATGTCAAACCCCTTGCGGGGACCTATATATGTTTTCCTGGGCAAGCTTAGCCGACCTAAGTGGTTAACCATTACTAAGCAATGTGTGTGAGGTGCCTTGCTCAATGACACTACATACGTGGCCCTGACCGAGTATCGAACCCGGGACCGTTCGATTCCAAATCCGACGCTCTACCACTGGACCATGGACGCCACACTATAATTCATTGGAAAGCATAAACACATATGAATTGTATTGCATCTGAAAGGTGTTTGTCCTGTGTGTATGTCATCAATATTTACTTTAATTGTCTTCAGTATTACTATTTTATTACTGCCTTACGATAATTAATATTTATGGGTACGCCAAAAACACTATTTATCAGTCTACCAAATTGCAACGTCATGATATGACGTCATAACCACCTAGCGTGAAGACTAAATAGTTTCGCCTCCGTGGTCGAGTGGTTACGGTCGTTGACTTGTATACCACTGTAACCTATCATCACTGATGGTCACGGGTTCGAGACCCACTCAGACCGTGTCTCTTTATATGAACAGATTGGCAGTTTCTTACGGGGGTTGGTGCACCACCAAGTACTGGTTAACCGCTGGAGCCTGCCCAGGAAAGGTGTTGTTAGGTAAATTGCCCGTCTCACAAATGGGTAACCGGTAGCGACGTTAAATAAGCTTAAATTTAAAAAAAATGGAACGCCTGAGAAAAGAAAGTCGTCTAATTAATATATTTAAGAGGAAGAAAAAGGTTTCAAAGATATCTGCCGGCTGGATTGAATATTAACTCATTAAGCTAGCACCTGTCAATACACCTGTGAATGTATACACCTGTCAACACGCCTGTGAATGTATACACATGTGAATACACCTGTGAATGTATACACCTGTGAATGTATACACATGTGAATACACCTGTGAATGTATACACCTGTCAACACGCCTGTGAATGTATACACATGTGAATACACCTGTGAATGTATACACCTGTGAATGTATACACATGTGAATACACCTGTGAATATATACACCTGTGAATGTATACACCTGTGAATCCTGTGAATGTATACACCTGTGAATGTATACACCTGTGAATGCATACACCTGTGAATGTATACACCTGTGAATGTATACACCTGTGAATGTATACACCTGTGAATGTATACACCTGTGAATGCATACACCTGTGAATGTATACACCTGTGAATGTATACACCTGTGAATGCATACACCTGTAAATGTATACACCTGTGAATGTATACACATGTGAATGTATACAAATGTGAATGTATACACCTGTGAATGCATACACCTGTGAATGTATACACCTGTGAATGTATACACCTGTGAATGTATACACCTGTGAATGTATACACCTGTGAATGTATACACCTGTGAATATATACACCTGTGAATGTATACAAATTCACTTGTAATCGCCCTAACGTACAAACAAAACAAAACCAGAGAACTCCATTTGTACATAACTAAACATCCATAACAGGTCATGAAATCTATGTTTGACCACCGCTGACCCCCATGTTAATTACATTTCGCACACAATCACCTGTCAGGCTTAATGTTGTCAATAAACGACAAATGGCTAGGGCAGACCTTACAGTCATGCCTAGTTCTTGGAAAGGTCATAGACTGCTAGAGTAACTTCATAACTGCTTCTTAAGTCGTCCATGATTAGGTGTATTTCGTCCATGATTAAACGTTTTATTGCAATACTTAGGGCCTATACATGCATATTTTGGGGAGAGCCGTTTCATAATGTGGAAAGCACTTGTGGCTCAAACCAAATTGCTATGTACATTTTGGCAATAAATTATGTTTAAACAAAAACAAAATAAATTGAAACAGTGAACGATGGCATTTTCCCTGCCACTGGTTGGTTGCGCGGATAGATGTACTTTTGTATTTTAACTATTGGTTGGCTATCATGAAGTAATATATTCTAATGAATATGTTTTGTCTGTAGTTTTTAATTTTGACAGCAAACAGAAACTAACTAAATTATACCGGAAGTGGTATCTTATTACGAACATTCACACTAACATAAGTGGTTGTGCGGTTGTGTATTAGAGTGCAATGAGGCTCCTGACAAGGGCAGTAAAGTGAATAAAATTTGAAAACAAATATTATATTAGCTGGTTCGATCCCCCGTCTCACCCTAATAAAATCAACAGTCTTGCAGATGGGACTTTAAACCGAGGTCTCGTGTCGGTGCTTTACACTGTGCACGTAAACGAACCAGAGGAGACTCTGGAATGGGTCTCTGTCTGTATCATTACACTATCCTACAAAATTCTAAAATGACTAATCTCTCCAGGAGGCGTCGCTCATATGGGCAACCGGTAGCGACGATAAATAAACGTAAAACACACACATATATTAGCTAAAATCATAAGGGAATCAGAAATGAAAAAGGAGATTTGTGTAATGCAACTGGGGAAATACAAATTTCAGTGATAACTCGAAATAACATCCTATCATATCCTAATACAGTTAAACCTGTGTTAGTGGCACCTCTATTAATCAGCCAACCTGCATTAAGCAGCCAGTTTGCAGATTCCCAATATGTAGTTTTATTATACATTTGACCTCTATTAAGCAGCCACCTGTGCTAAGCAGCCACTTTCTGTGATTCCAATGGCTGGCTGCTTAAGACATGTTTGACTGTAACCACAAACATCCTCTAGTGTATGCGTTTGTTTGGTGGGTTTAAACTATAAATTCAATCCACCAGGTTAGGGAAAACTATCTACAGACGGATCTGTAGCCCAGTGGTAACACGATGGACTGGTAATCCAGGGATCGCAGGTTCGATACCCCGTCTGACCCTAATAAAATTAAGAGTCTTTCAGATGGGACATTAAACCGAGGTCTCGTGTCGGTGCTGTACACCGTGCACGTAAAAGAACCAGCTTATACTCTGGAATGGGTCTCTGTCTGTATCATTGCACTATCCTCCAAAAATCTAATATTACTAATCTCTTCAGGAGGCGTCGCTCATATGGGCAACCGGTAGCGACGATAAATAAACGTAAAACACACACATTATTATTCACGAGAATCATGAATTCACGATCAGCTTAGATCCTCGGACCTGGAAGTATGTGAGATGGTACGGTGGTCGCCAGATCAGACAGGTGGGTTTTCCCCGGGTACTCCGGTTTCCTCCCACACTAATGACCACATTTACGCTTTTACCCGCGCGCTAACGAGAGTGATTAATATAAGTTGTTAGAATTTGTTTCGCAATCGTTGTAAAATAAATAAAGTTTAAACTTAGATTACCTATATTAGCGAAATATAAATGCTCGCAAATAAATAATGTTATACAGTATAAATACTATAGAGAAACATAGGTAATACTTAAAAAGCTTTGCATTAATTGATGTCACACCAACTACTTTACGATAATTTAATTACAAACAAATGTTCTCAACTAACGTAATCGGCATGTTTATATTAAACACAAAAGTTAAGACAGATAAATGTTGTGTCAGCACGTGCATGAATCAAGCTTAACAATTAAGAAAACACTCTGTGAGTTACTTAGAGCAACATAATAAGTACGCGTCTTTGTTTTACAGACGGATCTAACACGCTGGACTGGTAATCCAGGGATCGCTGGTTCGATCCCCCGTCTGTCCATAATAAAATTAACAGTCTTTCAGATGGAACGTTAAACCGAGGTCTCGTGTCGGTGCTTTACACCGTGCACGTAAAAGAACCAGAGGAGACTCTGGAATGGGTCTCTGTCTGTATCATTGTACTATCCTCCAACTATCTCAAATGACTAAATCTCTTCAGGAGGCGTAGCTCATATGGGCAACCGGTAGCGATGATAAATAAACGTAAAAAAAAATCGCGAAATAAAGTGTTCTCTAAATTATAGCAGTGTAGAGAAGCAGTATACAAACGTGTAAACGACATTTTACTGAATACAAAATAAGTATGGGAACGTTATCTTTTGCTTATGTTAATATAATTCAAACATAGGTGTGGCGTAACCTCAAAGTCATTAATTATAGTTGTATGTCCATCTTACCTGAATAATAAATGCACTTCTTTTTTTCTTTAGTTTATACAAATTTATTTTAGCTTGATTACGAAACAAGTTATTATAACTTATATTAATCACTCTCGAGACCTCATTCCTGATGGAATCCATCGCCATATTTAACATCTGAATGCCTGTAAGAAGCCGATTCGTATTCTAGTAAATCCTTACTCCAAATCGAAATTCTTTCATGTGAGGAGGCAATCCAGCTGGCTTGTGGAAGGTCAGTGGTTCTACCCGGGTGCCTGAAATACTGCTCAGATGAGAATCCAGCCTCTTCCAACTGGAGAGTCGCTGTTGGTGCACACGTAAAAACCCCCAAACACACATAGAGCACTCCGAATCGACCTTGTTACCTTTCAATGCATGAATGGATCCTCCGTAGGCGGATATATACTGCCGTTTTCCCCCCTCGCCGTTGAAAGTTCGAATCTACTCGCCGATGAAGGTTCGAATCTACTCGCCGCTGAAGGTTCGAATCTACTCGACGCTTCATGTTCGAATCTACTCGCCGCTGAAGGTTCGAATCTACTCGCCGCTGAAGGTTCGAATCTACTCGCCGCTTAATGTTCGAATTTAATCGCCGCTGAAGGTTCGAATCTCAAGGTGCGCAATTTATTTACTGACGGTCGGTGGTTCTATCTAGGTTTCTGCCCGAGACTGAAATACTTTGCGTAGGGGCATCAGGGGTTCCTACTTCAACTAGTAAGCCAAATAATTGTGTCGGAAGAAAAACAAACAAGGTACGTTGTAGTAAATCCAAAACAACAGAAAATGTTCAAAAATATTGAGGAAGAAAATACTTTTTTCAATATTTAGTGGAAGTCGTGATGGCGCAGTGGTAGTGCGTTCGCTTCAGGTGCGAAATGCCCGGAGTTCGAGTCTAGCTGTAAGCCATTACGACTGTGCCCTTAAGCAAGGCATTTAATATCCACATTGTCTCTTCTCTCTCCCTCGTGGCGATAAGTTGTAAGAACTTGTTTCGCAATCGAGCTAAAATAAATTTGTATAAATAACTGTTTTCAAGTTATTTTGATTATAGCGTTACAAAGGAAATAGCACGCCCACGCTTCCATTAACATAGCACATAATGATAAAAACAGATATGTATTAAATACATGTACATGTGTGTGTTTTCACAACTGTCACAGAACAAAATGTCTTTGGTTGAAAATACAAAAGAGGCAGTGTGTTTTTTTTTTGGGCGTGTTTTGTGTTTTTTTGTCAGTTGTTTCGTTTAAAATAGCATGATAAAATGAATAGTTTGATGTATGATGTTGTAACATTTATAGAGCAGTATGTCCATCACAGAATAGAAAGAAGAGGACAACCGTAAACTGTAGAGTGGTGGAACGTATGCTCGGCGTAAATCCTATATATCATGGCCTATTAAAAAAAAGTTAAATGCACTTGTCGTATATTATTATTTTCTTAAGTCGTGAACACAACTTTCAAAAAAATGTTGTTGACAATTTTAGCTTCATTACTTGACCATGCGCCTCAATATAGCTATCGCAACGGCACATGTTTCCATGGGGAACTAGATACTTTAGGGCACCTATGCACGGCGTACATGAATTATTTTATTTATGCACGGGTAAATGTTGAATATATTGGTTTGACTTAGTAACATCAATAACCAAAAATATTACAACTCTGGTTATTTGTACATGTTTTTCCAATCACCTGAAATGCTCATAAACCGTATCATTTCGGTGGGTAAAATTCTCCCAACAAGTTGTCTGTTTATATTCGGCTACTGAACCAGTCAGGTGACAGTTGCATTAGGCTACTGGTACACACAACGGAATGCTATTGAACCATGTTTCACCTCTGTCAGCGAAAATAGGTTAAAACTATTTAAATAGTTTAAATACGGATGTAAATGGGAAAATAGGAATACACCGAGCATAGGAATACACTGAGCATAGGAATACGCCGAGCATAGGAATACGCCGAGCACAGGAATACGCTGAGCATAGGAATATCTCGAGCATAGGAATACGCCGAGCATAGGAATACGCCGAGCATAGGAATACGCTGAGCATAGGAATATCTCGAGCATAGGAATACGCCGAGCATAGGAATACGCCGAGCATAGGAATACACAGAGCATAGGAATACGCAGAGCATAGGAATACGCAGAGTATAGGAATACGCCGAGCATAGGAATACGCCGAGCATAGGAATACGCCGAGCATAGGAATACACAGAGCATAGGAATACGCAGAGCATAGGAATACGCTGAGCATAGGAATATGCCGAGCATAGGAATACGCCGAGCATAGGAATACGCCGAGCATAGGAATACGCCGAGCATAGGAATACACAGAGCATAGGAATACACCGAGCATAGGAATACACAGAGTATAGGAATACGCCGAGCATAGGAATATGCCGAGCATAGGAATACACAGAGTATAGGAATACGCCGAGCATAGGAATACGCCGAGCATAGGAATACGCCGAACATAGGAATACGCCGAGCATAGGAATACGCCTAGAATAGGAATACGCCGAGCATAGGAATACGCCGAGCATAGGAATACGCCGAGCATAGGAATACGCTGAGCATAGGAATATCTCGAGCATAGGAATACGCCGAGCATAGGAATATGCCGAGCATAGAAATACGCCTAGCATATATAGGAATACGCCTAGCATATATAGGAATACGCCTAGCATATATAGGAATACGCCTAGCATAGGAATACGCCTAGCATAGGAATACGCCGAGCATAGGAATACGCCGAGCATAGGAATACGCCGAGCATGGAATACGCCGAGCATAGGAATACGCCGAGAATAGGAATACGCCGATCGTAGGTTCCGCCACTCTATAGCTTTCTGTCTAATTACTTATGTTCAATTGTTGTAAATAATGATAGAAAATAAATATGTTTAAACTAATAGTAATAACTATTATATTAAAGCAGCATTACATCGTAATAAAGGATGTGTTGGGTAAAATATAAATACTAATGTGTGTGTGTGTTTACAAAAATCGAAATAGTCGCTCAGAAACGATAAAATTCCAATAAATTTAAACCGTCGTATACGCGAATTTGTTTATCAACACACGAAATGTCAACACGCACAGCGCGCATGCGTGAAACAACAGAGGATGTAGAAAACAACATATATATTTTGAACATGAAAGACTATCTATCTATCTTCCTCTAATGTCGAACCCCTCGCGGGGATGTAGAAATGTCCCTAAAAGACTTAGCTAACAGAGGTATGAATCAACATAACAAGTAATTTAATTAAAAAGACGTTGTGGAACAAATGAGGACGATGCATGCCGAATGTAAACAAGTGCGGACGATGCGTTCCGGTTGTAAACAAGTGTGTGACCGATCGATTCGGAAAGTCCTACTTTCGGTTTCGAGTTTGTTTTATCGCAAAAAACATTGTTTACTAAATGAACATAAGCATACAAAGTATAATGTTAGAATGTGTAGCAGCATTGCTACCCATACGTAAAAATTGATTTTTTCAAATATCTTTTATTTCATACGATGTAATGCTGCTTTAAGTCTTTCATCACACAATGAACATAACAGATACAAATATAACAATGTATTGCTGACTCGCCAATTATGTATCCTGGGCTCTATTGTGTCATAGATGGCAGAGGCTAAATTGTCATAGATGACAGAGGCTAAATTGTCATAGATGACAGAGGCTAAATTGTCCTAGATGACATAGGTTAAATTATCATAGATGACAGAGGCTAAATTGTCATAGATGACAGAGGCTAAATTGTCAGAGATGACAGAGGCTAAATTGTCATAGATGACAGAGGGTAAATTGTCATAGATGACAGAGGATAAATTGTCATAGATGACAGAGGCTAAATTGTCATAGATGACAGAGGATAAATTGTCATAGATGACAGAGGTTAAATTATCATAGATGACAGAGGCTAAATTGTCATAGATGACAGAGGCTAAATTGTCAGAGATGACAGAGGCTAAATTGTCATAGATGACAGAGGATAAATTGTCATAGATGACAGAGGCTAAATTGTCAGAGCTGACAGAGGATAAATTGTCATATATGACAGAGACTAAATTGTCATTGATGACAGAGGCTAAATTGTCATAGATGACAGAGGCTAAATTGTCATAGATGACAGAGGTTAAATTATCATAGATGACAGAGGATAAATTGTCATAGATGACAGAGGCTAAATTGTCAGAGATGACAGAGGCTAAATTGTCATATATGACAGAGGATAAATTGTCATAGATGACAGAGGATAAATTGTCAGAGATGACAGAGGCTAAATTGTCATAGATGACAGAGGCTAAATTGTCATAGATGACAGAGGATAAATTGTCAGAGATGACAGAGGATAAATTGTCAGAGATGACAGAGGTTAAATTGTCATAGATGATTGAGGCTAAATTGTCATAGATGACAGAGGTTAAATTGTCATAGATGACAGAGGCTAAATTGTCATAGATGACAGAGGCTAAATTGTCATAGATGACAGAGGCTAAATTGTCATAGATGACAGAGGATAAATTGTCATAGATGACAGAGGATAAATTGTCATAGATGACAGAGGCTAAATTGTCAGAGATGACAGAGGCTAAATTGTCATATATGACAGAGGCTAAATTGTCAAGTTCTTCTCAACTAGTTGTTTGATTGTATTTGTGTTTCAAGTCGCACCGACAGCTTATATCATATGTCGACTCCATAGTTGATATTGATGAAGGAAGACTCCGTAGCCATCAGATAAGTATTTATGACACGGACGGACCCGGGTTGAACCACCGTCCTTCCACACTCCAGCTGGATAACATTTATTGTTTTCAGCCACCGTAGTTTCAAACCCCAAACCCGTTAGTGACGTCATTTAGTGACGGTTGCATCGTTTGCCAATTCTATTCAATTCAAACTTTTATTTATTGTCGAGTTTTTACTGACATACAATAACGAAGCCAGTTATATGTTAAATGATAGTGTATGAAACGGGACTTTGATCCTACTACGAGATAACCGAGAAATCGACATAACCGACTTTGACATAATGGATGTATGCTCTATATTATTGTATATTTCAGAATGTGAAGGTTCCGAGGGAGTGGTAGGATGTCAGGATCATTCTGTCTGATATGTTTGTCCCTTATTGTCTCGACAGGTAAGTCGTCCTTGCTAATGTAATGTCGCATGGCAGTATGTAGTTCTTGGTGTATTAGCATCGCGATAGAAAATTCACTCGCTCTAACAATGGTTCAAATCCTAAATAAATTATATGTACAGTCAAACCTGTCTTAGGCAGCCAGCCAGCCAAGGGAACCACCTGGTTATGCAAATTTATTTTAGTTCGATTGCGAAACAAGTTCTTACAGCTTATATTAATCACTCTCGAGAATTCATTCCTGATGGAATCCATCGCCTTGACAGAGAGAGAAGAGGCAATGTGGAATTTAAATGATTTTTCTAAGAGCACAATCGTAACAGCTCAAGCGAAGCTCGAACTCCGGACCTTTCTCACCTGAAGCGAACGCGCATCCACAGCGCTATCACGACTTCCACATGTGGCTGCTTAATAGATGTAAATGTATAAGAAAGTCACATATTGGGAAATCTGAAAACTGGCTGCTTAATACAGGTTGGCTGCTTAATACAGGTTGGCTGCTTAATATAGGTTGGCTGCTAAATATAGGTTGGCTGCTTAATATAGGTTGGCTGCTAAATACAGGTTGGCTGCTTAATATAGGTTGGCTGCTAAATATAGGTTGGCTGCTTAATACAGGTTGGCTGCTTAATACAGGTTGGCTGCTTAATATAGGTTGGCTGCTAAATATAGGTTGGCTGCTTAATATAGGTTGGCTGCTAAATACAGGTTGGCTGCTTAATATAGGTTGGCTGCTAAATATAGGTTGGCTGCTTAATACAGGTTGGCTGCTTAATACAGGTTGGCTGCTTAATATAGGTTGGCTGCTAAATACAGGTTGGCTGCTTAATACAGGTTGGCTGCTAAATATAGGTTGGCTGCTTAATACTGGTTGGCTACAGACGGATCTGTAGTCCAGTGGTAACACGCTGGACTGGTAATCCAGGGATCGCAGGTTCGATCCCCCGTCTGACCCTAATAAAATTAACAGTCTTTCAGATGGGACGTTAAACCGAGGTCTCGTGTCGGTGCTTTACATCGTGCACGTAAAAGAACCAGAGGAGATTCTGGAATGGGTCTCTGTCTGTATCATGCACTTTAGCGCAGTGGTTAGCGTGCTCGCTTCTCACCAATGCAACCCGGAGTCGATCCTCGGTCGCCAGATCGGACAGGTGGGTTTTCTCCGGGTACACCGGTTTCTTCTCACACGAATGATCACATATACGCGTTCATCCGCGACAACGAGAGTGATTAATATAAGTTGTTAAAACTTGCTTCGCAATCATTGTAAAATAAATATAGTTTTAAACCTTTAAAAAGGTAATGCGGATTGCAATACTATGCGGGTAACTAGAAGAAACACCGCATTGGTTAAAATAGATACATTGCTTTACCTATATGACAAATTATATACAGTCTACATCCGTTATGTCGAATTCCGTCGCACTGAATACAATACTTCGACATAACTGAAGTTTGACTTGTGTCTGAAGCGGGACTTTGATCCGACTCCGAGATAACCGGAGAATTCGACATAACCGACTTTGACATAACGGATGTAGAATGTATGTCTACATATACGTTCTAACAGAAAAATCACATACTCTACAGCCAATGGAACACAACCAAAAATGGCATTTTTAAAACGTTTTTGTACATTTATTGCTTTGTTCGGAAACACGACTAATTACGTAATATGCTATAAATAGATTTCTTTATTTATAGAGGGTGACATAATTAGTTCTGACCTAATCTTCCTTAGGCCCTTAAATATTGATCAGTCTGTCCTGGGAACTGTTCGTGTGCTTCAGATTTACAAATGTTTTTCTCTTGATTTGGTTTTCACGATTTCCGAATGATCAACATTATCATTGACAAAATAGCATTGATTACAACGTTTCAGATGATAGTATTACTCCATAGTTCCATACTACTGGTCTGTGGATCAGTGACACAGTGGTTAACGCGTTGTACTGATCCCACACCCTCTGGTCCGAATAATATTAGTGGTCTTTCAGACCGAGATCTCATGTATCTGTGATAAACACCGACCATGTAAAACAACGGGGATTGCTTTTGTATCGTGGGTGGTTAAGATGGATGTGTTGTCCCGGGATGCCACTGTATCGTGGGTGGTTGTGTTGTCCCGGGATGCCACTGTATCATGAATGGTTGTGTTGTCCCGGGGATGCCACTGTATCGTGTATGGTTGTGTTGTCCCGGGATGCCACTGTATCATGAATGGTGGTTGTGTTGTCCCGGGATGCCACTGTATCGTGCATGGTTAAGATGGTTGTGTTGTCCCGGGATGCCACTGTATCGTGCATGGTTAAGATGGTTGTGTTGTCCCGGGATGCCATTGTATCGTGGGTGGTTAAGATGGTTGTGTTGTCCCGGGATGCCACTGTATCGTGGGTGGTTAAGCTGGTTGTGTTGTCCCGGGGATGACACTGTATCGTGTATGGTTGTTTTGTCCCGGGATACCACTTTCTCGTGAGTGGTTGAGATGGTTGTGTTGTCCCGGGATACCACTGTATCGTGGGTGGTTAAGCTGGTTGTGTTGTCCGGGATGCCACTGTATCGTGGGTGGTTAAGCTGATTGTGTTGTCCCGGGATGCCATTGTATCGTGGGTGGTTAAGATGGTTGTGTTGTCCCGGGATGCCACTGTATCGTGCATGGTTAAGATGGTTGTGTTGTCCCGGGATGCCACTGTATCGTGCATGGTTGTGTTGTCCCGGATGCCATTGTATCGTGCATGGTTAAGATGGTTGTGTTGTCCCGGGGATGCCACTGTATCGTGCATGGTTAAGATGGTTGTGTTGTCCCGGGGATGCCACTGTATCGTGCATGGTTAAGATGGTTGTGTTGTCCCGGAGATGCCACTGTATCGTGCATGGTTAAGATGGTTGTGTTGTCCCGGGATGCCACTGTATCGTGCATGGTTAAGATGGTTGTGTTGTCCCGGGATGCCACTGTATCGTGCATGGTTAAGAGGGTTGTGTTGTCCCTGGATGCCACTGTATCGTGCATGGTTAAGATGGTTGTGTTGTCCCGGGATGCCACTGTATCGTGCATGGTTAAGATGGTTGTGTTGTCCCGGGGATGCCACTGTATCGTGCATGGTTAAGATGGTTGTGTTGTCACGGAGATGCCACTGTATCGTGCATGGTTAAGATGGTTGTGTTGTCCCGGGATGCCACTGTATCGTGCATGGTTAAGATGGTTGTGTTGTCCCGGGATGCCACTGTATCGTGCATGGTTAAGATGGTTGTGTTGTCCCTGGATGCCACTGTATCGTGCATGGTTAAGATGGTTGTGCTGTCCCGGGATGCCACTGTATCGTGCATGGTTAAGATGGTTGTGTCCCGGGATGCCACTGTATCGTGCATGGTTAAGATGGTTGTGTTGTCCCGGGATGCCACTGTATCGTGCATGGTTGTGTTGTCCCGGGATGCCACTGTATCGTGCATGGTTAAGATGGTTGTGTTGTCCCGGGATGCCACTGTATCGTGCATGGTTAAGATGGTTGTGTTGTCCCGGGGATGCCACTGTATCGTGCATGGTTAAGATGGTTGTGTTGTCCCGGGATGCCACTGTATCGTGCATGGTTAAGATGGTTGTGTTTTCCCGGGATGCCACTGTATCGTGCATGGTTGTGTTGTCCCGGGATGCCACTGTATCGTGGGTGGTTAAGCTGATTGTGTTGTCCCGGGGATGCCACTGTATCGTGCATGGTTGTGTTGTCCCGGGGATGCCACTGTATCGTGCATGGTTGTGTTTTCCCGGGATGTCATTGTATCGTAGGTGGTTAAGATGGTTGTGTTGTCCCGGGGATGCCACTGTATCGTGGGTGGTTAAGCTGATTGTGTTGTCCCGGGGATGCCACTTTATCGTGCATGGTTGTGTTGTCCCGGGGATGCCACTGTATCGTGGGTGGTTAAGCTGATTGTGTTGTCCCGGGGATGCCACTGTATCGTGCATGGTTGTGTTGTCCCGGGATGCCATTGTATCGTGCATGGTTGTGTTGTCCCTGGATGCCACTGTATCGTGCATGGTTAAGATGGTTGTGTTGTCCCGGGATGCCACTGTATCGTGCATGGTTAAGATGGTTGTGTTGTCCGGGATGCCACTGTATCGTGGGCTGTTAAGATGGTTGTGTTGTCCCGGGATGCCACTGTATCGTGGGTGGTTAAGATGGTTGTGTTGTCCCGGGGATGCCACTGTATCATGGGTGGTTAAGATGGATGTAATTGTCCCGGGGATGCCACTGTATCATGGGTGGTTAAGATGGATGTATTGTCCCGGGGATGCCACTGTATCGTGCATGGTTGTGTTGTCCCGGGATGCCACTGTATCGTGGGTGGTTAAGCTGGTTGTGTTGTCCCGGGGATGACACTGTATCGTGTATGGTTGTTTTGTCCCGGGATACCACTTTCTCGTGAGTGGTTGAGATGGTTGTGTTGTCCCGGGATACCACTGTATCGTGAGTGGTTGAGATGGTTGTGTTGTCCCGGGATACCACTGTATCCTGCGTGGTTGAGATGGTTGTGTTGTACCGGGATACCACTGTATCCTGCGTGGTTGAGATGGTTGTGTTGTACTGAGATACCACTGTATCCTGCGTGGTTGAGATGGTTGTGTTGTACCGGGATACCACTGTATCCTGCGTGGTTGAGATGGTTGCGTTGTCCCGGGATGTCACTTTATCCTGCGTGGTTGAGATGGTTGCGTTGTCAAGGGATGCCACTGTATCCTGCGTGGTTGAGATGGTTGCGTTGTCCCGAGATACCAATGCATCCTGCGTGGTTGTGGTGGTTGTGTGTTCCCGGGATGCCACTGTATCCTGCGTGGTTGAGGTGGTTGTGTTGTACCGGGATGACACTGTACCCTGCGTGGTTGAGGTGGTTGCGTTGTACCGAGATACCACTGTATCCTGGCGTGGTTGAGATGGTTGTGTTGTACCGGGATACCACTGTACCCTGCGTGGTTGAGATGGTTGTGTTGTCACGGGATACCACTGTACCCTGCCTGGTTGAGATGGTTGTGTTGTCACGGGATACCACTGTACCCTGCGTGGTTGAGATGGTTGTGTTGTACCGATATACCACTGTATCCTGCGTGGTTCAGATGGTTGTGTTACCGTAAGATGTTAGACCGATTTATTAAAACTACATACAAGGTCATAACGACAATTAACCTAGTTTGATTGCTATAATTTCTATCATTTAGACAGCCAGTCCATCCATGATATAATTTATACCATTTATCATACTATATTCATAGACAAAAACCCATAGGAAATATACGAACTAGCGGCTGTGGCATTCATCATTTCACGATTTCAACAACATGAATTCACGATTTCAACAACACGAATTCACGATTTCAACAACACGAATTCACGATTTCAACAACACGAATTCACGATTTCAACAACACGAATTCACGATTTCAACAACACGAATTCACGATTTCAACAACACGAATTCACAATTTCAACAACACTATTTCACGATTTCAACAACACGAATTCACAATTTCAACAACACTATTTCACGATTTCAACAACACGAATTCACGATATCAACAACACGAATTTACGATTTCAACAACACGAATTCACGATTCATCTTCATGAAATTCCGGGGCCAATATGATGGACACCCTGGGCTAGTGAATTCGCCAGCGACCCCTATCCCTGTATCATCGCCTCAATACAAAGTATGTCGACATAGGATCCACGTACCGGTGTATTCAATGTACCAATCAATAATCTCTTCTTCTCGTGCTCCGATTTGATAGTTCATGTTCTTGAACTTTCTTCAAATATTCCATTAAATATTAACCATTTTCTTTTTAACATCCAAAACTATTGACTCACTAATACAATAAGTTCTGAAATTCTTTAGCAAATACCTATAATAGATTTCACGTATTTTCATTGTTGTATAATTATATTATTTTCCTGCCTATTGTATATCAATCAATTGATAGGGAGAAGAACTATATAAGTTGTCTTTCGTTCGAATCCCTTTCAGTCTACTGCTGTTTAATTATATGCAAAATGTTCATTTCTTGATTAGATGTACAAATAATGAAATAAATAATATTAATCAGCTCTCAGTTTTGAAGTACTGTACCAAAGCCATTAACAAGCAAGATCGAATTGAAAATAATGTACTTTACAGTACCTCAAATAAGTTCGAATATGCACACGTACACAATATGCAAATCAACTGCATCGTAAATGTGTGGATGTTCTATAATATAGCGTTGAATTCGATACAATAATTATCATTATTGCAATTTCGATATATCGAGTCATATAATATGTGATTCGCTCTCTTCTCAATTGGACTGGTTTACCTGTGTGTTTTTACGTTTATGTATCGTCGCTACCAGTTGTCCATATGGGAGACGCCTCCTTAAGAGATTAGTCATTTTAGATGTTTGGAGGATAGTACAATGATACAGACAGAGACCCATTCCAGAGTCTCCTCTGGTTCTTTTACGTGCACGGCGTACATCACCGACACGAGACCTCAGTTTAAAGTCACATCTGAAAGAATCTGTGTACAACGTGACTCATATATATATATTACACGCCATGACAAACAAGACAAACACAACAATACAATACATAATATTATGTAACCATGGCAACGTCAATAGTACACATCTATATTTACGTGTTCATTGTCGTCCTGATGCATACCATTGTTGCCCCGTTACATGTTCATATATCTTACGAATATTCGGCTAATGGTTTGCTGTCGTGTATATATATTTCGCATCAATCATAAATTGTCACAATAAGTTATTGGCAAAATACAACAACAATATATAAACAGATATACTGGCTGAACCATCAATCACAGTTGGTGTCAGGTATAAGCAGAGACCTGCATTTCCCGCCAGTTAATCCTGTGTGGTTAATTGTTCAGTTCGTACACTGTAACACCAATAATTAGTTGGGGTTTTAATTGATTGAACAACAGCACTCCATAAATGCACGTACATGTATAACTTATTCTGTACGTGTGTGTGTGTGTGTTTTTACGTTTATTTATCGTCGCTACCGGTTGCCCATATGAGCAACGCCTCCTGAAGAGATTAGTTATTTTAGATTTTGGAGGATAGTGCATGATACAGACAGAGACCCATTCCAGAGTCTCCTCTGGTTCTTTTACATGCACAGTGTAAAGCACCGACACGAGACCTCGGTTTAACGTCCCATCTGAGACTGTTAATTTTATTAGGGTCAGACGGGGGATCGAACCTGCGATCCCTGGATTACCAGTCCAGCGTGTTACCACTGGACTACAGATCCGTCTGTTCTGTACGTGTTCACAGGTTATCAGGTTTTTAGGAGGCAATTAAATGTGCCGGTGGCCAGTTAACAAATATACGGTGAATATGACCAAGACATAATAGGCAAGGAACACATATGTATACTAGAGGACATAGAAAACGCACACTTCGGATAAGTGTGCTTTTACATGAAAAACAATAACTATATAAATACATAGTTTTAAACAATTTGGAATAGTTTTGTAATAAAGATGTGATATATATTTGATATAATCCTTCGTATTTCGTTTTCATGTAATAATAATCATATAATGTATGTGTGCGTTTTCTATGTCATCTAGTATATATATACGATTAAAACATATTAATCTAGCATACATATAGACTGATTATTAATAACACATTTGAATGCATATTTACCAATGAGGATTTCTTTTCCAATGTTAAAGGCACCAGTCACAAATTGTGCAATATTCCACAAAGTGCTCGTTTCTCACCAATGCAGCCCGTGTTCGATCGTCGGACCGGGAAGTACGTGAGATGGTACAGTGGTCGCCAGATCGGACAGGTTGATCTTCTCCGGGTACTCCGGTTTCCTCCCACACGAATGACCACATTTACGCTTTCATCTGCACCAACGAGAGTGACTAATACAAGTTGTTAAAACTTGCTTCGCAATCGTTGTAAAATAAATAAAGCTTAAATTAAGGTGTTCTTATTTCTAGAAGACAGCAACGCCACAAATGTATGCATATACGGACATGAATGAGCAGATTTAGTAGTATTTATTTCTAACAAAATATAGCATAGATATTTAGGACAACATAATAAAAAAGTGGTATTTGCATTCAATCACATTCTATGTGCATAATTTACAAATTCGATAATGTCCATGAACTCCAGAGAATCTACCAAATTCAAGGTTATTTGAACATAATATAAAGTACTTTTAATAGGTTTCCGATTACACCAATCCAGGGATCGCAGGTTCGATCCCCCGTCTGACCCTAATAAAATTAACAGTCTTTCAGATGGGACGTTAAACCGAGGTCTCGTGTCGGTGCTTTACACCGTGCACGTAAAAGAACCAGAGGAGACTCTGGAATGGGTCTCTCTCTGTATCATTGCACTATCCTCCAAAATCTAAAATGACTAATATCTTCAGGAGGCGTCGCTCATATGGGCAACCGGTAGCGACGATAAATAAACGTAAAAAAAAAAAAATCCGATTATACTGTTAGATGTACCATAGAGATATTTTTCATAACAAAAAGAAGTTTTGAATTGTCTAAAATATTATAGTATTAGTTTATACAAATTTATTGTAACTTATATTAATCACTCTCGAGACATCATTCCTGGTGGAATCCATCGCCAAGAGGGAGAGAGAAGAGGCAATGTGGAATTTAAATGCCTTGCCTAAGGGCACAATCGTAACGGCTCCAGCGGGGCTCGAACTCCAGACAGTTCACACCTGAAGCGAGCGCGCATCCACTGCGCTATCAGGACTACCTATTATAGTACTGATATATTCTGAATAGATGCGCACCATTATTGTATATATTTGTCACGCAAACGTTGCTTGAGCACTGGATAATACAATATATCTCTTGATTAAAATAACACCATATATCTCGATACCTTAGTCTATCTAATAAACGTTTAATATGTTTAGCCAAACACTTAGCATTGTTACAATTACACTTGTCATCGAATGAGACCCATTCCAGAGTCTCCTCTGGTTCTTTTACGTGCCGGTGTAAAGCACCGACACGAGACCTCGGTTTAACGTCCCAACTGAAAGACTGTTAATTTTATTAGGGCAAGATGGAGGATCGAACATGCGATCGCTGGATTCCCAGTTCATCGTGTTAACCATTGGACTACGTATTCGTCTGTATGTATTTAGTGTGTGTGTGTTTCACGTTTATTTATCGTCGCTACCATATGAGCGACGCCTCCTGAAGAGATTAGTCATTTTAAATTTTTGGAGGATATAGCAATGATACAGAGAGAGACCCATTTCAGAGTCTCCTCTGGTTCTTTTACGTGCACGGTGCAAAGCACCGACACGAGACCTCGGTTTAACGTCCCATCTGAAAGACTGTTAATTTTATTAGGGCTAGATGGGGGATCGAACCAGCGATCGCTGGGTTACCAGTCCAGCGTGTTACCACTGGACTACATATGCTACTTATATATACACACTAGCTGAGAACTGAGAGATATGGCTAAATAAACAATGGCAGGACGAGTAATTTCTCGGTAAATATTATGAACAGATATAGAGATTAATAGAATAGATACGCGGCAAAACTCATCAATATCCTTCTCTCTTTTATCAAATTATGACAGGCCAATTGTAGCAGTCAGGCATCCAGAGTTGTGTGTGTTTTACGTTTATTTATCGTCGCTACCGGGTGCCCATATGAGCGGCGACTCCTGAAGATATTAGTCATTTTAGATTTTTGGAGGATAGTGCAATGATACAGACAGAGACCCATTCCAGAGTCTGATCTTGTTCTTTTACGTGCACGGTGTACAGCACCGACACGAGACCTCGGTTTAAAGTCCCAACTGAAAGACTGTTAATTGTATTAGGGTCGGACGGGGGATCGAACCTGCGATCCCTGGATTACAAGTCCAGCATGTTACCACTAGACTACAGATCCGTCTGTATAGGCATCCCGAGAAACGTACTGAAACGTAATGAATATCATTGGAAAACATACATTGCGACAGGTGTCATAATAATAATAATAATAATAAAGATTTCATTTAACGAGAGAACCCATTTGAACAATTATGTCAATCTACCACGAGGCCCTCAACAAATGAAGACATCGTTAGCACAATGAAACATGTAAACAATGCCCAGCAGTAGTAGTAATCTTTATTTACATCTCATCATTGTACGTACAATATTTACAATAATATTACATGTATAGTTTACATAATAAAAGTACAATGCCACTCCAACATGGAGTTATAAGAGATGAACAAAATTATACATACTCATTTATCACAGTATGTTAGGGATAAAGCTGCAATATCCCTGCTAATGGGATATTAAAAACTGTTCTAAAACAATTATAAATCAATTATAAAACACTGAAATACGAAATAGGTACTATGCACACTGATTAAGAATTTGTCATATGAAATCTATCTTCGCTTTTATCAGATCATAGCGAATATGATTAGCAGAGATATTACAGACGAGATAAAAAAAATGCAGTTTGAAATACAACGAAATAATGACATTATTTAACAAATTTAAAAATTATTTACATACACACACTGTAGAATAATAAAACAGGTTTGGGAAAATTGCGAACCATCTCTTGGTCTTAAAACAGGAAACAATATTTATCATAATCAGACATTGAATAGAAATTGATATTACAAGCATATGACTTTGAGAATAAATATTGTCTTAAATCATTGTAAACGGTATGGCTATCACGGGAAATAAGATATAAGCTACAATAAGTAATACTTATATACATGTATAATTAGAATTCATCCGTTTATTAGGTTCACGATCTGTTCTTTGCACCACCTGGTATATAAAACTTTGAAGTGTGGAACAGAATGTGCTGTTTTGATATGATAAGGGAAGGAAGTCCACAAGTTTGACCCTGAATACAAGATTTTCTAAAATGTTCACTATTTGGCTTAGAAGGGTAAAGTTGAAGATTTCAGCATCAGATAATAGCATTATGTGATAGATCAGAAGTAACGCTTGTTTCTATTGACTGTCTATTTTAAGAACTAATCACATTGCTTGATACAACAATAGTTTAATCCATTACATACAGGATTTCTGGATTAAAATAACGGATATTTTAAGAACAATGTTGTAAACAGATAATTTGGCTCAATTTAATTATGAAGATATTTCGTTGTGTAATTTCAGACACAATAGCATTATATATGAAATGAATATAAATTATATCATACTACTCGCTAAATATTTCATCTTTAAATGCAAATGTGAGAAGACTATACCTACTGACGTCCAATTTGTCGCTTATTTTAAAAGGAAAATAAAAATTGAAGAAACAATCTCAATTCTCAAAAACAAACAAAATACTTTCAATGATAAATGGAGACAGTTTTTGAATCTTCTCATTTAACCTTTCCATAAATGTATAATATATATAGACAACCATCCACACTTATCTTTCACTGATACTTTCTTTTGCTAACCTTATTTATTTTTCTCTTTTATTAAAAATTCCTGAAACTTTCCTTTTAGTATTCTTAAATGCTTTACATAATATATTATTATTGTGTATAACATGAAAATATCAAGTATGGCCTGTGTTGATATTGTTGGTTGTTAGTACTTGCCATTTCAAATGGATATGGCTTTTTTCCCAATATATGTACATGTTTTGAGTATGTGTAACTAGTATGTATATTGATCAGGAAATAAATATTGAAAAAAACAACAAATAAACAATAGTTTAATACGCTGCACTGCGAATCCAGGGATTGAATGTTCGATCCAGCTTCTGGCGAACGAAATAAGTTTTCTTTATAGTCGCCTCCGCCGAGGCATTTGGGCGACTGGTCACTCTAAGAAGTTTACGTTGTTATCTAAGTTGTTTATGTAGACAACTGGAAAAGCATCTTCGTTCTTCTCAGTGTGACATGTCCATACCATCTTTCGAAGGGGTCCCTTGTAGGGCCACATCCTCCACGATGTGTCCACTGACAGCAGCAATAATGGTTCCGGTATCTTCCATATTCCTGTTGTGAACGGTGCCTAGGTCACGACTCCATATAATATTAATAGTCTATCAGATGGGGCAGTGGAAGTCGTGATAGCACAGTGGATGCGCGTTCGCTTCTGGTGCGAAAGGTCCGGAGTTCGAGCCCCACTGGAGCCGTTACGAGTGTGCCCTTAGGCAAGGCATTTAAATTCCACGTTGCCTCTTCTCTCTCCCTCGTGGCGATGGATTCCATCAGGAATGAGGTCTCGAGAGTGATTAATATAAGTTGAAAGAACCTGTTTCGCAATCGAGCTAAAATAAATTTGTATAAAGATGGGGCTATAAACCGATGTCTCATGTATCTGTGCAATACACCGAATATGTAAAATATACATGGCTGCTTCTGAAATTGTAGCGTCCTCTGTATCTTACACTATCCTCCAAATAATGATATAATTAATATAGTTCTAGATGCGTCGTCCTGATTGGCCAGGGGGCGACTATACATAAACGTATCCAGAAATAAAATCTTCACTACAGACGGATCTGTAGTCCAGTGGTAACACGCTGGACTGGTAAACCAGGGATCGCAGGTTCGATCACCCGTCTGACCATAATAAAATTAACAGTCTTTCAGATGGGACGTTAAACCGAGGTCTCGTGTCGTGCTTTACACCGTGCAAGTAAAAGAACCAGAGGAGATTCTGGAATGGGTTTCTGTCTGTATCATTGCACTATCCTCCAAAATCTAAAATGACTAATCTCTTCAGGAGGCGTCGCTCATATGGGCAACCGGTAGCGATGATAAATAAACGTAAAAAAATCTTCACTATGGTCCCACTGTAGGAAAACGTGATGGACAAGAAATCGTAACGTGTAAACCTATAATAATATCATGTAACCCTTGGTATCAACTTCAAGGTATAGTCTGGCGTACGACCAACTTGTAAACCTATGATGATATCATGTAACCCTTGGTATCAACTTCAAGGTATAGTCTGGCGTACGACCAACTTGTAAACCTATAATAATATCATGTAACCCTTGGTATCAACTTCAATGTATAGTCTGGCGTACGACCAACTTGTAAACCTATGATGATATCATGTAACCCTTGGTATAGTCTGGAGTACGACCAACTTTCAAACGATAAACACCTGCCGTGCAGTTAATTTGCATGAATTACACGTGCACATGATTGAACGCTCCTATATAATGAAGTATGACCTTGTCGCAAAGCCCAAAACCAAAAAGAACTTGTTAATTTTTGATGTAAACTGAATTTGGTCTATTGTTAAACAAAGCAGTTCCAATATGTATAAGTGAAGTTTATGCAAATTAACTACACCGTATCTGTTTTCTATTTGAACCTATGCGATATTCTACATTATTATACCTCACGTAACTACTCAGTGCACAATTTCCATCGGTAAACAGTCAATAATTCTTACAATGCGCCCTCACGCGACTACTCAATGAAAACATGTCCATAGACAAACAGTCAATAATTCGTACCATACATCCTAGCTGACGCCTCGGTTAATATTCATATTTCTCAGGGTGATATGTTTCATAATGCCCACCCAGGAATGCAATATTTATATACTATTCCCTCGAATTTGATGCCAAGATTAACATTATCTCGTTACCGATTCACATGTTTTGCAGTTTGCTTGTATATAATATTTGGTTCAACATACAATCTGACTCTAATAATTACGTGAGACCGGTCACGGGAAATTAGATATAACGATTGCAATAATTCTGGTAATTATAAAGTGATCGCAAATTAACCGCAAAACTTGGCTTGTTCTACACGATTAAACTATGCGGAAATATAAGTAAATACTGACACATTAATGATATATGCTTGTTCTTGGCGTGCTTGCTCGTTACACCGAGTATTTCTCCTGTTAACATTCTTATTTATAATGATATACTCCCGCCATGGCGCTGTTATGGTGGGCTTGTCTTTTAACTTTTCCTGTTGTACAACACAATCTGAAAGTATTTAAAACATTATATATAATTGGCATACGCATGGATTCGTACCATGCACCATTGATTCGTACCACGCACCATGGATTCGTACCACGCACCATTGATTCGTTCAATGCACCACTGTGAAGAATTATTTCTTCTTTGAATGGCCATGCGTATGGATTCGTACTGGGTACTCACCATGGATTCGTACCATGCACCACTATGGCGAATTATTTCTTCTTTGAATGGCCATGCGTATGGATTCGTACTGGGTACTCACCATGGATTCGTACCATGCACCACTATGGCGAATTATTTCTTCTTTGAATGGCCATACGTATGGATTCGTACTGGGTACTCACCATGGATTTGTACCATGCACCACTATGGCGAATTATTTCTTCTTTGAATGGCCATGCGTATGGATTCGTACTGGGTACTCACCATGGATTCGTACCATGCACCACTATGGCGAATTATTTCTTCTTTGAATGGCCATGCGTATGGATTCGTACCACGCACCATGGATTCGTACCATACACCACTGTGGCGAATTATGTCTTCTTTGAATGGCCATACGTATGGATTCGTACCACGCACCATGGATTCGTACCATGCACCACTGTGGCGACTTATTTCTAATACAGTCCGTGTTAGTCATCAGTTTAGTTTCTAACTGGGACACGACATAGTTGATTCACCACTGAAGTAGTTAGAGGCAAACTTCTGTCGTCTGTAACTCCCACTGAATTGAGTACATATCCGTATGGTATCTGTTGATGACTGGTTTGTGTGAATCATTTCATAGTATCTGTTGATATCTGGTTTGTTTCAATCATAGCATGGTATCTGTTGATGGCTGGTTTGTTTCAATCATATCATAGGATCTGTTGATGGCTGGTTTGTTTCAATCATATCATGGTATATGTTGATGGCTGGTTTGTTTCAATCATATCTTGATATCTGGGGGCGCCTGTGTGCAAAAAAAAAAAACAAAAAAAACAAAGCGGCCTCCCTCTGGCGCGGGTGCCCCGGCCATGCGCTCGCATCCCCTACACGTGGGGTGGGGGATCATAGGGGGCCGCGCGCGCACCGCAGGGGGGAGAGAGAAGAGGAGAGAGAGGGGGGGGGGGGGGAAACGGGAAAAAGATATGGCGACTACTCACACTGCATGATAGCTAAATGTCTGTCCGTTTGTTGGAGATATCCTAGTATATTAACCTAAATCTCTATGTAGTCCCAGTAATATCTATGGAGGTGGGATAGATATGGCGACTACTTATCCACTGCGTGATAGCTAAATGGATGTCGTTTGTATGGATATATAATATTATAAAGTAAAGTAAAGTGTTTGTTTATTATAGTGTCACCCCTATTTAAAGGGCCAGGCATTTATGAGACACCTCTTTTTTATGAACATCAGTACTTCCCGAATCCTATGTTTGTGTGCCAGATGTCAGGCTGGTAGGCAATCGGTAACCATTATTTAACTAGCTGGCGGCTCACCAACCGGCCATATCAGAACGAACCCCTGACGAGATTCGAACCTTCGACCTCCCGCTCCGTAGGCGGACGCCTTAACCACTAGGCCAAGGAGACGGTATATTAACCTAAATCTCTATGTAGTCCCAGTAATATCTATGGAGGTGGGATAGATATGGCGACTACTTATCCACTGCATGATAGCTAAATGGCTATCGTTTGTATGGAGATATAGCAGTATATTAACTTAAATGTCATGTAGTCCCAGTAATATCTATGGAGGTGGGATAGATATGGCGACTACTTACCCATTGCATGGTAGCTAAATGGCTGTGGTTTGTATGGAGATATAATAGTATATTAACCTAAATCTCTATGTAGTCCCAGTAATATCTATGGAGGTGGGATAGATATGGCGACTACTTATCCACTGCACGATAGCTAAATGGATGTCGTTTGTATGGATATATAATAGTATATTAACTTAAATATATTGTAGTCCCAGTAATATCTATGAAGGTGGGATAGATATGGCGACTATTTATCCACTGCATGATAGCTAAATGGATGTCGTTTGTATGGAGATAAAATTAGTACATTAGCCTAAATCTCTATGAAGAAAAGGGTTAAGCATTTAATGGAATTAGTTGAACGTCACTCACTTCAAAGGAATTCTCAATCATGCGAAAAAAGGGGATATATTGACGACTGATTTGGAATCGTCATAACTTTTTTAAATCAAATTCTGCAACATAATAAGGATGCGTTATGGCTGTCAAATTAGTATTGAATGTAATTGGTAATACTCCGGGTACTGTATTAACACCTGTAGAGATACGGGTAGATGACTAATTCATTTAATTAATGCATCTATACCATCGCCCACCTGAGCGGCAAGATCAAAGCGATGAAGGTGGCGATCAAAGAGATGGTTAAAGGCATCCATACCATAGTATTTACACGCTTGAGCGACATCAAAGACTTGGTGTTCATTCAGTGTTCGATTCTTATTTGAAATAAATCAAAATTTGTATGCGCATAATTTGGTACGGTAAGAAATTTGAATACGTACATCACATTATATTAGTATGTTTTAATAGTGAAAGATCTGTTTTATAATTTTAATTCATCACCAACAACCGTTTTCGTAATTTGTATGTTGTATATATATATGTATGTGTGTGTGTGTGTGTGTGTGTGTATATGTATGTATATATGTAAATAGCGTGTTCCTCTTAAAGCGACATTACATCGCAAAACGCCAAAAAAATGCGTTGTTCACGTATTAATATGAATTGCTACTGCAAATTCTTCCGAATACATTCGAACACTAACATTGAATCAATAAACAGTGCGTTTGTGGTCTACAAACTTTCAAAGGTGAAAGTAGGATTTCATATATCGGTCATCCACGCTCCTGAATTGACATTTCTGTGTCATTGTAGTCAATACTAAACGCGCGATACTGTCGCTTAGAGATAATAAATTTAACTAAGATTAGTCTACAAATAAATATGCATAGGCACAAATATGAGATATAATGGTACATCTGAACCATAAATCTCGTTATTAGGGATACACAGGTATTACGCATGTATGTCGACCCTGTTGACATTATTTTGTTATGTCAACAAACCGCGTATACGACGCTTGTTTATTAGTTGAAATACTCAGTTTTTGAGGCAAATATTTGAGGGAAAATTAACCATATAATAGGAAATTACATTCTGTATAAATTTGCGTTTTCACTGATGTAATGTCGCTTTAAATACTTGCTAAATATTGTTATCTTGTTAACAATAATATTAATATTTTTTTATTAAGAACTAGAAGTGTATTTAGTAAACCCGATTACCCCCCCCCCACACACACACACATCCCCCACACAGACACATACCCCCACCCCACCCACCCACATAACTTGCTAACTATTCGTGATGGTCAAATATCTAGTTAAAGTCTCTCTCTATTCACTTACTTGCTTCCGTTTAAATAAACGTTACCTGTTGAAATATATGGATAATAGTAATTTGATTTAAGGAATGAATCGCGGTTTAATAGTTTCCATCGGGTAATGAACTACATTGGGTGTGGTTAAAGCGTATGTAGGCCTACATTTTAAACACGACTAATGTAGTTCATACCCCGTTGGAAACTATTATCCCGCGATTCATTACATGTACTTATATTTGCATTCATTATTCTTTCCAATGACACAACGAAAATATAGCACACTTCGCATTTAATATGTTTTAGTCAAGATTTGCCACTTACCCTGTGCCGGACCATATACATAGATCATCCTTGGAACAGCGTAAACTGTACGACACGCCTTTTCTCGCGACGAACGCTGCCTAACACTGCGAATGCGCATGCCCGTAACTTCGAGTGCGCATGTCAGCTGTATATCATTAGTTGGGAACCCTCATACGAAAATGTATGCAATCAGGGCACATGTTCATCGAAGGAAATGCAATAGCGATGTAAATATAGCATACGTATATCGGGAAGATCTCCGTTTGAAGAGTACTGCACCGCCATCCCCGATGAAAACCGGCGTGAACACGACTGCATTCCTATGGTTTATGTGATTCATAATTAGTGTTGCCCACAAATGCTGACCTAGATTAGATCCACATGAAGTAAATCTATTTTGAAAACGGACAAGGAGTTAATTTTCAATTCACACATTTAGCTCTACATAATTATTGACATTGGAATTGGTGGATGAGCCACATTATCGCAGCTGCCATCTTGGCAATGTGGCAATGGCCGCAAGCTCTTGTGTATTTAATCCCATACTGTGTACAACCTCATCTTAGTGTGCTTAACACTCCAGAGCAGCTGCCATCTTGGTAATGTGGCAATGGCCGCCAGCTCTTGATGGGACGTTAAACCGAGGTCTCGTGTCGGTGCTTTACACCATGCACGTAAAAGAACAGAGGATACTCTGGAATGGGTCTCTGTCTGTATCATTGCACTATCCTCCAAAATCTAAAATGACTAATCTCTTCAGGAGGCGTCGCTCATATGGGCAACCGGTAGCGACGATAAATAAACCTTTAAGCACACGCTGCGTTCACTATGTCCACGTTTGCATTTCCCTCAACGTGTGTGGCATAGCAGCCTTTCTGTCGCAAACATTCTGAGATATACATAATGAAAATGGTTGTTGTCGA
>CM026398.1:14736390-14796390 GCA_014843695.1 Archivesica marissinica
CCAGTGGGATTCGTACCTACATCGATGAGGGGCACGTACATTACCTTAGCAACTCGATCACGGAGGCCCAGTGGGATTCGTACCTACATCGATGAGGGGCACGTACATTACCTTAGCAACTCGATCACGGAGGCCCAGTGGGATTCGTACCTACATCGATGAGGGGCACGTACATTACCTTAGCAACTCGATCACGGAGGCCCAGTGGGATTCGTACCTACATCGATGAGGGGCACGTACATTACCTTAGCAACTCGATCACGGAGGCCCAGTGGGATTCGTACCTACATCGATGAGGGGCACGTACATTACCTTAGCAACTCGATCACGGAGGCCCAGTGGGATTCGTACCTACATCGATGAGGGGCACGTACATTACCTTAGCAACTCGATCACGGAGGCCCAGTGGGATTCGTACCTACATCGATGAGGGGCACGTACATTACCTTAGCAACTCGATCACGGAGGCCCAGTGGGATTCGTACCTACATCGATGAGGGGCACGTACATTACCTTAGCAACTCGATCACGGAGGCCCAGTGGGATTCGTACCTACATCGATGAGGGGCACGTACATTACCTTAGCAACTCGATCACGGAGGCCCAGTATAGCAATGCAAAGTCTGATTGTTTCCAAAAATCTAAAATGACTAATCTCTTCAGGAGGCGTCGCTCATATGGGCAACCGGTAACGACGATAAATAAACGTAAAACACACGCACACACAACTCTGGATGCCTGACTGCTACAAGGATATTGACCAGTTTTGCCGCGTATCTATTCTATTAATCTCTATATCTGTTCATAATATTTACCGAGAAATTACTCGCCCTGCCATTGTTTATTTAGCCATATCTCTCAGTTCTCAGCTAGTGTGTATATGAAAGTATATATATACCTGTCATTGCCTTTCATAAAGCTGCAAGCACTATGCTCTGCTCATCTGTTAATTCAGAATTACTACCACTGTCTTTAATGAATTCAACTTACTGATTTGAAGACGTGACTATATTGTCGTTTATATCTGTTCAGACTAGAATAGTATTGTTTTATTACAAGTTTGTTTGTTTCGTCGTGTTTTACGTCTTCATCAGCATCATTTTGGGCTATATCGCCGACGGGTAGTTTACCTAGCAACACATTTCCTGGGCAGACTCCAGCAGTTAGCCAGTACTTGGTGCACAAACATCCGTAAGAAACTGCCAGCTTTGTCATATAAACAGACACGGCCTGAGCGGGGCTCGAACTAGTGACAAGTCAGCGACCGTAACCACTTGACTACGGAGGCGGACTTTTATTACAAGAAAGTGTGTTCTGTAATAGTAATCACACACGTCTCATCACTTACGTTATATATAACTAGTGATGCCTTCGCTCAAGGTCAGACGGTGTTATTGATATAGTGGTCTGGGATTGGTTGGGAAAGTGAAGGGAAGCCCTTAAGAGTTATTGATACATGAACTGATTGGCTGAGTAGGTATTGTCACAAATAGTGAAAATGACTTCTAAATATTAAAATACAATATATGAGCTGCATTTTGGAATATTTAAAAATATTTGCAGACTATTTGGTGACAAATAAACAGCATATTATAAATGCAGGTGTCAGTGCAACATTCACCAACAAATTACCTTCAGAGTAGGGGGTGGGGTGGGTGCCTTTAGTGGGAAATAAAAAAACGCAATTGGTCAACCCCATTGAAATTTGACATTTTCCTGTGGCTCAAAGGCCATTCTGTTGAAAACTACTGTCTTTTTTGCCAAACTATTGTTGGGGAAAATCTAATGGCACTGTGTGTTATAATGGTGGCCTATGGAAATTACAATAGCGGTGTCTGACCTCAAAGTACATGTACAATGGTGATTCATACTTATTATCTCTGTCTTTAATAAAGTCCACAGGATACTGAGTCGATTGTGGTTATCAGCATTTACTTTATACTGCAGAGATAACACAGTTTTGGACTGGAATGCACACCGAGAATAGCCATCTTATCTGGGATGATCTTATACCGAATCAAGTCAGGCCACATAACAGGTACATCTTGAATCACTATTTGTATGTGAAAGCAAAATACCGCATTGTATTCTTTCTTTTTTCGCATTTCAAAAATGTATACATAGGTCATCAATGATTGTAGACTAGCTAAGACAACTTATCACGTATACTTATTATATTACAGGTTGAACGACACAACTGTCCCGGAAAGACCATGGACTTGGGAGAATAACCTCTCACATAGTCGGCAACAGTATTGTGGACAGATGAATGTTGATACAGATGATGATGGTGATGATGGTGATGATGATGATGATGATCTACGACGAAGACGGAAAAGATCTGCTGATGATGATTCGAGTGACAATGCATTTCCGGGTTTCGATCGTTCCAACTTTCAAGACACCATGTTAAATAATGGATTTGCACGTAGACGAAATAATATTTTTCCGCCGACTAGTGCTTTTCAAACAATGTTGTCTCGAACCCAAATGTCTGATCAACTTGCAGAACTTCCGGGTACACTCGGCATCCAAAGTGAACATCAAATACCTGGCTCGGGACTTTCTGATGCCAATATCCAAAATGGTGGATTAGCAACTGATACACCAAACTTTGAACAACAAGAAACTGAGCAAGTGTCCCCTTTTGGAAACACTGACACTAGCCAAATAGACAACATGAACACAGACTCAAATGAAAATCCAACGTCAAATTCTGAAGATTTGCTGATGTCAGTTAGAGAGGCCGCTGCAAACATTGGATCCGATAGTGGTGAACTGACACATCCCACACCAACAGAAGCCGTCGAAACACTTCGAAACTTAATGCAACAAAATACTGACAGCTTCAACACAGATAGTACATACGATAGTACTAATTCAAATTCAAATGATATACCGGATCCATTTTGGAGTGGAACTACTACTGAAACACATAATCCCATTAACACAGATTCCTTCAATGGACCAGCTACAATGAATCCATTAAATAGTTTCACTCCGGATGTAGACAGGGCAGACTCAACGGAGAATGTGATAGACACTGCACTGACCGATGGAACAGCTAGTATGGATGAAATAAACATAAATGAAATCGATCCACTAATACCGGACGACGACATACATGCCAATACTAATGTTGACTCTAATACCAAACCATTTACCGATGAAGTTGTAAATGTCGCTCCAACTAATGCACCACTTTCATTTCATGATGATCTAGGTAAAGCCTCAAGTGAACATGTAGAGCATATTGCTGCTGGTGTGTTAAATACTAATGCAGATGATATGGACTTTAATACAGATTCGGATGATTCAACGTCAGAAGGCGTATTAGGTTTTGGCCATGTAACAGATATTTTAGCTGATGCAGCAATAAATGAAGACATGACTATCAAAAACCTAAATGGAAATACTGATGATTCAGAAACTGTTAGTGACAGAAGTGATGTGACTGACCATACAGTAATACCAACGACTCCTGGAGATGTTAAAATAACAGTTTCAAACGAATTAATAGAAAAAGGTAGTATACCACCTATCAGTGATACTTCTCTCATAGACGATATAGATAATAGTTTTGAAGATGTAGTTGAAACAAGTTCTGAAATACAATCTGATCCAGTAAACGCTATTGAAAGTGATTCACTTACGGGAATTATTGGTGATACTGTAAACATATTTAAAAACATTGACGATAACGGCTCTACGGACAACTCTGAAGACAATAGTGATGATTTATTGCCTGATATTAAATCGCATGATGGCGTGTCTGATCACAGTGTTAAAGATGTTATTGAAACAGTAATCGATACGGCAGATGACAGCTTGGGTGTTGATATAAATGATGATGGCTTATTCCCTGATACAAATGATGTAGTAGAACATTTAAATAAAATATCACAAGAACAACTTGAGAATGCCAGTGAAATTATTGACCATATTAATGATGCAAATTCAGAACATTTAGACATTGACGTATCAGCACTCAGTGGTGAAAGTGATGGAGATGTAAAAGACAAATTTGATGACTTACTAAGTCCTACTACAGAAGCAATCGAACAGTTGGCTGAAACAATAGTAGACAACGTTTCGGAAGACCCTGACACAAACGATGATGTAATGGATTTAGAAAATGATTCAAATAATTCTCCAGAATTAGAAGCCGGTGGAGAAAGCGTCATGGGTGTTGACTCACTTAATGATGACTCAATCATTGATGATGAAATAAGTGATACTCATGATGATATAGCCGAATCACCAGAAATCATCACGCCAGAAATGGAGTTGGAATCAACAACAGCAGATATTTATGAAGCCGTATCGGACAGTCTAGGATTGTCTGGTGATGAGCATGAGAATGAAGATAAAGAATCGACAACTAAAGATCAAGATCCCAATGAGTACACTGAACAATTTGATAGCATTCCTAACGTGTTGGATAGTTTGTCTAATAAAGATAACAACCGAGAACTATCAGATATCCTAGAAACAGATGATGACAACAGTCAAACTATTAACAATATTGATGATGTAAAGCTTGGTGACATTGAAAATGGTGACGATAGTCAAACGAAACGAGATTCCGATTGGTCAGAATTTGACTGGAATGATGATAATCAGGGCATTATACGCGAGAATGTTGACTCTGAAAATGATGAATTGGAATTAGGCGATGCTGCTGAACATGTAGATGAAGGTATTTCTGCTGAAGAAATAGCCAGTGATACAATAAGTGATTTGCACGAACATTTGGAAAATGAAAATGGAGATGACCAAACCATTTACCATGATGATAAAGATGTGTCCGATACTTTCGATGATTTGCATGACAATGTAGAAGACACTTTCGAATTATCTACAGAAAGTGAAAATGAAATAGACAGTCCAACATCCTTATTTGAGGATAACGAGGAAAACGAGGAAAACGAGGAAAACGCCCACTTTGATGAAATACCAGACCTGGCAGAAGATATAGTAGAACTTGAAAGTAAGACTGCAATCGCTCCTGTCATAACGCGCAAGGAGATGCAGCTCTCATCTTGTGAAGTAAGGTTGCCATCTGTATGTTTTGGCTATGAAGTGGAAGTTATGGATAAAGGTAATGGTCAAACAGATATATTACAATTATTTATGATAACTAACACAATGTCATGTAATACTCACTTTTTGAGTTACTTGTATGTTCAATAAATACGGATTTATTTTTAATTGTTTAACAAGAACGTGCGTACTCAAAATATTAACAATGTTCCTCTTAGATTCATCTATCCACATAGATATATCATATGTATTTGCATGTTTACGTTGATTTAACGTCGCTACCCGTTGCCCATATGAGCAATGCCTCCTGAGCAGCTTAGCCATTTGAGATTTACGAAGGATAATAGGTATTTGTACGTTTACATTGTGTTTTAAAAGGGCACCAGTAGAGGTAAGGTTACTCGGAACCAAATTATTAAATGTTTGGTCTCATCATATTTACCGGGTAATAAAGAAGTGTGCGGTATTAATTCCGAACGTTTGTACCGGTTCAGATCAGACTTAACAACAATGAGAGACATCGGTCAGTTACTGTCCTTTAATACTCTCTAAAAGTAGATAGGCCCTTATTAAGTGTTTTCCTCTGTTTTTATCGTTGTTTTCTTTGCACAACATGCTAGCAATTTTATTCCACTATCTCGTCATCCGATTATTAATTACCATATCTCGACAGATCACCTCAGTATATGCAATGGGTACATATTTGTAAAACAATGTTATCAGTTAATTAACATGTGTTTTATAAATTCACATTTATCATACCGCAACATCTTGTTAGGGAACAACAGTAAAAACAAAGGAATCCAACTAAAAGGACATATTTACATTTTGAGATAAATCAGACTTTATCTGCCAAGGAAGGTAATAGAAAATTAGAGATGTCTCTCATGGCTAAGACCATATTACTTGCGTATTAGGATCATGTTAGAGAAAGGCATTGGTGCCCAAAACACGGATGGCTCAGAAACATGTATATTATAATTATATTCAATGTAAGTTTAAACTTTATTTAGTTTACAACGATTGCGAAGCAAGTTCTAACAACTTACATTAATCACTCTTGTTGGCGCGGATGAAAGGGTAAATGTGGTTATTCGTGTGGGAGGAAACCAGAGTACCCGGAGAAAACCCACCTGTCCGATCTGGCGACCATCGTACCATCTCACAATGTGCAATGTAGTAAGCTATATGAGTTATCTGAGCTATATTATTATAATATCTATGTAACTGTTAGACAGTAATGTCAATCTGTTTGTTTCCTGTTCAGCTTCTACTTGCGAGAATGGATGGTACGGTCACGTGCTACTGGATACGTGTTACAAGATTCTCGACAATAAGATGGGTTACTTGAACGCTGTATCTGAGTGTAAGACGCATCATGCACGGCTCGTGATGTCAGGTAGCGAATTTGAGCGGAAGTTTGTACTCATTGCGATCCAGAAGGAAGCACGGTTGTTTAGAGGTAATTTCTTTCCACACTTGAATATGTTAGTTTAAACATATTTTATTCAGAAATAACTTACACCAATAAAGTGCTCCAAATTGGAAAACAAGCATATTAAAATGCTTGCACTAATTCCTTTCCATAGTGGAGTTTGCAAATATATAAAATTAGCACATTTGATCAGTAGATGGTAAGTATTGTTTGAGCAATGTCTAATTTTAATCATATCTTTTTCATCTTGATACTGAATTGTAATGTACAATGTGACTAAGTGTTATCCCGATTCAATGCATTGTGTATCTTGCAACCAAAGACAAATTGAGTCCGAATTTCCAGAAAAATCCAGGCATTTCGCACCAGAAGCAAATGCTCCGCTACCAGGGCGCTATGACGACTTTCACTTAGTCATAACATACATGGATTGTAAATATGCATGTGTTATATCACATTACGTTAATCAACACATCTATCGGAGATTATTGTCAATGGAGAACACTTTGAGAGTTACTTTTGAAAGATAATTTTGCTTAATGTAATGTGATATATATGTATATATATGTATACTTAAATTATGCAACCTATGTCAGTCTATCACATTGCTAATACAACCTTATCTGCCAAATGGAGGTGGTATAATTATCCTTCAAAAGTAACTCTCAAATTGTGTTTCATTAACAATAATCTCCGTTTGGCAGATACGGTTGTATCAGCACTGTGATTGACTGGGACAAAGCTTTAAAAACTAACTCTTCATTTTTCAATATTAATATATCCAAAAAAAGCTTATACACATTGTTTTGAATATAATAATAAATATAACAGCAGTAAAGCAAGTGAAACTTCGTCAAAAATGTCAGAAGTTTGACCTTGACCTTGAAAATATGTGTCAATGTCATCCTTAAATGACTGTACACTTTCTTAATGTGTTTACATCATTATACTCAAATGAGTATTTAGGGAGTATTAACTGTTTGTGCCTACATATATTTGGATAATTCTATATATCGCTACGTCATGCTTTTACCATTCCTGATGACCTTGACCTTGAACAAAAAATATATTTCCACCACCACTTTTTATTTTTTCTGAAAGATGAAACCTTATAAATGATGACAATATAGATGCACAATCTGTACACATTTTTTCTCTGGTTCGGACGTTTTTATTTGGCTAAATGTACTGCACTAATATAGCCTCGTCTCTTGTACTTCCCATCTTTAATTTCCTCCGACACCACACCCACTGTGCAGAAATATTGAAATAACACTGAAATCAATCACAAACAAAAATTTAGTGTTGTATACTTTAAAGTGACACTGCTTAAGTGTGAATGACGTCACTATGTTTACTCACAGTATTATTCCGCCGTGTATTACTGAACGCCCAACTTTCACTTATAATTGACTGACTTTTTATATCACATGTGTTTTGCACACGTCTAGTCTGTGGCATTCTGAAACCACACAATTTCTCAACAAAACACACAAGCAAACCATCCCATAATGCCTGTCATGAAAATGCATTTCTACCAATTTTGAAATAGAAAATTGCACTATATTAATTTAGTTATTAGGACTACGTTGGATCTCGGATGCACTTCTGCATAATTACATGTATCCAACCATTACATCCTAAATGTATATTAATGTGAGTTTGATAGAATTATGTTAATTAATTTATATCTAAATAGTTACAGTAAAATTAGGAAATAATATTTGTCTTGCCGTGGTATATCGGCAAATAAACCATGGTTTGTCGTTCTGCATCAGAACTCCATTCTAACTGGCCTACGGTCTGTGTGGTTAATTCCAATGCAGCATAACTCCATTCTAACATGGCCCAGTATAATGCTACGAACGAAGAAATGTGCGTGCTACTTTGTCGGCGTTCTAGCCGTGGTATATTGCATATTTTACAACGGTAGATATGTTCTTCTTTGTTCATTAGAACAAACTATCAAGTCATGTTAGAATGATCATTAGATATAACTTAGGACATATATCTGGATTTGCTGATTATGATTATTATAAGATGAGAAAACGGACGATAATTGACAGCATGTAGTGCCAAGGAAGCAACGATAAAAACAAAGGAAACTGAATGATCATTAGATATAACTTAGGACATATATCTGGATTTGCTGATTATGATTATTATAAGATGAGAAAACGGACGATAATTGACAGCATGTAGTGCCAAGGAAGCAACGATAAAAACAAAGGAAACTGAATGATCATTAGATATAACTTAGGACATATATCTGGATTTGCTGATTATGATTATTATAAGATGAGAAAACGGACGATAATTGACAGCATGTAGTGCCAAGGAAGCAACGATAAAAACAAAGGAAACTAATTAATACAACTTATCCTTCTTAATAGCTTTCAGGGGCAGTAACTCGCTAATGTTTCTATTCTTGTATGTTACATGTTTTGAGTGTTTTTATTCAAAATGGCGAGTACTGGAATACTAATAATTACACAATGCAATTAATTATCTTACAAATTTATGTTAGTTCGATTGCGAAACAAGTTCTTACAACTTATACAATTAATGCAATTAATTATTACTGCGTCAATAAATTGATTTTTTTTTTTGGCTATGATCGCCTAACAGTACATATTCACGCCCACATTTTTTACGTTTCCTAACGTTTAATGTGCTAATATTTACTTTGATACTGTTTGTAACAGATGCCCACTAATGATTGTATTGTTACCTCTGCTGTTATTACTTACAGATGTTCAGCATTTTGTTCAATAACATGTATGACCATTTTATCACATCAGGTGCTAAATTTTGGATGGAATCTTCGTCGGATAAATCCACGTGCAAGTATTTCAACGAGAGAGGAGTTAATGATACGCCAAGTTGTGCAGACGCATTAAATGTTGTTTGTGTCAAGGATGCCAAATCACTCTGTAAGTGTTTGCTGACATTTATTGCATAAATCTTTATCTCTTTTTATTATAGCATGTGCATTATGCGGCTTAGCACAATACTCTCGACAATTGTATCATTGGTAATTTTTTGCAGACTTTTAAATGTTACAATTAATCCAAAAGAATGCTTGTAAAGCACTTCAGTCATGCTATTAGAGAATATTGTAACGTAGCGACTGGGGTGTTTCCAACCCACGTGACTTCCGATAAGTGAATGCTAGTAGGAAAGACCCATGCTCAACGAGTTTTTCTTATAATTAATAAATTTTAATAATGTTGTACTATTATAATTGCATAAAGCCACACTCACAATTAAGCAAATCTACTGAAAATACAGAAATAATTCCTTTATGGCATACCCCTGTCATAGGGACATGTCCATCAGACACGCATAAAGAGGAGATTAGAAGATCAATGTATCATGTCAAGCAGAATATTGTATCAGCGTCATTCTGAAAACCAATCAGAATTCACTAGGCTATATATTACTACGGGAATTACCATTTCGTTCACGCTTGTGATGGATGGCTTGTCACATAATGTGATTATTACGATACCAGTTCCAAGTGTATAGTATGATTACATCGCAGTATAAAGGTGTCATCAGCACTTTATAATGTCAAATTATGATATCAACATTTCAGAAACTATCATCGTAATATAATGTTTAAATATTTCTTAGTATCATTATTTTTACCTAATTTATAGAAAGTAACACGTGCTTCGCTTATTGTAAAATGCCATTTCGCTTATAATTCTCATTTGTATAACGGCTACATGTACGTGCAATGTATGTGTTTATATGAATTGATATGTATGTACTTTACACTACACAGATGAGACAGTTTTTACCTAATTTTTAGAAAGTAAGACGTGCTTCGCTTATTGTAAAATGCCATTTCGCTTATAATTCTCATTTGTATAACGGCTACATGTACGTGCGATGTATGTGTTTATATGAATTGATATGTATGTACTGTGTACACAGATGGACAGAAATTGTTTTAATTTTAATATAATATATATATATTAAATTTAAATAACGTGTATACAAGTTGTTGATTCTGTATAACTGTATATACAAGAAGTCTGTCCTGTAAGTACTCAAGTGTAAATCAAACATATACAAGTATACAATGAACGATAATATCAACAATTAACATTATGTGTGTTTTTCGTTTATTTATCGTCGCTACTGGTTGCCCATATGCGCGCCGCTTCCTGAAGAGATGAACGATAAAACAACACTTAACATTCTGTGTGTGTTTTTCGTTTATTTATCGTCGCTACCGGTTGCCCACGTGAGCGACGCTTCCTGAAGAGATTAGTGATTTTAGATTTTGGAGGATACTGCAATGATACAGACAGAGACCATTTCCAGATTTTCCTCTGGTTCTCTTACGTGCACGGTGTAAAGCACCGACACGAGACCTCGGTTTAAAGTCCCATCTGAAAGACTGTTAATTTTGTTTGGGTCAGAAGGGGGATCGAACCGGCGATGAAATCAATATGCATGTGCATTGTTATATAAGCACACCTGACTATACTACGCACTTGATATATTGCAAAATAGTTCATACTAACTATCTCTAGAAGCGTACCCAAATATAAACATCCCAAATCAACAGGTATGTAGCTTTCTCTTGTTTCTACTGTTACCTAAAATACTCACGTTGTTTGATTTCTTTCGACAGCGGTTTACACCATGAACAACTCGCCATTGTACGGTGGGGACACAGCCAGTTTCTATGATGACGCCAGGGAAGAAATATATTTTTCATCACAACTTAATAACAACAACCTTCCATGTGGACTAACCAGTGCTGCCGTGGAGTTTCCGGTCCTCTGGTTTAAAGACGGACTACTTGTTGAAACAAAGGATGTTTGTGAGTTGATCTAGTCAATGTTATATTGCTTAACAGCGTCGCAGTGGTGGTATACATACATGTCAACGTATATGTGGAAGTCGTGATAGCGCAGTGGTAACGCGTTCACTTCATGTGCAAAATACTCGGAGTTTGAGCCACGCTGGAGCCGTTACGATTGTGTCCTTAGGCAAGGAATTTAAATTCCACGTTGCCTCTTCTCTCTCACTCGTAGCGATGGATTCCATCAGGAATGAGGCCTCGAGAATGATTGATATAAGTTGTTAAAACTTGTTTCGCAATCGTTGTCAAATAAATAAAGTTTAAAAAATACTGTTAAAGGCAAGGCATTTAAATTTCACGTTGCCTCTTCTCTCTCCCTCTTGGTAATACAATTCGATGCAACACTGTGAATCATGTCGAGATTTTAATCTATGCTTCAAAGAAATAGGCAAGAACTGTTATATAGATACAGTCTACATCCGTTTCGTCGGACCGAACAAAATACTTCGACATAACCGAAGTTTGACTTAACGAAATTCGATATAAACAGATCCAGTAATATAAAAATGATAGTGTCTGAAACGACTTTGATCCGACTTCGAGATAACCGGAGAATTCGACATAACCGACTTTGACATAACGAATGTAGACTGTATGTAAAAGCTATGTTATGCATGTTATAATATGACCGGACTCACTGTAGAGTTTAAGTCTGTAAGTCGTTGCGTGTGGTGATTATATTGGACATCACTAGGGTTACATTTTCTACTTCATGTTTTAGATATTTCGTCTGATCTTTCTCTGTACTTGAACCCGGACCTTGTATCTGCCGTCAGCAAGGTAGCTGACCGTGCCATGGCTACCCCCGCCCTGCAGGGTCAGTACTGGTGCGAGGTGTGGAACAGGCAGACACTAACCAGGAAGAGATCAAGGCCATATAATGTTCGATTTTCGGGTATGTAAACGTTTTCGTACATCTTAACAATGAGAGACATTGCTAAGTTACTGCCCCTGAATACTCGCACAATTTATGTAGGTCCTCTTAAGTGATATCCTTTGTTTTTATCGTTTATTTCCTTTGCACAATATGCTGTCAATTTTAATTCATGGTCTCATCTTATTATTTAAATTACTATATTCTCGACAGATATCATACAGTATATCTAATGGGTAGCGGTACAATTTGATATCAATTAATTAACACGACTGTGGAAGTCAGCTCAGGAAGTCGTGATAGCGCAGTGGTAGCGCGTTCGCTTCATGTACGGAGTTCGAGCCCCACTGGAGCCGTTACGATTGTGTCATAAGGCAAGGCATTTAAATTCCACATGCCTCTTCTCTCTCCCTCGTGGCGATGGATTCCATCAGGAATGAGGTCTCGAGAGTGATTAATATAAGTTATAAGAACTTGTTTCGCAATCGAACTAAAATAAATTTGTATAAACTAACACGACTTTGATAAAATCACATTAATTTTTATCATAACGCAACATCTAGTTAAGGAACAACAGTAAAAACGAAGAATTCCAACTGAAAGGACCGATATACATGGCTGTGCGGCTTGTTCCGGCGATGTAGTATGTAGTCCAGTGGTTAACACGCTGGACTGGTAACCCAGAGATCGCAGGTTCGATCCCCCGTCCGACCCTAATAAAATTAACAGTCTTTCAGGTGGGACTTTAAAACGAGGTATTGTGTCGGTGCTTTACACTGTGTACGTAAAAGAACCAGAGGATATTCTGGAATGGGTCTCTATCTGTAACATTGCACTATCCTCCAAACATATAAAATGACTAATCTCTTCAGGAGGCGTCGCTCATATGGACAACCTGGTAGCGACGATAAGTAAAAGTAAAACACACACACATCCGGCGTTGTAGTTTATGAATGAGATAGTCTTAATGGTCTTAGAAAATATGTTATACAAATTTTATCAAATTTGAACATCATGTTGGAACTAATCACCATTATCGTCTAGAGTTAGAAGTTAATATTTAGAAAGAGGGTGTTTTGTACACAAGTATTCTCCAGTGCCCAATATCTGGCTTCCAATCATTTCAATGCATAATAGCGCTGTCAGTTCACTCCACCAGTGTATGCGTTGAACATGTAGCTCTGTATTGCAAACAATAAGGATTTTATATAGAGCAAACACTGGCGTTTCGTCTGTATCACCTTTGTCATAAAGATGGCTCTAAGAAAGATTAGATCAGAACTAATTAGGTCACCCTATATAGATAAAGAACTATTTTTAGACAACGACTAAGTCACATGGTCCAATGAAAACATCACATTTCCCGCTTCTAAATCGCATAGACGCGACCTAATTATGTGGCGTCCGTGATCCAGTGGTAGAGCGTCGGATTTGGAATCGAACGGTCCCGAGTTCGATACTCGGTCAGGACACGTATGTATTGTCATTGAGCAAGACACCTCACGCATATTGCTTAGTACTGGTTAATCGCTTAGGTCGGCTAAGCCTGCCCAGGAAAACATGCCGTCTAAGTCCCCGCGAGGGGTTTGTCATTAAAGGAACATACATACACATACGTTGTCTAAGTCAGATAGATCAACTCATGGCCCGTCTTACAGAAGCGAGGTGTATATTACGTTAAGGCGGACGGGTCAATTCGTGATCTATCCTATATATATCCATCTAAGTTGACGTTTGCCATGAAGAGGAACCTACGGAGGATTGGCCGCTGACTTGTATACCACTGAAATCTATCATCACTGATGGGCATGGGTTCGAGCCCAGCTCAAACCGTGTCTCATTTATATGAAGTTGGCAGTTTCTTACGGAGGTTTGTGCACCAAGTACTGGTTAACCGCTGGAGCTTGGCCAGGAAATCTAGCAACAGCTGCTAGATAAACTATCCGTCGCTCAAATGGGCAATCGATAGCGACGTTAAATCAACTTAAATAATAAAAAAATGGTTCAGAACTAATGACGTCACACTATAAATAAAGAACACAATGTACAGACGGGTCTGTAGTCCAGTGGTAGTAACACGCTGGACTGGTAATCCAGGGATCGCAGGTTCGATCCCCGTCTGACCCTTATAAAATTAACAGTCTATCAGACTGGACGTTAAACCGAGGTCTCGTGTCGGTGCTTTACATCGTGCACGTAAAAGAACCAGAGGAGACTCTGGAATGGGTATCTGTCTGTATCATTGCACTATGCTCCAACAATCTAAAATGACTAATCTCTTCAGGAGGCGTCGCTCATATGGGCAACTGGTAGCGACGATAAATAAACGTAAAACACACACACACACAGTGTATCTATCTAATTTCACTTTTATTATAAAGAGCGTAATATCAAAGATTAGTTCACAACTACACCTAATAAGGAACTACAGTCAAACCTGTCTATAAAGGCCACCCTCGGGAAAGTCAAAGCGTGGCCTTTGTTGGCAGGTGGCCTCTCAATAGAGGGTTAAAATGCATTGAAAATGGCTCGACGGGAGAGAAAAATGGTGGTCTTTAGAGACAGGTTTTTCATATGCGGCCGTTATTCAGAGGTGGCCTTTAGCACAGATTTGACTGTATTTCGTTCTATATAAGTTGATAAACTGTGGGGCTATATTGAACACATGACTACACTATTTGTACGGGCACTCGTACACGTACATTTAAACAGTTCATTTATTTGATTAAACATTCATATGTTCTGTGTAAAAATAAATGTTTGATGGCCATATACTACACGTATTATTGACCAATTTTCCATTTGTACCGGACACTGAGTATTAGATTGTGAATTATATTTTCCGTGACTATATAGGGTAGTATGTGCTTCTGGGTCTGGTTGATATGACACTAGTTAAGTACCTTTCAAACCCTAATAATACCTAGAAATAAACGATATTGTATTAACTGTAATACCAATGACTTAGAAGATGAATATCACTTTGTGTTTGTCCATGCTACATTAACATTCGACATAAGTATTAAAAACCGTACTATTACAGAAGACCGTCCGTGTATAAATATCTAGAACTATTAATAACATCCGAGCAATCAATCCTATTTAAATTAGCAAATTATTTGAAAAGAGCTTTGTACCTCAGAAACTCTCTAACGACAGTATAATGTCTTCCTTGATAAATAAGTTCCATTTACATAATTATGTTAAAGGCAAATAACCATAATAATGTGTATCTAATAAAAGTGTTTCTTCTTGTTAAATGTACTTGATATTATACGATATTCTGCTTAAATATAAAGTTCATCATATGTTACTAATACAATGAACACACTTGAATATGTAACTAACAAGTCACGAATGTAAATAAATATATTATAAAATGTTGTTCTGTTCTGTTCCTAATTAAACATTTAGTAGTAATATACTTGCGTCGGTTGAATTCGGACAATTACTCATGGCTAATTCGGCCCTGGGTCAGGAGATATCTTGCGCGCACTCTTGATTGGTCAATATATATAATGACCAGTGTAGACCATAATGCAATAGATTCCAAACATACGACCCAAACAGGATATATAAATTTATCTCGATCATACAACTCTCTGGTAACTAATGCTAACAACTCACTCAATCACTCACTCAACTAATAGCACTCGTATGCATCTGATACGCCAACATTACACTACGCTACATAGCTTAGCGATGTGATAATACAATTATAACACTCCACTACGTTACATAGCTTAGCGATGTGATAATAAAATTACAACACTCCACTACGTTACATAGCTTAGCGATGTGATAATAAAATTATAACACTCCACTACGTTACATAGTATAGCGATGTGATAATAAAATTACAACACTCCACTACGTTACATAGCTTAGCGATGTGATAATAAAATTACAACACTCCACTACGTTACATAGCTTAGCGATGTGATACTAACATTACAACACTCCACTACGCTACATAGCTTAGCGATGTGATAATAAAATTATAACATTGTTTTAGATGTGATATCATTCCATGGATCGATGGAGATACCAGCTTTCTCGAACAAAAATGAGGTTCTCTTCAACATGATGAACCGGAAGTTCCCGGAGCTGTCGTCTGTTGAGGCTGACATCCAGAAGGTTTTCTATGATGCAATGCCAATGATACAAGCACACCAACCAGACGTCACAAATGTGTTTACTTTCGTTGATGGAATTAGGTACTCCTGGAATGTGAAATAGCTGCTTCAATGTGTGGGTCATAATAAGTAATAATTGCTTATTCGACCAGAGGGGCCTCCGTGGGCGAATGGTTACGGTCGTTGACTTTAAATTACTTGCCCCCAATGTGTAGGCCCATAATAGGTAATAATTGCTTCTTCGACCATAGGGGCCTCCGTGGCCGAGTGGTTAAGGTCGTTGACTTTAAATTACTTGCCCCCAATGTGTGGGGTCATAATAAGTAATAATTGCTTCTTCGACCATAGGGGCCTCCGTGGCCGAGTGGTTAAGGTCGTTGACTTCAAATTACTTGCCATTCACCTAGGTTCGAATCCCTCTCGGCGTGTTACATTCTATCAATTGAGGAAGCTATCCAGCTGGCTTGCGGTATGTCGGTGGTTCTACCCGTGTGTCCGTCCGTACCTGAAACACTGCTCGTAAGGGCGCCCGGTGTCTTCCACCACCAATAGTCGTCTTATGAACGAACCGTCTCCGTGGCCTAGTGGTTAAGGTGTCCGCCTACGGAGCGGGGTCGATGGTTCGAATCTCGTCAGGAGTTCATTCTGATATGGCCGGTTTGTGAGCCGCCAGCTAGTTAAATAATGGTAACCGACTGCCTACCAGCCTGGCGCCTGGCATACAAGCATAGGATTCGGGAAGTACTGATGTTCATAAAAAGAGGTGTCTCGTAAGTCAGAAATAGCTGGCCCTTTAAATAGGGGTGACATTATTATAAACAAACACTTTACATATGACCAACGGTGTTGGTAACCCCTAAAAACAAACAAATTGCATTCGTCCAATTCGGTGGATTATCTTATAATATGTGCATATATTCAACATTATTTGGATGTGTGCATCTTCATTTAAAGTCATATTCCTGCTAGGAAATAAATAAACGAAACTGATGCTACGATTCTTTACGGAGATGTGGAGTTAGGAATAGAGAGTCGAACGAACAGTAGGCTATTCTAGTCAAAATGAGATTAAAATTGTTACAACATATGGATTCCATTACTGTAAAACTTGTGTAACACTGATTTTGTACCGAATACAAATGTATGATAACAACATAGTTGGAAAGTGTGAGAGTCAGTTTGCACAGGACTATGACTGTCCGATTAGCGAAGTAGTTAACGCTCTCGCTTCTCACCAATGCAGCCCGGGTTCGATCATCGGACCCGGTATTATGTGAGATGGCACGGGAGTCGCTAGATCGGACAGGTGGATTTTCTGAGGGTACTCCGGTTTCCTCCCACACGAATGATCACATTTATGCTTTCATCCTCGCCAACGAGCGTGATTAATATAAGTTGTTTAAGCTTTGTTTCGCAATAGTTATAAATTTAATAAAGTTTAAACTAACATAAATATGACTCTATTATTTGTTACTGCATTTAAATATACTGTGACATGTCGTGGCAGTCGTGACGCACTGATTGCATCGTAGTTGTGATATTCCAGATCGAGTCCCAACGTCATAGAATACCACACGTACTTCACCCTGAATAGAGACTATACCACACATGATGAAAATGCTGTATATAACAGACTGAAGGCTGTACTTCGTTCAAAGCTGGGCAATCGGAACTACATGGCAGATCTTCCGGGTCAGACTTCTCTTGCAGCATTCAGGACAATGTCGCTTCAAAGCACAGGTAAAACATGCGCATCTACACCACCGTTACAGCACTACACAAGCACTATATACACAGTCAAAAACCAACCTCCGAACTCGGAAGGAGAGATGCACATCCCCGTACTGGTATTTGACATACGAACAAATTCATAGCGGTCGTTGTAGTAAATATTGACACATATTTACCGCTATGCCCACATGCCGTGACCGATTTCTCAAAAAAATCGATTCACCTCCTCCTTACTCCCTCCTACCATCTATGCATCCACAAAGTTTCATCATAATTCATCAACTGCTCCTTACTCCCTCCTACCATCTATGCATCCACAAAGTTTCATCATAATTCATCAACTGCTCCTTACTCCCTCCTACCCTCTATGCATCCACAAAGTTTCATCATAATTCATCAACTCCTCCTTACTCCCTCCTACCCTCTATGCATCCACAAAGTTTCATCATAATTCATCAACTCCTCCTTACTCCCTCCTACCCTCTATGCATCCACAAAGTTTCATCATAATTCATCAACTCCTCCTTACTCCCTCCTACCCTCTATGCATCCACAAAGTTTCATCATAATTCATCAACTCCTCCTTACTCCCTCCTACCCTCTATGCATCCACAAAGTTTCATCATAATTCATCAACTCCTCCTTACTCCCTCCTACCCTCTATGCATCCACAAAGTTTCATCATAATTCATCAACTCCTCCTTACTCCCTCCTACCCTCTATGCATCCACAAAGTTTCATCATAATTCATCAACTCCTCCTTACTCCCTCCTACCCTCTATGCATCCACAAAGTTTCATCATAATTCATCAACTCCTCCTTACTCCCTCCTACCCTCTATGCATCCACAAAGTTTCATCATAATCCATCAACTACGTTTTAATTATCCAGCTACCACACAGACAAACAGACAAACGCAGCTATAAATTATAACCCCCAGTTGGCTGTCCAATTAGCGCAGTGGTTAGCGCGCTCGCTTCTCACCAATGCATCCCGGGTGATCCTCGGACCGGGAAGTGTGTGAGATGGTACGGCGGTCGCCAGATCAGACAGGTGGATTTTCTCCTGATACTCCGGTTTCCGCCCACACGGATGATCACATATACGCTGTCATCCGCGTCAACGAGAGTTATTAATATAAGTTGCTAAAACTTGCTTCGCAGTTGTTGTAAAATAAATAAAGTTTAAACTTTTTTTTACGATGGGGTTAATATGGATCAACTATTAGAAACCCGTGAGGCATTCCAACCTTTGCTATGACAGGTCATCTATCAACAAACACTTGTTTTTGGCCTTACCACTTGATCGTCGCTATAGACATTGTAGTATACATCTAGCATGCTTTGAACACGTTGTGTATAATATTTACAATTTTATTTTATCAAGGATGCACTGTAATTTAAACTGTCATAAACAATAATGTTCATAGCTATTTCTGAGATGTTAGTCTCCAAATTATCTGAACTACCTTTAACTCTCTCAGTGCCGAATAAATTCAGAGCATAAACAACATAGATCCAGATCAGCCTCGGCTTAACGTCTATTCGGACAGGTGCTTCAGCTCCTATGTCTGAAGAGCAATCAGCATATAGCCTGATCAGACGGCACGTTCTTTTCTGTCTGATTGGGTTCTCTGCTTTTTGCAAAGTCGCCTTTATGTGACATTGGCGGTGAAAGAGTTAAATATATTTAGAGGTTATTAAACCGCGGAGGTGGGCCATTTGTGGATATTGGCGCACCCTATGGAGATATTGGATAGGTGCGCCAATATCCACAAATGGCCCGCAGCAGCCGTTTAATAACTTCTTTATTGCATACCTTAACGGCTCCAGGCGGCCATGTTTACACAATGTAGTTACTATGTTGTTGCTACCTGTGACACGTGCTCGTGATTCGTTCTCGGCGTGTGCCGGGCCAATATCGAATATTGGTCCGGCACGCGCGGGCCAATATCGGATATTGGCCCGACAGAGCCGAAAATCGAAATATATTGCCCGCGTCGACCAGATATTTTGCTTTTCTACCATTAAATGTGTTACTATTTATAGTAACGTATGCAATAATCTCATCTATCTGCCGATGCTATGCACTCAGTTTGCTAAATGTTTACAAATAACTTGAAATAAGCAGCAGTATAAACATATATATAAATATTAGGGATGGCAACGAATGGTGATTGTGATATTCGAATATTCGGATGATCTTCCGAACGAATATTCGAATATTCGCAAATTTCTCCAACTTTCGATTTCCACTTTACTCTTGCATCGCTGACAGATAACACCGTTCTATTGAAAGTGGTGGCATGTTAGAATTATGTAAACATGAAGTCTACTGTCGGCGTTTTAAATATGCGGCTTGTGTTGATTGATAAACAACTCCGCTTGTTGACTTGGTGGGTTTGTGAAAATAAAATGTGGCTCTCTGAAGTTTGAAGAAATAAACTAATTTAAATTACAACAATTTTAATTAGTGAACACAATCTCTTTATATTAGATTGGAACAAACAAACAAACACAAATAGAACACATTTACATTATATTCTGAGTCCCGTAGAGCAGGCCATTCTATTTAACAACACTAGTTAGTGTCACCTGCATGCATGTCACACCCCTTAGGCAGCTTGTTTTTATTCAAGAATATGATGCTGTCCACAAGGTCACTGGGCAATCTATTCCTTAATTATTTATTAAATATATATATATATATATATATATATATATATATATATGCGTTGTTATGTTATGTTATATTTCGGGTTTTACGCCTACATCAGCACCATTTCGGGCTATATCGCCGGCGGGCAGTTTACTTAACAACACCTTTCCCGGACAGGCTCCAGCGGTTTAACCAGTACTTGGGTGCACCAACCTCCGTAAGAACCTGCCAACTTTTTCATATAAATGAGACACGGTCTGAGCAGGGCTCGAACCCGATATATGCGTTGTACATTGTTACCTGATTATATATTCACTGTAGGCGAATGTATATAACAAATATTGCGAAGTACATATATACATGTAATATTTCAACTTCAATGTGTTACTGCATAACAATCAGTCACGATTATGATTGACAGGCGCAGTCTAGAACAGTCGGTTCATCTAAAATGTTATGTGCAGGTTAAAAAGATAAACGGATCTACAAAGCTATAGTTAAACGCAGACAGTATAAAGCTTAGAAGGAATACGAGTCCAGATATGTCCAATGCTAATATATATGTTTGCCTTTTTTTATAGTATCGTGTCCGGCAGCCTCACTGCAGACGACAAGGGATCTGTATGGCCATACTCTCCCGGTGAAAGTATTCTCTTTTCCCAAAGCCCTTCTCGGAGAGTTTACCAACAGCATTGACAATTGCAGTAAGTTATGTTGTTATGTTTGGTGTCGAAAGTGATTTGATGTTAACAATAGTGCAGTAACCTATGTTTGTATGCTTTGTTTTATAATATGCTATCTACATAGACGAAACTATAATAAAGAATGAAACATATTGCAGTACGCTCAATCAGATTATCTAAGTACGATGGGGAGGACCTAATCTAATGTAGATATAAATTGTAGTGCAACCAATGTCTATAATTATGTTATATAGCTATGTTTAATGGTGATTGTGTTTGCGAATAGTTGAAGCCAAGTCGCAGTTGACTATCGATAAAATTGTACATTTCATTATGTCTATATTAGAATCACGTTATTACACCATGTCACCTGCTGTATTATAATGAATGTGTCTGTCTGTATGTGTATATATGCAGACGAATAAACTATTTCAAGCTACAATTAAGACAGATTCCCATATATTTATAATGCTCTGGTATAATTTCTGGTGGGAGCCGTTGTCTAATGTTGTTAAAACTTGTGGCCCAACCATTTGTATTTTCAATCTATGTATTGTATCGTTATGTGTATGACATTAGTACTATTGATATGCAATACAATATGGATGAAATAAAATAATTAACTTTGTTAATTTCAAGGTGTAACTAACAGCTTACCTGCCGGTACTGCACGTTGTCTGGGTGATTTCTACACGGGGGCGTACTGGGGCGAGATAGCCGCTAACGATTGTATTGAGGAAGCCGTTATTGACCAGTTCAACAACGAGATATGGGGAGCGTCACCGTACACAGATAAACTCACCGAGATAGCGCAGGTACATTGTATTATATACTTTTTTTTGTCAGTCACTAATGCTTACATTAAACATTGTTGAAAACATAGTAAATTGTGTGTAGCATCATAATAGTGAATCTAATAATTATCTTACTTTAAATAGGAGTCCTACTTTGTTTAAATTATCAATGTGTACTTTGTATCTAATTTAGAAGTAATTTAGAAGTAATTCTCAAAACACAAGAGAAAATCGATTAATCCATATATGTACTAAGTTTAAACTTAGTCAAATTATGATTATATATGTTTCAACATCGTGCAGGTACCTTAACAGTAATATAAACAATGAATTTATTTACTGCAAAACTTGTGTAATAGCGATTTTGTAATGAATACAAGTGTATGATAGCAACATTTTTTGGAAATTGTGACAGTCAGTTTGTACAGGAATAAATCTGTGTCGCATCTTCGTTAGCATTTTACGGGGCGTCAGTTGCCTCTGGGTAGCATTTTACGGGGCGTCTGTTGCCTCTTGGTTAGCATTTTATGGGGCGTCAGTTGCCTCTTGGTTAGCATTTTATGGGGCGTCAGTTTAATCTTGGTTAGCATTTTATGGGGCGTCAGTTGGTGCCTTGTTGGTACATTGGTGTCTCACATATCCTCCCAACCTCATGTTTTCCTAAATAAGCAAATTACTTTAAATTACAACACAGTCTACATCCGCTATGTCAAAGTCGGTTATGTCGAATTCTCCGGTTATCTCGAAATCGGATCAAAGTACCATTTCAGACACTATAATATTACATATAACTGGCTCTGTTTATACCGAATTTCGTTACATCAAACTTCGGTTATGTCCAAGTATTTTGTTCGGTCCGACGGAATTCGACATAACGGGTGCAGCCTATAACACCATATTAACCAGAAGAAAACTATCTAGAGATGAACTTGTTTATGTTTATGATTTAACTCATTGCTAAGTAAAATCTGCAAACTTGTTTTTTTCCACCATAGGCCGTAATGAAAAATTACTCGATATCAAAGTCTCAATTATATTTGCTTCTAGATAGGCCCTAATACTATGCGGTGTAACATCATTTTGTATTCAGAAAATGTCAAGATCCCGGTGTTTGACTTCCAAATAAAATTAATTTTACAAAAATAAAGCGTTCTCATCTTCATTTTTTCTTCCGCTTAATACGTAATACCTTTAAATACATTTTCTACAAACTATGTCCCATCATAGTCTAATTAGTATAGATGTGACAGTCATTATTTAGTTCAAGGCGTTTGTCATTAATTTACATGTAAAGCCTACTTGAACATTTTAATATCCATCCAAAACAGGAAAATTAGCCAAATCATTAAAGGGACACTACATTGATGAACAACGAATGTTTCTGCAGAATGTCATTTCCTGCTATATTGTTTTTTTATCTCAAATAATGACCGCAGAGTATTTCAACTAATAAACAAACATCGTATACGACATTTGCTGACATAAGAAATTGATATTTATAAACAAGTTCTAAAATAATGCGTGGCGCGAACTCCTGACATTCCGCACCTGAAGGAAACTCGCTACCACAGTGCTATCAATAGAAATAGTATTTAATTTATTTCGAAAGAATATTTATTAAATTAATTTAAGTTTAAACTTTATTTTACAAGCAAGTTTTTAGCAACTTATATTAATCACTCTCGTTGGCGCGGATGAAAGCGTATATGTGGTCATTCGTGTGGGAGGAAACCGGAGTACCCGGAGAAAACCCACCTGTCCGATCTGGCGACCACCGTACAATCTCACATACTTCCGGTTCGAGGATTAAACCCAGGTTGCATTGATGAGAAGCGAGCGCGCTAACCACTGCGCTAATCGGACATTAAATTACTCAGCACTGCCATTTTATTTATACTTGAAAATGGATATTTATCCCCATAACTGCAGTATTTGTGTATCACAAGGCTATACACGAATTAAACACATTAAAACAAGTATATGTTAAAGTGGTGAGTGTATATCTATCAGACAGTAATTTAAAAGGTGACAAGAAACCTGTTAAACATGTGTTTTGCTTTTTCCTAGGATGTCTGGCTACTACGCAGGCGACAAGTAACACGTGTTTGTGATGAATATAACAAAGCTTATCATTATAGGTCACTGTTGATGAAAGAAATGTTGGACAGATCGTCTCTGAGGTAGCACATATCGTCCAGGTGGCTCGAACATTCACACCAACAGATATTAACAAAATAGCAGACGTATTAGAACACACAACACAAGTTCACAATCTACCACGGAAGGTTAGACAAAATACATGCGTCTAAAATGTTTTAATTAAGTGGTTTTATTGTGAAGAGTATTCAAATATTGTTAGACTCAATACCAGTCGTGTACATGTTCATTTAGAATTTGTCAAATATATTGGCAAGATATATTATGGATAAGAGAATTATATAGACAGAAATGAACACAACCAATGTATTTTAGGTTTTATTTCTCGGGGTGGGGTTAAGTAGCACCAAGAACTTGGGTCATATGGCAATCACCAACTATTTTTGGTGGAGGAATGCCTCGGCTTGACCTTCGAATAGTATTTCAGGCAAGGACAGGGCACCCGTGTAGAATCACCTACCGTCCACAAGCCATCTGGATAGCTGCCTCACATGAAATAAGTCGACACACCCAGTAGTGAGGGACAAGTTTATTTAAAGTCAATGACTGTGACTGTAACTTATCGGCAACGGAGAGGCCTCACACAACCAAGGTAGACAAGAGTGGCGTCAACGAAATACACCAACCCAGGTAGACAAGAGTGGCGCCAACGAAATACACCAACCAAGGTAGACAAGAGTGGCGTCAACCAAATACACCAACCAAGGTAGACAAGAGTGGCGTCAACCAAATACACCAACCAAGGTAGACAAGAGTGGCGTCAACCAAATACACCAACCAAGGTAGACAAGAGTGGCATCAACGAAATACACCAACCAAGGTAGACAAGAGTTGCATCAACGAAATACACCAACCAAGGTATACTGCCGAGAGCCGTGCAGCACCGTATCATGTTCAGCAGCAGGGTAAGACCAAGATAAAGCGATGCAATGTAGGTTTGCATGCATTTGATTAACACTTCAAGCAAATACTAAAAGATGAAGCTAAAGAATATGTTTGATACCTTCTGATAAACGTTCTTATTTCACAGGTTGGACAGAATGTTGTGAATACAGTAAATCGTCTAATGACAAATAGTGAACATGAAGTCCACGTAGCTAACGTCGAAACCAAAGCTGCAAACAGGTAAGCAATCAGTGGCAACAGTATGCATATAGCTAACCAGAATGTGATTATAAACAAGATATAGCTACAAAGTCCTTTACCGTGGCCCCATTAACCATAGAGGCCAGGCCGCCTTGGCCGAGATCTTCAAATCCGACTTGCTATTCACCTTATTAATTTCGATTCCCATTAGGACTGTCGAATGGCTGCTCGTGAGTAAGCTATCCAGTTGGTTTGTGGAAGATCTGTGTTTCCTGTTGTCCGTTCATGCCTGAAATACTGCACGAGGGGTCTTCTTCCGTCGATATATACTAGCTCGAGATTCGCCATTTGATCTGAGGTGTCAGTGTGGTATTATACCCACACACAATAAAACACAATCCCTAACCATCCTTGCTGAATGTACACTTCTAGCTTATAAGATACATAAAGTTAAACACACAAGTGTGTACCATCTCATACGTACGATCTGATTAATCACCGTGCTTCCACGTAAATATGGATGCCTGCATTTATACTTTGATATCAAGTTACATTGTATCTTGATTAAGCGCAACCATGTCACTGTCTATTTCGTCAAGGTCCTTCCGTGTATTTATGGATACTGTCCTTTGTACCTTTAAAACTAATTACATATAACTTACCATCATACACTGTTTGTTCACTATGTTTAAATATAGAATCAGCCGTTATTGAGTTGTATTTTTCTGGAACATCATCCGTTATTGATTTGTACTTTTCTGGAACATCATCCGTTATTGATTTGTACTTTTCTGGAATACCATCCGTTATTGATTTGTACTTTTCTGGAATATCATCCGTTATTGATTTGTACTTTTCTGGAATACCATCCGTTATTGATTTGTACTTTTCTGGAATATCATCCGCTATCGATTTGTACTTTTCTGGAATATCATCCGTTATTAATTTGTACTTTTCTGGAATACCATCCGTTATTGATTTGTACTTTTCTGGAATATTATCCGTTATTGAGTTGTACTTTTCTGGAACATCATCCATTATTGAGTTGTACTTTTCTGGAACATCATCCGTTATTGAGTTGTACTTTTCTGGAATACCATCCGTTATTGATTTGCACTTTTCTGGAACATCATCCGTTATTGAGTTGTACTTTTCTGGAACATCATCCGTTATTGATTTGCACTTTTCTGGAATACCATCCGTCTTGGAAATAAGTAAAGCCTCTGTAAAGTAACTGATTCGATGATACCCTCGTAACAGAGGGCGTTAAAATGTACCCACGATTCTTAGGTCCTTACAAAAGAAACTTAAATCAGCAATGCCTCTTCTTCGTTACGACGAAGTGGAGCGATTCGTTTAAGAAATGAAAATATTAGTTTGGAAGAAGCTACGAAGCAAAAATGGTATATTATATTATATCACACAAACTGTGTTCAACAGTCATATCATAATTTCTTATATGTACACACGTGTAATAACACATGGAAGGATTCTGATTGGTTAAGAGAATAATCCTTATAATTTGTAAATTAAACTATAAAGTATGCATCTTTCTATTTGAATTGGTACATAACATTAATAGTAAGACAAACTACGATTTAAAAGAAGTTTTGACGCAATTATAACGCTGTTTAAAACAAATATAACGCTGCTTTGCGTAGTGACATCATGACATTTTAGTGACGACCTACTTCTAAACTTAGCTACAATAACTTTGATTAATCTACTAACAGTTTCAATAATCGACCAATATTTAATTAACATGAATGAACGACTACAGTGATGCAAGTAGTCTTTATAATTACATGTATGTCAAAACTTGTTTTCCAATCAAAATTATTCAAATTTTGTGAAAATTGTAATATTCCTATGTGTTACATGTAATTTGTTGGAATAAATACTCTTTAAACTAAACTAATTATGTCATATTTTCAGAATCATAAAATCACTGGAAAGATGCGCAAACAATGCAGACTTGGGTACAAGCGACCAAATGAGAGTTTTACATGTAATTTATTGGAATAAATACTCTTTAGACTAAGCTAATTATGTCATATTTTTCAGAATCATAAAATCACTGGAAAGATGCGCTGAAAATGCAGACTTGGGTACAAGCGACCAAATGAGATTCGTCTCTGATAATGTTGTGGTTGAGATTTGGAACATCAAACCGTCGACAAGGCCTGTGATAGGACTAGCGGCGGAATCCCAGGATAGTGGTATAGGGAAATCCTTCAAGACGCAGAGTATCGCAACGGTGTACAATAAATCACAACTCTATGAGGCTAATGTTGACGCAGCTATTGAACTGCCTTCGGAAATTTTCAGCATGAACGACAAAGGTTCAAATTTTAAATTATTTCAGTTCAATTTCAAATCTTGATGCAAATCAGTGATATGTTATTTCATAACAGTCAGGGTTGGAGGTAATAAAACTTTTCTCAGATTTCAAACTCCAGCTGTGATACGATTGGTTAATTCCGAGATTTGCACGCAGCTCAACACAGCAGAGGCTCGAGATTTGAGTTTGATAATTGACAGTTGTATAACCACCAGGAGATATGTTGTAGAATTGATGCCAAATCAAAATTAAGAATTAAACCAAGGCTGCTAAAGATAAATGTAAAAATAAACAAATAATTTAAAATTGATTTATTCGATAATAGGTACCATGGACAACAACAGATTGACTATGATGGTATTTCGAAAGTGTCAGCTCTTCCAGGCGGCTATTACCGACGGTGGGAATCGAATGAGTCCGATGGAGAATCAACTCTCTAATCTCAATAGCTATGTCATCTCGGCCAGTATCGCAGGCAGGAAGCTTGAAGACCTTAACGAGAAAGTCAAAACTATTTACAAGCCAATCAAGGTACTTGTACTTGCTTTAAAAGAATGGTATATTATATTGATTATGTTTAGATCCCGATTAGCGCAGTGGTTAGCACGCTCGCTTCTTACCATGCAACCCCGGTTTGATCCTCGGACCGGGAAGCATGTGAGATGGTACGGTCGTCGTCAGATCGGACATGTGGGTTTGCTCCGAGTCCTCCGGTTTCCTCTCACACTAATGGCCACATATACGCTTTCATCCCGGCCAACGAGAGTTAATAATATTAATTGTTCAGATTTGTTTCGCTGTAGTTGTAAAATTTAATAAGTTTATACTTTAATTAGTTTGTTTATCATGGCACTAATGATGCAAGATTGTCTTCTGTACTTCCACAATAAACATAGTTTATCATGCCCGGATTATACTTCAGCAGTCCTGCCGCTGACATGCATAGTATCTGTTCAGATTCGGGATGTTCCAAAGTGTCACCAAATGACAGGATATTCAATACGTTATGATTTGTTCCAAATTGTCACCATATGACTCAGGATATTCAATAAGTTCTCATAGGTTCCTATCTTCTGTTGAAAAGATGGTTTGAAAATACATTTTTGCTCAACTATACGCAGTTGAATCTGCTGTAAGCGCAAAAGGAATTTATTACCAGCTCAGTTGTACTCATATGGCATCTGGCATTGCATGATCAGCTGTCCGTTTGCTTTCTTGGTTGTTTGTGTTTGGTGTTTAATGTCACACAAGTAACTTGGGTCATATATCTGTACAACTATTGGTGGAGGAAGACCCCGGGTGCCTCTCAGAGTAGCATTTCAGGCACAGTCGATTGATACCCGGGTTATCCACAGAACATCCGCAAGGTTTGCTTGTTGTACTTTGAGAAATGCATAACAGCCGCTGAATATATATGTGCAATGAATTACTCTACTGAGTAGTAATTCAATAATATAATGATATGATTGATCTCTTCGCAGGACAGTGTAAGCGGGCGTAGTTGCGTCTGGTGGGATTTTGACATGAACAACTTCAAGGGCGGCTGGTCAAACAAGGGTTGTGTGTTTGATGGTCGAGTGAATGGAAGAGATGTGTGCTTGTGTGACCATCTTACCAACTTCGCCGTGCTCATTGTGAGTAATATAATGTAAAGTAAAGTGTTTGTTTATTATAGCGTAACACCTGTAACCCCTGTTGAAAGTGCCAGTCATTTCTAACTTATGAGACACCTCTTTTATGGACATCAGTACTTCCCGAATCATATCCGTGAAGGCCAGGCGCAATCGGTAACCATTATATTTAACTAGTTTGGTGGCTCACCAACAGGCCTTTTCAGAAGGCACCCCTGGAGAGATTCGAACCTTCGACCCCCGCTACGTAGGCGGACGCCTTATCCACTAGGTCACGTACCGTTATTCTATTGAGACAATATACGATATACAGTCTACATCTGTTATGTCGAATTCCGTCGGACCAAGCAAAATGGTTCGACATAACCGAAGTTTGACCTAACGAATTTCTATATAAACGGAGCCAGTTATATGTAAAATGATAGTGTCTGAAACGGGATTTTGATCCGATTTCGAGATAACCGGATAATTCGACATAACCGACTTTGACATAACGGATGTAGTATGTATTGCATAAAAATAAAACAAAATGGTCGCAATGCCATATAAATTATATGTTCAACTGACTTGTATTCGTTCTTACATTCGTTTTGTCACAATTTAGGATTTCTATGGTCAAGGCAAGCCGATTCCGGATCACCACGAACTGTCTCTTAGTATCATTACACTCGTTGGTCTGAGCTGTTCCATACTTGGTCTATCACTGACAATTATATCATACCTGTTCTTCAGGTAAGTTGTACCATGTGATATTTGAATGTTTGTTATTTTGTTATGTTGTTATGTTTTCTTTATGGAGGATAGTGTGTGCTTAGCGAGTGGCTAGTCTTCCACATTGTCGGCTGTGAAATACATATCTGTGTCAGTGTGTGCTCCAACGACAATGTCAGGTAATGTATTGATCTCAATGAACCTCGATCGTAAGAGGCATGTCTCGCTACCTTCTCACTTTAAAATCGCAACGACAACTTAGGTCATATGGCGACTCTCCAGCTATTAGTGTTATGGAAGAAGACCCTATAGGCCCTTTCGATCAGTATTTCAGTACCCGAGTAGAACCACCGACCTTCCGTAAGTCAGCTGGATAGCCTCCTCACATAAAAGAATTCGACAAACCCAGTCGAATTCGAGCGATGAAGGACCTATTTTAAGGGTTTTTTTAAATTTAGTTTATTTGTTTAGTTTAAACATGATTTATTTCAGTATTTGTACATGTAATCAAGAAATGAACATTTTACATATAATTAAACAGCAGTAGACTTAAAGGGATTAGAACGAAAGAAAACGTGTATAGTTCTTCTCCCTATCAATTGATTTATATACAATAGGCAGGAGAATAATATATATATAATTATATATATAACAATGAAAATACGTGAAATCTATTCTAGGTGTTTGCTAAAGAATTTCAGAAGATATTGTATTAGTGAGTCAATAGTTTTGGATGTTAAAAAGATAATGGTTATTTAAAGGAATATTTGAAGAACGTTCAAGGACATGTTTGTTTGTTTGTTTGTTTCTGTGCTACGTGTGACGTGATGACGTATGTGTGACGTGATGACGTATGTGTGACGTGATGACGTATGTGTGACGTGATGACGTATGTGTGAGGGGGAGTGAAATGATGATGGTAATAAAATGACATACACATGTATCCGTTTTTTTTTAATTAAATATATTCATAATGAAATATGTATGCAGTCAAACCTGTCTTAAGCAGCCAGCCAAGGGAATCATAGAAAGTGGCTTCTTAACACATGGGGGCTGCCTAATAGAGATCAAATGTATTATAAAACAACCTATTGGGAATCTGGAAACTGGCTGCTTATTACAGGTTGTCTGCTTAATAGAGGTGAACACTAACACAAATGTGACTGTATGTATAGGAAATACAAATAAACTAGAATTATAAAATAATGTATTATTGTACATTGTTTAATTTCAGAAAACTTCGCCAGGGCCGTGCACAACAAACTTTATTCAATCTGTCTCTTGCTCTTGTTCTTGCAATGTTGGTGTTCTTGGTCGGTATTAAGCAGACACATAGTTACCACGGGTGTGTGGTGGTCGCTATACTCCTGCACTACCTCATCTTGGTCTCGTTCATGTGGATGCTCATGGAGGCCGTGTTACAATACCTCACTTTCGTCAAGATTCTCGGAACATACATCACACGTTTTACCCTGAAGACAGTGTTGCCAGCATGGGGTATGTACTCTTAGTTTATACATATTTAAGTTAGCTCGATTGCGAAACAAGTATTAACAACTTATATTAATCACTATTGAAACCTCTTTCCTTGTGCAATCCATCGCCACGAGGGAGAGAGAAGAGGTATACGAAATTTAATTACCTTACCTAAGGGCACATTCGTAACGGCTCCAGCGTGGCGCGAACTACGGGCCTATGACACCTACAGCGAACGCACTATAACTGCACTGTCACGACTTCCACTACTGTTTTGTCTTCGCCACCTGTACGTCCTCAAGATACATAAAGCGCGTCATCTCTAACAGATGACTGCTGATACGAAGTTCAACCCATACTCACTCACTCACGCACTCACTCACTGAGTTCTAGCGGACTCACCCTGTGAGAATGGTAGTAAACGTCCAAATTCTGCTAGTTAATTCACAAATACTATAGCCTGACATTTATATGTACAACACAGTGAAAAGTAATATACTTGGCGGCATTAAAAACGAAACATTTTAGAATTTTATTTTCTATGTACATACTCTATATTGCAAATATTTTTCTAGCGATACACTTTAACTGCGAATTATTACACGAAACTGTGGGAAATGGATTATTTTACGTGATTGTCTAGTGCATAGACTGGCTTAATGATATTAATAATTATATGCGTTGAAATTCAATGTTGATTATTAAATATTCTTATGTATATGGTTGCGTTTCTATTGCGCTTAAGTATATATTGAAGCTAGACTGGAATACAATGGATTATTAAAATCTGGAGTGTGGCTATACTCATCAGTAATAAATCGTTGTTATGTTGTTACGTTATTACGTGATTACGTTGTTATGTTGTTACGTTATTACGTTGTTATGTTGTTACATTATTACGTTGTTATGCTGTTACGTTGTTATGTTGTTACATTATTACGTTGTTATGTTGTTACGTTATTACGTTGTTACGTTATAACGTTGTTATGCTGTTACGTTGTTATGTTGTTACGTTATTACGTTGTTATGCTGTTACGTTGTTATGTTGTTACATTATTACGTTGTTATGTTGTTATGTTGTTATTTTATTACGTTGTTATGGTGTTATTTATTACGTTATTACGTTGTTATGTTATTACTTGTTGTAGTGTTACGTTATTACGTTGCTATGTTGTTACGTTGTTACATTATTACGTTGTTATGTTATTATGTTGTTATGTTGTTACGTTGTTACGTTATTACGTTGTTATGTTGTTACGTTGTTACATTATTACGTTGTTATTTTATTACGTTGTTATGGTGTTATTTATTACGTTATTACGTTGTTATGTTATTACTTGTTGTAGTGTTACGTTATTACGTTGTTATGTTGTTACGCTGTTACATTATTACGTTGTTATGTTATTATGTTGTTATGTTGTTACGTTGTTACGTTATTATGTTGTTACCTTGTTAAGTTGTTACCTTGTTAAGTTGTTACCTTGTTACGTTGTTGCGTTGCGCTCGGCTGTTTTTCGATAGGAACTGTCGGTCTAAGTCTCAAACATTAATTGAGCTTAGTAACTTAATATCCCTTTTGAGTGACCGTATACCTAATACTTTCAGCGCTCCAAAGGTCATGACTATTGAAGACCATTAAACTTTATGATTTCATGATACAATACGATAGTAAGCATGTACGTATTCATTGGTGGACACAATTCGGAGGAAGACATATATATATTTCTTACATGAGTTGTGATTTCATACCATATTTTTAAACGAGTTTTGAATTTTTGATATTAATGGAATTTTGCTATTAATGGAATTTTGCTATTAATGAAATTTTGCTATTAATGGAAATTTGCTATTAAGCCAACCTTTTGGCGACCTAAATAACATAATTCCAAAATTCGTTTTACAAAATATGGTATGAAATCACCACGAGTGTAAGATCCTTTTTGTCACATTACCATAGTAACCATAAATTTGAAAAAGAAACTTTTCTGTTTGCCTGTATACTTTGAGCCTTGTTGCATCTCAAGGAAATCAGTAAAGTGCATTTGTATGATGTAGTAAAATTAATAGTCCTCGATAACAAACAACTCGATGCAAAACATCGACACTATACTTTTAATTAATATACTGTATCACGCTAGTGCATATTTAACATGTTATTGATTTTCACCGGCAAAATTGAAACCCGTTATATGTCAAATGTGTCAAGAGCAAGCTATCATACCGCGACCAATCAGAATCCTTCCGCGTGTTATTACACGTGTGTTGATATGATAAATAATGTAATGGCTGTATGACACTGAATACAAGCAAGCTTTCAAATAACGTACACGTATATACACAGACTGCATAATAATTGTTCAACAAATGAAATGCAACGAATATTATATGAGTGAAACTGTTATAATTTAGAAGCAAAATGGGTTGGGTCACAAGTAAATGGGTTGGGTCACAAGTAAATGGGTTGGGTCACAAGTAAATGGGTTGGGTCACAAGTAAATGGGCTGGGTCACAAGTAAATGGGTTGGGTCACAAGTAAATGGGTTGGGTCACAAGCAAATGGGTTGGGTCACAAGCAAATGGGTTGGGTCACAAGTAAATGGGTTGGGTCACAAGATTTACAAACATTAGTGATTTGTTTACAATTATGTTACATAACAATATAATCCATTAGTGATTACAAGCACAGTTATGTGATAAATACATGTATTTCGTGAAAGCAAACATTCTAGTGTGTATTTTGTTGATACAAAAGATGAGATGTGTGACTTCTTTCCTTAATCTTACCATGGACTTTTCTAGTGTGACTCATATAGTACACCGGAAGTTTATATATATGTGTTGTTTTGCAGGTCTGCCGCTGATACCGGTTACATCAGTTTTGTGTATAGATTATACCCTATATAAGGGTGGACCAAAATAGTATGTTACTTAGCTTTCTAGCTATAGCGGTGGTGGTGGTGGTGATGATAAATATGAACATACAGTCAAACATGTCTTAAGCAGCCAGCCAAGGGAGTCAGAGAAAGCGGGCCGTTGTCTAATGTTGTTAAAACTTGTGGCCCAAACCATTTGCATGTTCATATTATGTATTATATCTGTTTATGCATGACATATATAATAATGATTTGCAATAAAATATGATTAAACTAGAGAAAGGGGCTGTTTAGCACAGGTGGCTGCTTAATAGAGGTCCAATATATAATAGAACAACCGAGTTGGAATCAGGAAATTGGCTGCTTAATACAGGTTGGCTGCTTAATGGAGGTGACCACTAACACAGGTTTGACTGTATACGTTCTACCTTGGTGTGGTGAGGGTGGTGTATGGTAGTGAAAGCTAATTTATTCCAAAAGTTGTATCTATACTCACACGAAAAAGAAAGTGTGCACTTGGTTAGAGGTAAAATTTTATACTTATATATAGAAGCAATAAATAGGCAAATTTAGTATCAAAATGTGCAAAAATGTATTGGCTACACCATGTTTTACTTTTAAATGAAATTTGATAATTATCAGAACATTGTTTTACGTGTGAATATACGTATATAATTTTCCCTCTAACCAAGTGTACACTTTCTTTTTCGTGTGAGTATATGTTCAACAGCATTTACTACTAATTAGTACGGGCCTCCTTGGCCGAATGATATGGGTTATGGTCGTTGACTTCAACTCCCTTGCCCCTAACCGCTGTACTGAGGTTCGAATCGTATTGAGAGATTATTTTAAATCTAAATAAGCTCCTGTAGCATTCAATTCAATCCACTTGTCTTGATAGTTGCATTGTATGGATGTTATATGTACAGATGTTATATGTCATGTTCATCTTGATAAATAAAATATGTTTAAACCAACATCATTTAATACTAATTGTTACGGGCCTCCATGACTGAGTGGCTAGGGTTAAGATCGTTGACTTGCCCCCAGCCGCTGTAAGTTCGAATCCCACTGAGGGTGTCGAATTCTTTCATTTGAGGAAGCTATCCAGATGGCGTGTGAGTCGGTGGTTCTCTCCTGTACAGTAACACATTGGGCTAAATGGTGGTCCCGATCAGTATATCTTTCCAATAATGACAATATTTTCGGTACATTAATGTCATAAAGGCTGATTTATGCTTCCAATGACATAAACCATATCTCGCGGACTGACTGTAGTAAGACGAACCATTGTATGTGTATATATATATTGACAAATACTACTCGGCTTTCTGTTGTATTGATATTAGCTTTAGGGAAATAAAGTGCTTTGAATGATGGAGTGCATATATTCCTATTTCTAATAACTACCAGACTATACTCCCATTTACGTGGCCATTATTACGTCTTGTCTCTATATCATTTAGGTACGAGACGGGTTTTCCCTTCATATTGATATAATTCGCCAACCGCATTACTTCCCCTTGCATTTCTACAGTATTAACTATACTGCGAGTGGGAAAAGAACTAGAGGATATTTGTGTTTATTAGTGTAAGATAGGATATTATTTCATCGAGTGATCACCGAAATACACACTAATAAACACAAATCTTCTCTTTCTTTTATGCTTTCCAATGATTTCGAATGATGGAGTGCATACATTCCTATTTCTAATAACTACCAGACTATACTCCCATTTACGTGGCCAGTATTACGTCTTGTCTCTATATCATTTAGGTACGAGACGGGTTTTCCCTTCATATTGATATTAACATGTTATAATTCGCCAACCGCATTACTTCCCCTTGCATTTCTACAGTATTAATTACACTGCGAGTGGGAAAAGAACTAGAGGATATTTGTGTTTATTAGTGTAAGATAGGATTTTATTTCATCGAGTGATCACCGAAATACACACTAATAAACACAAATCTTCTCTTTCTTTTATGCTTTCCAATGATTTCGGCTAATATAATAGTTGTTATCAAATTTATTCATTTTAACTGCCCCTGTCGGGAGCCTCATTTCTCTACAATACACAACCGCACAACCACTTATGCTAGTGTAACGCCCGTAATAAGAAATAGTTAGTTTACAAGATAGTTTATGTTTGCTGTCAAAATTCAAAACTGCAGACTAAACAAATTCATTAGAATATATTACTTTATAATAAACTGTTCATGATTGTCAGAAAATAGCTAAAATACAAAGGTACAACAAACCGCGGAGGAATACGAAACTCAAGCAGCGGCAGAGAAAATGCCATATTCTACTGTTTGAAAACAGTTGAAGATGGGTTGTTCATTCACTGAGAAAACTCAATCATTCATTGGAGAATACAAAAGAAAGGTCAGTGGTTGATCATTGATTGGTTACACAACTAGAATATAAGGACATGAATGTGGCCTTGGTTTAAACATATTTATTCCACTATATATATACATTCACAAAACAATACATGTACACAACATCAAAGAAGTACGTATATAGGAAATGATTAAAACGGAAGCAGAGCTTATATAGTTTCTCTCCTTGAATGTGATCTTGGTTAATTGTTTGATGAATCAGTCACCGATTGTTGTAATAAATTCACCGAAATAAATTCGATCTTTTTTTTTTTGTGTGTCTGGTGCCTGTGGTTATGTGTGTTTGTTTGTGTGGTTTTTACTTTTTAGTAATAATATTTTATTCAAATTTATTTCGGTATCAGGTTGTTATCAAGTTATCTCGGGTCAATACCTATCTGTCATGAATCTAGCCGCGTAATGCACTATCCTCCAAAATCTAAAATAACTAATCTCTTCAGGAGGCGTCGCTCATATGGGCAACCGGTAGCGACGATAAATAAACGTAAAACACACACACGTAAAAACCTCTAAATAACATGGCACAATAAGGAACTTGTTACCTCTTTATATATCTTGTGTTTCGTTTCGACAAGATTTATCTCAACCAGGTGACAATTCTACACATCTGAACAGCTGATACATTGCTGTTGCAAGCTAAAATGTAATATATATGTGCATGTATATGTAAGTAAAAAGTAAAGTGTTTGTTTATTATAGTGTCACCCCTATTTAAAGGGCCAGTCATTTCTGACTTATGAGACACCTCTTTTTATGAACATCAGTACTTCCCGAATCCTATGCTTGTATGCCAGGCGCCGGGCTGGTAGGCAATCGGTAACCATTATTTAACTAGCTGGCGGCTCACCAACCGGCCATATCAGAACGAACCCATGACGAGATTCGAACCTTCGACCTCCCGCTCCGTAGGCGGACGCCTTAACCACTGGTATATCGATATGCAAGTGTGATTGTGTATATATAGAGAGATATGCACATAACCATTTAATAACCATTTATTCTGTATTGGTAAAGGTTATAAGAATGTGCTCATAATGCGCAATGTAATGCCTATTTGTACATTGTATATATTTTAATGTGTTGTCACGAATTGTTGTTTGTTTTTGTTGTTTTTGTGGGGTGTTTTATCAAAAAAAATTTAAAAAATTAAAAAACAAATCAAATAACTGTTATAATATTTGCTAAGCAAGCCAATCCCTGTATATGTTATATTGGAAATGTTCTTTAAATTGAATGCGAAATGTATGATATTAAAATGATTACCCTCAATGCGCCTCAACATTTTATACTTTTATCCTTCAGTTGTTGGATGGATCTACCTGCATTCTACTACGCCTTTGTGGTCCCCATCACGTGTATCATCATAATTAACATCATTATCTTCGTCGTCACCATTGTCAGTATCTTCCGACGAGGTAAAGGGTTGCGTAGCAACCAGAAGAAGCACAAGATGGCGATAACAAATCTACAGGCCGCCATTACTAGCTTCATTTTGCTTGGTACGTTGTCTTTATACCCTTATAACTGTTTCGTTGGTGTGTGTGAAGCTTGCTAGAGTCATTTACACTATGATCGAACATATCTTTATGAGGAGAGATACCTTGTATTACTATGTTAGAGCTACAAACAAATGTACAAGTTGTCTCATGTTTCATTAGAAGTTTGGAGTTGAATATAAAACACTGTGTAGTTTTGCGTTTCATTAATTTGACTTGCATGTATCGGTCGAAAATAAATTGTTTATCATTTTTGCATAGGGCATGGAATGTGTGTGTTTTACGTTTATTTATCGTCGCTACCGGTTGCCCATATGACGGATGCCTCCTGAAGAGATTAGTCATTTTAGATTTTGGAGGATAGTGCATGACAGAGTCTCCTCTGGTTCATTTACGTGCACGGTGTAAAGCACCGACACGAGACCTCGGTTTAACGTCCCATCTGAAAGACTGTTTATTTTATTAGGGTCAGACGGGGGATCGAACCTGTGATCCCTGGATTACCAGTCCAGCGTGTTACTACGGTAGCGACGATAAATAAAAGTAAAACATTGAGAGTTTACATTGTGCTCATAGGTAGAACCATGGCAAACTGGAACCCCGCTTACACTTTAAACAGCAAATATGTATTTTACACCCAAATAAATGCACCTCAAGTTGATCGTATACCTTCAATGTATCCTAGACTCTGAATCTAAATCTCAAGTATTAACTTATGTTTCAGGTTTGACGTGGGTGTTCGGATACCTGGCTATCTCAGATGCCCGTGTGCCCTTCCAGTATGTATTTACCATCCTGAATTCTCTACAAGGCTTCTTCATCTTTATACTGTTTGTTGTACGGAAGAAGAAGGTCCGGGAGCAGTGGTACTTCATCTGCTGTAATGGCATGGAGAAGGACCGGGTGTCAAGATCACTGTCTGCTTCAAACTCTCTACCTAGCACTTACAGGTAAGCATTTCGAATATATTCCTCACACGCGCACGCACGCAGACACACACGCGCGCGCACACACACTCTCGCGCGCACACACACGCACACACAGAGGCACATACACACATACACACACGCGGGCACACACGCACACAGAGACACATACACACATACACACACGCGGGCACACACGCACACAGAGACACATACACACATGCACACACGCGGGCACACACACACACACGCATACACGAACACACGCGCGCACATGCACGCACACGCCCGCGCGCGCACACACACACACGTACATGCGCGCACACACACACGCTCGTGCACACACACGCACACAGACGCATACACACGCATACACACACACGCGGGCGCACACACGCATACACGAACACACGCACACACACACACACAGACACACGCGCACACACACGCACACACACGCGCACACACGCACACACACGCACACACACGCACACACACGCAAACACACGCACACACACAATAGGATATATAATGTCGAGATATATATTATAAGATGAGAAAGTGGATGAAAAGTTATAGCATGTTGTACAACATGTACAAGGAAAGATAAAAACAAAGGAAACCACTTAAAGGGGATCTGCATACTTTTAGGGAGTATTCAGGGGCAGTAACTGACCGATGTCTCACGTTGTCATGTTGCCTGTCTTAAGCCTACATCAGGCAACTTAGATCATGTTGCAATTGCCACATGGACTATGTAGCAACTTCACTGTGTCTGATCTTCAAGTGTCTACATCTTAATCATAAGTATCTAGTTAATGGTGTAACGGGGAGGGCTGTAAATAATGTTGTTATAACTTGTAGCCCAACCCATTTGCTTTTTTCCCCACGACAAAACAAATGTATCATATACTGCAATCATATAATTACATATTAATCTCTGATTTGTTCTTAGTATTTTTTTGAAAACTTGCGAACATTCGAACGAGTCAACCACTATATTCAATGTGTGTTTTACGTTTATTTATCGTCGCTACCGGTTGCCCAAATGTGCGACGCCTCCTGAAGAGGTTAGTCATTTTAGATTTTTTGAGGACAGTGCAATGATACAGAGAGAGACCCATTCCAGAGTCTCCTCTGGTTCTATTACGTGCACGGTGTAAAGCACCGACACGAGACCTCGGTTTAACGGTTTATTAAGGTCAGACGGGGGATCGAACCTGCGATCCCTGGATTACCAGTCCAGCGTGTTACCACTGTACTATATATCCATCTGTAACTATATTCAAGTTGATTTCGCAATGATGTGCATAGCCTTGCCATGCACATTTCTCCAACGCCTAACAAATTAACATTTATATGAAAGTAACCTAATATTCTCTATGTAATACCTAGGAAACGCAGTTAGAGACAATGAATAAAGTCAGTCAATTTAGCTTATTTAATTTCCAAGAAACCAATTTTCCTTAGAAAACTGCAACATTTGATTCAGTCTGCAACTAAGGATGAACTTCTCTAGTGTCTCACAAAAGTGCAATAATCAGTGGCTTAGCTTATATAACACGCTGAAGGCCCGGGCCTGCAGATTGTCTGGCTTAGCTTATATAACACGTTGAAGGCCCGGGCCTGCAGATTGCCAGGCTTAGCTTCTATAACACGTTGAAGGCCCGGGCCTGCAGATTGTCTGGCTTAGCTTATATAACACGTTGAAGGCCCGGGCCTGCAGATTGCCAGGCTTAGCTTCTATAACACGTTGAAGGCCCGGGCCTGCAGATTGTCAGGCTTAGCTTCTATAACACGCTGAAGGCCCGGGCCTGCAGATTGTCAGGCTTAGCTTCTATAACACGTTGAAGGCCCGGGCCTGCAGATTGTCAGGCTTAGCTTCTATAACACGTTGAAGGCCCGGGCCAGCAGATTGTCACAGAAAGTTAACAAGTCCAAATAGGCCATTGATACATTAATGAGTGGATTTAAACGTGCCATACACCTAGTTCTCATGCGACGCATATTATCCACAGAAACGACACTCCCAAATAAAATCGGCTTCATTGTTAAATTAGTTATACAAATTTATTTTAGAAACTCTTAAAACTTATAATAATCACTCTTGAGACCTCATTCCTGATGGAATACATCGCCACGAGGAAGAGAGAAGAAGCAATGTGGAATTGCCTAAGGGAACAATCGTAATTGCTCCAGTGGGGCTCGAACCCCGGGCCTTTCGCACCTGCAGCGACTGCGCTCCCACAACGCTATCACGACGTCCACAATATTAATAAAACATGTTAAAAGTGATGCATATACATTAATTGCTTTGCTGTTATGTGTTGAGAGGCGAATGAAATGCGACTAACCTAGTCAAATTAGATGTCCGATTAGCACAGTGGTTAGCACGCTCGCTTCTCATCGCGAGGGAGAGAGAAGAGTGAAATGTGGAATTTAAATGCCTTGTGTTAGGGTACCATCGTAACGGTTCCAGGTGGACGCGAACTCCAAGGTCAAAACACGCCCGGCTTTGTGATGACATAACCTTCTGGAATTATTTCCATGTGAACAATATATTTAGGATGGAAGACAAAAACAGTTAGTTTACTAATAGCCAAATGTAAACATATACTGGTCGGAAGACAAAACAGTATAGCCAAATGTAAACATATACTGGTCGGAAGACAAAACAGTATAGCCAAATGTAAACATATACTGGTCGGAAGACAAAACAGTAGAGCCAAATGTAAACATATACTGGTCGGAAGACAAAACAGTATAGCCAAATGTAAACATATACTGGTCGGAAGACAAAACAGTATAGCCAAATGTAAACATATACTGGTCGGAAGACAAAACAGTATAGCCAAATGTAAACATATACTGGTCGGAAGACAAAACAGTATAGCCAAATGTAAACATATACTGGTCGGAAGACAAAAGCAGTATAGCCAAATGTAAACATATACTGGTCGGAAGACAAAACAGTATAGCCAAATGTAAACATATACTGGTCGGAAGACAAAAACAGTAGAGCCAAATGTAAGCATATACTGGTCGGAAGACAAAACAGTATAGCCAAATGTAAACATATACTGGTCGGAAGACAAAAGCAGTATAGCCAAATGTAAACATATACTGGTCGGAAGACAAAAGCAGTATAGCCAAATGTAAACATATACTGGTCGGAAGACAAAAGCAGTATAGCCAAATGTAAACATATACTGGTCGGAAGACAAAACAGTATAGCCAAATGTAAACATATACTGGTCGGAAGACAAAACAGTATAGCCAAATGTAAACATATACTGGTCGGAAGACAAAACAGTATAGCCAAATGTAAACATATACTGGTCGGAAGACAAAACAGTATAGCCAAATGTAAACATATACTGGTCGGAAGACAAAACAGTAGAGCCAAATGTAAACATATACTGGTCGGAAGACAAAACAGTATAGCCAAATGTAAACATATACTGGTCGGAAGACAAAACAGTAGAGCCAAATGTAAACATATACTGGTCGGAAGACAAAACAGTATAGCCAAATGTAAACATATACTGGTCGGAAGACAAAACAGTATAGCCAAATGTAAACCTATACTGGTCGGAAGACAAAACAGTATAGCCAAATGTAAACATATACTGGTCGGAAGACAAAACAGTATTGCCAAATGTAAACCTATACTGGTCGGAAGACAAAACAGTATAGCCAAATGTAAACATATACTGGTCGGAAGACAAAACAGTATAGCCAAATGTAAACATATACTGGTCGGAAGACAAAGCAGTAGAGCCAAATGTAAACATATACTGGTCGGAAGACAAAACAGTATAGCCAAATGTAAACATATACTGGTCGGAAGACAAAAGCAGTATACCCAAATGTAAACATATACTGGTCGGAAGACAAAACAGTATAGCCAAATGTAAACATATACTGGTCGGAAGACAAAACAGTAGAGCCAAATGTAAACATATACTGGTCGGAAGACAAAACAGTATAGCCAAATGTAAACATATACTGGTCGGAAGACAAAACAGTAGAGCCAAATGTAAACATATACTGGTCGGAAGACAAAACAGTATAGCCAAATGTAAACATATACTGGTCGGAAGACAAAGCAGTAGAGCCAAATGTAAACATATACTGGTCGGAAGACAAAACAGTATAGCCAAATGTAAACATATACTGGTCGGAAGACAAAAACAGTAGAGCCAAATGTAAACATATACTGGTCGGAAGACAAAACAGTAGAGCCAAATGTAAACATATACTGGTCGGAAGACAACAACAGTATAGCGAAATGTAAGCATATACTGGTCGGAAGACAAAAACAGTATAGCCAAATGTAAACATATACTGGTCGGAAGACACAAACAGCATAGACAAACGTAAACATATACTGGTTGGAAGACACAAACAGTATAGCCAAATGTAAACATATACTTGTCGGAAGACAAAACAGTATAGCCAAATGTAAACATATACTAGTCGGAAGACAAAAACAGTTAGTTTACGAATAGCCAAATGTAAACATATACTGGTCGCAAGACAAAAACAGTTAGTTTACGAATAGCCAAATGTAAACATATACTGGTCGGAAGACAAAACAGTATAGCCAACTGTAAGCATATACTGGTCGGAAGACAAAAACAGTATAGCCAAATGTAAACATATACTGGTCGGAAGACACAACCAGCATAGCCAAATATAAACATATACTAGTCGGAAGACAAAAACAGTTAGTTTACGAATAGCCAAATGTAAGCATATACTGGTCGGAAGACAAAAACAGTTAGTTTACGAATAGCCAAATTTAAACATAATTATACCGGTCGGAAGACACAAACAGTATAGCCAAATGTGGACTACTGCTTCATTTTGTAGCAAGAACTAATCCAAAGACTAAACCGTTCAGTTTGTTCTGACGGCATAAAGGGTAAGTAATAGTGTGGTTCATATTGTAACATGAACATACCAGACGACAAAAACATTTAGTTAATATTGTATTCTATTGCAGCACACATTGTATGCACGGTGAAATGCGCAATGATGTAATCCGAAACATTAATAATGTTTATTATCTTACTATTTTCAGCCAATGGATCGACCCAATATGGAGCCATCTTAGTTAATGAATAAAGTGACTACGTCGAATTCGTATATTCCATAACTGTGGTTGTGGTGTCCATAGGCAATACACGTAAACCCACATTGCTCCCTCCCTCATGACGATGGTGGAGGTGTCCATAGGCAATACACGTAAACCCACATCGCTCCTCTCTCCTCCCTCATGACGATGGTGGAGGTGTCCCTAGGCAATACACGTAAACCCACATCTCTCCTCTCTCATGACGATGGTGGATGTGTCCATAGGCAATACACGTAAACCCACATTTCTCCTCCCTCATGACGATGGTGACGGTATCCATAGGCAATACACGTAAACCCACATTGCTCCTCTCTCCTCCCTCATGACGATGGTGGCGGTGTCCATAGGCAATACACGTAAACCCACATTGCTCCTCTCTCCTCCCTCATGACGATGGTGGAGGTGTCCATAGGCAATACACGTAAACACACATTGCTCGTCTATCCTCCCTCATGACGATAGTGGAGGTGTCCATAGGCAATACACGTAAACACACATTGCTCCTCTATCCTCCCTCATGACGAAGGTGGCGGTATCCATAGGCAATACACGTAAACCCACAATGCTCCTCTCTCCTCCCTCATGACGATGGTGGAGGTGTCGATAGGCAATACACGTAAACACACATTGCTCCTCTATCCTCCCTCATGACGATGGCGGAGGTGTCCATAGGCAATACACGTAAACACACATTGCTCGTCTATCCTCCCTCATGACGAAGGTGGCGGTGTCCATAGGCAATACACGTAAACCCACAATGCTCCTCTCTCCTCCCTCATGACGATGGTGGAGGTGTCCACATGCAATACACGTAAACCCACATTGCTCCCTCCCTCATGACGATGGTGGAGGTGTCCACATGCAATACACGTAAACACACATTGCTCCCTCCCTCATGACGATAGTGGAGGTGTCCATAGGCAATACACGTAAACACACATTGCTCCTCTATCCTCCCTCATGACGAAGGTGGCGGTATCCATAGGCAATACACGTAAACCCACAATGCTCCTCTCTCCTCCCTCATGACGATGGTGGAGGTGTCGATAGGCAATACACGTAAACAACATTGCTCCTCTTCCTCCCTCATGACGATGGCGGAGGTGTCCATAGGCAATACACGTAAACACACATTGCTCGTCTATCCTCCCTCATGACGAAGGTGGCGGTGTCCATAGGCAATACACGTAAACCCACAATGCTCCTCTCTCCTCCTCATGACGATGGTGGAGGTGTCCACATGCAATACACGTAAACCCACATTGCTCCCTCCCTCATGACGATGGTGGAGGTGTCCACATGCAATACACGTAAACACACATTGCTCCTCCCTCATGACGATGGTGGAGGTGTCCACATGCAATACACGTAAACCCACATTGCTCCCTCCCTCATGACGATGGTGGAGGTGTCCATAGGCAATACACGTAAACCCACATATCTGCTCTCTCCTCCCTCATGACGATGGTGGAGGTGTTCATAGGCAATACACGTAAACCCACATCGCTCCTCTCTCCTCCCTCATGACGATGGTTGTGGTGTCCATAGGCAATACACGTAAACCCATATCGCTCCTCTCTCCTCCCTCATGACGATGGCTGTGGTGTCAATAGGCAATACACGTAAACCCACATCGCTCCTCTCTCCTCCCTCATGACGATGGTTGTGGTGTCAATAGGCAATACACGTAAACCCACATCGCTCCTCTCTCCTCCCTCATGACGATGGTGGAGGTGTCCATAGGCAATACACGTAAACCCACATATCTCCTCCCTCATGACGATGGTGGAGGTGTCCATATGCAATACACGTAAACCCACATCTCTCCTCCCTCATGACGACGGTGGAGGTGTCCATAGGCAATACACGTAAACCCACATCTCTCCTCTCTGATGACGATGGTGGTGGTGTCCATATGCAATACACGTAAACCCGCATCTCTCCTCTCTCCTCCCTCATGACGATGGTTGTGATGTCCATAGGCAATACACGTAAACCCACATCTCTGCTCTCTCCTCCCTCATGACGATGGTGGAGGTGTCCATAGGCAATACACGTAAACCCACATCTCTCCTCCCTCCTCAGTCATGACGATGGTTGTGGTGTCCATAGGCAATACACGTAAACCCACATCTCTCCTCCCTCATGACGATCGTTGTGGTGTCCATAGGCAATACACGTAAACCCACATCTCTCCTCTCTCCTACCACATGATGATGGTTGTGGTGTCCATAGGCAATACATGTAAACCCACATCTCTCCTCCCTCATGATGATGGTTGTGGTGTCCATAGACAATACACGTAAACCCACATCTCTCCTCTCTCCTCCCTCATGATGATGGTTGTGGTGTCCATAGGCAATACACGTAACCCACATCTCTCTCCCTCATGACGATGGTAGAGGTGTCCATAGGCAATACACGTAACCCACATCTCTCCTCCCTCATGACGATGGTAGAGGTGTCCATAGGCAATACACGTAACCCACATCTCTCCTCCCTCATGACGATGGTAGAGGTGTCCATAGGCAATACACGTAAACCACATCTCTCCTCTCTCCTCTCTCCTCTCTCCTCCCTCATGACGATGGTGGAGGTGTCCATAGACAATGCACGTAACCCACATCTCTCCTCCCTCATGACGATGGTGGAGGTGTCCTTAGGCAATACACGTAACCCACATATCTCCTCTCTCCTCCCTCATGACGATGATAGAGGTGTCCATAAGCAATACACGTAAACCACATCTCTCCTCTCTCCTCTCTCCTCCCTCATGACGATGGTAGAGGTGTCCATAAGCAATACACGTAACCCACATATCTCCTCTCTCCTCCCTCATGACGATGGTGGATGTGTCCATAGGCAATACACGTAACCACATCTCTCCTCCCTCATGACGATGGTAGAGGTGTCCATAGGCAATACACGTAACCCACATCTCTCCTCCCTCATGACGATGGTAGAGGTGTCCATAGGCAATACACGTAACCCACATCTCTCCTCCCTCATGACGATGGTAGAGGTGTCCATAGGCAATACACGTAAACCACATCTCTCCTCTCTCCTCTCTCCTCTCTCCTCCCTCATGACGATGGTGGAGGTGTCCATAGACAATGCCGTAACCCACACTCTCCTCCCTCATGACGATGGTGGAGGTGTCCTTAGGCAATACACGTAACCACATATCTCCTCTCTCCTCCCTCATGACGATGATAGAGGTGTCCATAAGCAATACACGTAACCACTCTCTCCTCTCTCCTCTCGTAACCCACATATCTCCTCTCTCCTCCCTCATGACGATGATAGAGGTGTCCATAAGCAATACACGTAACCCACATATCTCCTCTCTCCTCCCTCATGACGATGGTAGAGGTGTCCATAAGCAATACACGTAAACCACATATCTCCTCTCTCCTCTCTCCTCCCTCATGACGATGGTGGATGTGTCCATAAGCAATACACGTAAACCACATTGATCTCTCCCTCCCTCATATGCTTTGTTCTATTTTTAGCAACGGAAGCAACAGAAACAGTCGAAAAACCGGCCGGGAACGTGATCGCTCAGATAGCACGAAAACAGTCCAGTCGACATACTCGATTACGTCAAATGGATATACAAATTATGGATACGACCATGGATACGACTTTCCCTTCAAAAGATACGACCGCAGAGCGTTCAGAAAATTCTAAATAACAATAATAAAAGCGTTATGTGTTATTTCCAGTAGAAACCAATTATTCTAGCGCTAATATTTCAGGATAGATTCCCAAAATTCTACTGCTACATTAAATTAATCATAGCGATTTTGGTTGAGTCATACTCATAAAAATGTCTCAAATATTATAGTATGTACATGTATATATGTATAATTCGTGCAATCACCGAAATAATATTTAGACGACGCATAGTGCATAAGTATAGTAGCCAATACTAGACACCTTGTTCAACGAATGGAAATTTCGAAATATTCAGCAGATATAGGTTTCTAAAACAATATGGTCTTTATATTGTCAGTAAATTGTGCGTGCATTATATTTAAATAGGCTGTGAAAATGTTAATAATTGCTTTCGAGTGATGGATATGGTTGGCATTTGTTTAGAGGCGGGTTGGTGAAACGCATCGTTCGAAAAATGTCATTTTAGTTTGTCTGTTCGTATATTTAGCTGGTATTCACGCGAAATATTTCTAGATATAGTTCAATATTGCCACAAATAGCCACATACATTTACAGGGCGAGTTTTGACATCCGAATGTGGTGATGCTGTTTTATTCAAATATTGGTACCTAAGAATGTGTGTGGGCTACCTCGAATTGACATTTTACCGATGTGTGTCTCGTGTGTCCGGTGTATGTCACGCATGGCCAGTTCATTAAGTGTTTAAAAGTCTGTAACACGTCACGTACGATCTTGGTTCTGTATTGGACCAGTCGATTGTGTCACATGTATATAGTGTATACAAATTTATCTTAGCTTGATTGCGAAACAAGTTCTTACAACTTATATTAATCACCCTCGAGACCTCACTCCTGATGCAACTGGACATACATTTAAACCTGAGGCCCTGATTACGTCTTGCTGATTCTTTGGCTGGGGTATCGGTGTATGCTATCATGCTATTGTATACCACATGTCATACATAAAAAATACCACTATCTCGATACCCCGTCTGACCCTAATAAAATTAACAATCTTTCAGATGGAACTTTAAACCGAGGTCTTGCGTCGGTGCTTTACATCATGCAAGTAAAAGAACCAGAGGGAATTCTGGAATGGGTCTCTGTTTGTATCATTACACTATCCTCCAACAATCTAAAATGACTAATCTCTTCAGGAGGCGTCGCTCATATGGGCAACCGGTAGCGACGATAAATAAACGTAAAATACCACGGTCATTCTCATAGCGTGTCTTTGCATGCATGGGCTGTATGCTAAATATGTTCGTTGTGTTGTTTGAGATTTCAATGGGAAATATTCCCCGTAAATGAAAGAACCATCCTTAAACTAGTTGAACGTTATATTTATTGATCGTAAGTTTTATTAAATTTCAAATCATTTCTCCTGTTCTACGACAAATTCTATCAAACAAGATATGCGAGTTGTCCCGTAACGATAGCAATTGTGCTGTGATCTTTCTTACAAAGTAATTACTTCCTTTACATCAATCTGTATTAGTCGTATGATGGCGAACACAATGTCGTTTTATTTGGGAAATTTTACCTCTCAAATCAAATTTAAACGACTGCCGTCTCTACATCAGGAAATGGATGTCTTGAGTGCATACTATTAAAGATTATTATGACTCACGTGACTACTCAATGCAAAATTGCCAATATGTCCATCAGTCAATATTATTTACTATTCGCCTCCGAGATAAAATTTACCGGTCAATATTTTCGGTAATATTGGCAAACTTTTGCTTCCAGTCTTATTCAGTAAAACGCTCATTGGGCTTTTACTAAAAACAAAGCGTCTCTATTAATCACTAGACGCTTATTGAAATGCATACATAAAGCTGACGCCTCGGCTAATATACATGTCCTAGTGGTGAAATTATGCATAGTGCCCACTCAGGGAAGCAATAGTTATATAATATGACATAGTGACAGATGAACGTTACGTATTACATGTATTTCAATCAGAAATATGTATGAAACTAAACCAAAACCCAGATAATACAGTGGTATAGCAGTGCGCATATAATTGTATCAATTCATATGACGTAGAAAAACTATGCGTCGTTTCCGATGGTAAAATATCTGTAATTACATTATGCTCAGACTCATATTAGTTATGTATTTGACGAAACATATCTACTGTGCACACGAAAATACGTCAATAACAATCACGTAAATGTCTCAAGCTACGTGTCAACTCGAAGTCTCATAGCTATATATATGTGAGTATACACACCTCTCTGTGTCCGAACATATTACGTCGTACGTCTTAGTGTTTGATAAATGTATCATGTTTAAATGTCTCATTTTACCATTTGTGATATTATTAATAATTATGTTATTAAATATATATTTAATATTAGATACATATTAGAATGTGTATGCTATGCATTGTACACACTAGCTTTGACTAATTTAATTTATGTTGTTGTTGTCGTTGTTGTTTTGTGTATACATGTATACACATGGTTACGCTTCTAATTAGAATATAATTGTCTTCGTTTGTCAAGCCATTATATTATATGCCTCCGCTGGAGAATCTCTACCGGGCTACAAAAATCATTTTTGAAGAGAAATTAAAACAATAATTTTGAGGGGGGGGGAACAGCAGACAACACTCTTCCTTTGCAACATTGTATGGGTTAATATTATACTATTACTATGCGTTATATGGAAACACAGCCATAACTGATGTCGCATTGCATTATTTTTGTCACATTATTTCCGGTCAATTGCGAGTATACAATCTACTGTTGTACCAATTTGTAATACATTAAAATCTGACCTACATATATATATAAATGTCTTCAACGTTCTATATCACTATAGCGCTGATATGTTTCACTCAATTCCAAGAAATATGTCTAAATATTTGTTTTTTCTCCAATGTCCTAATGTACCGTATCGTCCAAAAAGAGTAGCTTTATAGTTTCGCAGACTAGTCTGCAACGCAAGGCTACATCTCAGCCTGGTGATTACAGTGACATACGTCGTCTCCCAGGAGAATTCTAGTAACAATAGTAAACATTCTGAGCAACTCTGTAATTAGTGTACATACTTGAAACCCGGTGCTGCAGGATTGATGGAGCAGACTGCAGGTACCAATGTTCCTGTCAGAACATGTGATGTATGCGTTTGTCTGCCGTAACATCACTAAGAAACATCTAATTCAACAGAAGTAAAAAAGATATATTCCTGTTCAATATCGCTGTCATAATTTCTAAGAAATTGTTATTATGTTATTGTACTCGATGAACAACAATTATTACCAAAATGTCTCAGTAAATAAATGAAATCAAAGACATTTTGAATGTATTCGAAAATAAAAAAATTGTTTTCGTTTTTTTGACTATCCTACTATTTCTTAGAAAAATATTATCTCGAATTTGCGTCGAACATCGTTAGGTTTTTTCCGTAGCAACCAACATTCTAGTGATGTAATCGTAATCTAAATAAGGTCTAAAAATAGCGCATCGTATGCAAATTAGCATGAGCGATTGTTTCTGAGCATGTTCGTGTGACGTGTCAATGGTGGGTGTTTCGTGAATTGACATGTTTGTGTCCAGTTCCAGCCGTTTAGAAAGTCACAACAGCGACGAACTGAATGTGCGTAAATCAGTTTACAATGTCTTATTCACATTACATAGATAGATAGATTCTTTATTATCCTCCATTATAGGAGAGCTAACACATACATGTATAATACAGATACATTTATAATATTACAACTATTATTGAATACGAACAGACATTGTGATATCACGTAATTAAACTCTATACATGTAATTACAAAAACAACCAACACGAAAAACCATATAACAGATATGCAACATTGTGACAAGAATGTCCAGTCTCGCATAACAAAATCGAAACATTGATGTAACTATAATATCGGATGCCGAGAGTACACCTTACCGAAACGAAACATAAGGTGTAAACAGGAACTCAAATGTTAATACTTCTTGAACAGGAATATATATTTAATGTTAGAAGTTAATTGATTTTCTTTGCAGTTATACATATTACCAGTATAAATTAGGTATGATCGTCGTCGTCGTCGTCGTCGTCGTCGTCGTCGTCGTCGTCAGCCGTCATTTGTATTGCCATGACGTGTATACCTAAATAGTTATGTTTCATTCAATTTGGGGGAAATACATCAGAAAAAAATATCCTGGATGTTGTCTCAATGTGTGTGTGTGTCTATGTTATTAAAGTGTATATTTATGTTCCGTTAGGGCCATCACGGTATCGTACATAATTCAGCAATGCGATCGTATCGTACTATGACCTTCCTGGGTTGTTTACATACCGTGTTGGCCCTAACGGAACACCATAGTCTTGATTGTATTATTGTGGTGTTTTAATTTATAGATTGTTAATATATGATTGATATATTATTGTTTGACTGATTGATTGGTCGGTTGGTTGGTTGGTTGACTGACTGACTGACTGACTGACTGACTGACTGACTGACTGACTGACTGACTGACTGACTGACTGACTGACTGACTGCTTGCTTGCTTGCTTGCTTGATTGATTGATTGCTTGCTTGCTTGCTTGCTTGATTGATTGATTGATTGGTTGATTGATTGATTGATTGATTGATTGATTGATTGATTGATTGATTGATTGATTGATTGATTGATTGATTGATTGATTGATTGATTGATTGATTGATTGATTGATTGATTGATTGATTGATTGATTGATTGATTGATTGATTGATTGATTGATTGATTGATTGATTGATTGATTGATTGATTGATTGATTGATTGATTGATTGATTGATTGATTGATCGTGACTAGATTGTCTTTTTCTTATGTATTACGACATCTGACAGATAGCATTATTTTGTACAAAGATGATTATATAACGAATAAATATAAAAATGTAATAGTATTTGTAGTACATAGGATCCCGAAACATTAGGAAAAAATGGCGGCTGAACTGTGCGTGGTCTCTCTGTCCCAACAGACTGACCGCAGTTACAATCTGAAAATGGGCAGATATATAGAGAATATATCACTAACGTTTGTCCAGTTGTTATAGACCCTGTAGTAGCAAGTACAAGTACGTTCACAGATATGCTCACACATCTCTCCCGTGTATGTTTTACGTTTATTTATCGTCGCTACCGGTTGCCCATATGAGCGACGCCTCCTGAAGAGATTAGTCATTTTAGATTTTTGGAGGATAGTGCAATGATACAGACAGAGACCCATTCAAGAATCTCTTCTGGTTCTTTTATGTGCACGGTGTAAAGCAACGACACGAGACCTCGGTTTAACGTCCCATCTGAAAGACTGTTAATTGTGATCGAACCTGCGATCCCTGGATTACCAGTCAAGCGTGTTACCACTGGACTACAGATCCGTATGTATATCTCTCGCGTTGACTCCGTGTGTTTACTAGTATTTCTGCTTTGCAGGTTTTTTGTTTTTGTTTACGTTTATTTATCGTCGCTACTGGTTGCCCATATGAGCGACGCCTCCTGAAGAGATTAGTTATTTTAGATTTTGGACGCTAGTGCAATGATACAGACATAGACCCATTCCAGAGTCACCTCTGGTTCTTTTACGAGCACGATGTAAAGCACCGACACGAGACCTCGGTTTAACGTCCCATCTGAAAGACTGTTAATTGTATTATGGTCAGACAGTGGATCGAACCTGCGATCCCTGGATTACCAGTTGTCTACGCGCGCTAAATCTATATCCATATGCAGATGGCATGTACATCAGCAGAAATTATTTATAAACGCTGGAAATTTGAAATAAATAATGAAACTAGTCCAGTATATGGTTTATCTGGTGTGCTAGTGGGCATACACTGTACGGGTGTTCTAACTAGACCTTTTTCAATTTGATTTTGTTCAAATTTGGTTAAAAGTATTGGTTTGAATTTTTTCACCTTATCATAATAATAGAACGGCAATATAAAAATTGTAAATTCATACACCGTGACGATTGCCCACACGTGCACGTGACCACGGGTATGGTTACATCAATATGCACGAGAATTCCATGGCATGTGCAGAAAATCGATATTCGTGTTCATTTCAATGTTCTATTACGGAAACACTTAGGTTTCGGTAAGTATTAATTCTTGCCGAGATTATGCTGTTAATTTGAGTGAGTTTTCACTTTGTTTGAATTTTATTTGATTTCATTGTCGCCATTTTGCGAATTTCAATTTGATAATAGTGATTTTTCACTTGAAAAGTTTGATCATTTATTGAAGTTCAATTGAAATGAAATTTCACTGAGATAGGTATTACATGTTAATTTATATATATTCCAAATTTCAACCCAATCGATGAATAAATGGTGGGACAATCGCCGATTATCCAAAGGTCTAGTTAGAATATCCTTTCAGGGTAGATTCATACAACTGTGTCCATCTATTCTTGGAATGTTACTCTAATAACTGTCCATTCTGTAAAACTAGAAGCATCGAGAGCCTTTAAGAAACACTGGCTATTTTATGGCTTATTATGGTTTTATTTTACGGCTAATTGTTGTTGATTACATTTTTTTACTGAGTTACCTGGACAGAAAATTATTAAACAAACACATCGATTTAGCTGATTACTTTATATAAATTTATGCGTACGCTATTGCTATTTGACTTAGTGGATGCGCGTAACTATGCTTCAGGTGCGAAAGAGCCGAAGTTCGTGCCCCGCTGGAGCCGTTACGAGTGTGCCCTTAGGCAAGGCATATAAATTCCACGTTTCCTCTTCTCTCTCCCTCGGGACGATGGATTCCATCAGGAATGAGGTCTCGAGAGTGATTAATATAAGTTGTAATAACTTAAATGTATCGCAATCGAGCTATAATAAATTTGTATAAATTTTAGTTAGTAACTCTCCAGTATGTTCTCATTTTCATTCAGGCTTGGTCCTTGGGTGCAATTCTTGGGAAATTGGACAGGAATAGGAATTAGGTTAGGAATTTTGTTCAGTGTAGTTCAGATACGTTAATCAAGTATACACACACTTATAAGGTTGTAAAACAACAAATAAATTGCCTATTAAATACATAGTAAATAGTAAAAACATAGGGTTTGTTCATTTATATTTCCAATCTTTCATTTCTTCTGATACCACACTCACTGTTGAGGAGGTATTCAAATCAGACTGAAACACACCACGATTATTCACAAGTTTATGTTTCAAATAGCTAGTGCTCACCTGTGAATAACGTCACTGTGTTTACACACTGTATTCCTCCGCCAAATAATACAGTATACCAACCTTCAGTTTGCAATGGCCTGAATTCTTATACCACATCTTTTCTACACATCAACTAGTCTGAAGTCTTCTCAAGTCACATAATTTCATACTAAGCACAAAAACTATACACTACCTGTCATGAAAATGCATTTCTACGAAAAAGAAAAATATACTATATTAGTTAATGGGACTACATTCGACCGCGGATGCACTTCTGCCTATTTACGTATATGTAACCATACTTCCAGGATGTGAACGAACGATACAACGCTTTATGAAAGATTCTTCCCCTGAATTTACCTGCTTCGCTTTTTTTGGTATCCTGGTCAATGGTGAACAATTCAAATTGTTGTGTAGTTCCAGATAGGGACTATTTTTCCTGTCATTATCTATTTCTATTATAATATCTGTGTAACAATGCCCTTTCTTACGTAGCACAGATGGATTACGAATGCCGGAAATTACATTTTACACGGTGCGATATTGGTTGCAATTCTGCCGTTAATACAGATTTAGCGTAGCTCAATTTCGAAGCAAGTTCTTAAACCATTAGCTAAATCACTCTAGATACCTAATTCCTGATGGAATCCATCGCTATGAGGGAGAGAGAAGACGCAATATATGGAATTTAAATTCCTTGCCTAAGGGTACAATCGTAACGGATACAGGTAGGATTTCTTGGAATTCTGAATCCAGGAAATCCATCTATGTGGTGTTGTGATCTGTCAAATAGGTTTGTACACGTGGGGGCACGATATGATTGGTTAGTCCTCTCTGTAATAGACGTAGACAGGCGCTCGGGAAAGGCAGCTGAAGCAACATATTGCACAATAGCCCTAAAAGGGACCGCCTTCTAAAGAGCGGATACACGGTTTGTCACCTGGGAAGAACGAAGATGCCTCTCTAGTTGACAACATTAGCAACTTAGAAGACAACATAATCATCTTAGAGAAACCGGTCGCCCAAGATCCTCGGCTGCGGCGACTTTGAAATGAAACTACGACGACCCATATCAAGTAGACATTCGATGTCGTAAGGATACCATATAGTATATAGTACTCTGTACACTATTTCCTCTTCGTTCATGCTATGTATCTTACTCAACATTAGTTTGCTGGTCGGAGACCTCATTTTAATTCCATATATGAAACTGATTACAATATATCTCCATATCATAGGCGTTATGCAATATGTTGGCCAGGCAGGCGGATTTTTTATTTTATGCTTGTGGAAGATATGTCCGCGGCCCCAATATTTTGGCCAGGCAGGCGGATTTTTTATTTTATACTTGTAGAAGTTATGTCCGCAGCCCCAATATTTTGGCAAGCCTGGTGTATTTTTATTTTATACTTGTGGAAGTTATGTCCGCGGCCCCAATATGTTGGCAAGCCGGGTGTATTTTTATTTTATACTTGTGGAAGTTATGTCCGCGGCCCCAATATGTTGGCAAGCCGGGTGTATTTTTATGTTATACTTGTGGAAGTTATGTCCGCGGCCCCAATATGTTGGCAAGCCGGGTGTATTTTTATTTTATACTTGTGGAAGTTATGTCCGCGGCCCCAATATGTTGGCAAGCCGGGTGTATTTTTATTTTATACGATACATTGCAAGTGACGGCTATGTAGATCTACTATGGGTTCCTACGCACTGTACGCAGGGTGGGTATTAAAATCGTTTTTACAGTATCTACATCTTAATATTTTCCCGGGGGAGCATTCCACCTTGCTCCTCTAGCAGACTCGGGCCACTTCGTGGCCCTCATAATCCGCGGCCCCAATGTCAGCTGGCTTCCGACGCGCATGCTATGAGATCGATGTTCATTCCAACTGTGTATTGTTTCAGTATCTATTACATAGTATCCTGTAAATGGAATATGTCACTGGAACATTGTCGAACATTTTGTACATGATTGAGATGACCGTGTTTGTAGAATAGTTTAGGTTGTATGTACACAAATAGGCAGAAGTGCATCCGCGGTCCACTCGAATGTAGTCCCAATAACTAATATAGTTCATTTTTCTTTTTGGTAAAAATGCATTTTCATGACAGGCAGTGTATAGTTTTTGTGTTGTTTTTGCTACGCGCTCGTGAAAATATTTGAAATGTTCTCACTTCTCAATGAGATATATTCCATATTCACTCAAAACAAACAAATATCCTCTATATATACTTTCTCTAATTTTCAGTTTTAATATAACTATTCAATTCCAATGTGCATTTCTCACTTATAGTTATATCGTTTATTTGTATTTGATTTGTATATATGTCGAAGGCCCCATGGTAGATTAACTTTTGTCAAATGAGTTATCTCGTAAAATAAAGTCTTTATTATTATTATTACTACTATTATTATTATTATTATTATAAATAAATAAACGCGTTTTTTACTAAATTTAGATAAACCTAATGGCCAGTGACGCATAAGATGCTGACTATCGTGAGATTTGCACTTAGGTCATGGCGCATGCGCACAATGGGTATTGTGTATGCACACTTTGTTACTATTTATAGGAGCTTCAATTTTTAATCTGACTGATTTTATGAACAATGTTCCATAATCGTCTAAGCCATATACCATATACATCAATACGTGGTAGCTGTGGTATGGTACATGAAAAGGTGCTTAAGTTATCTAAAAGGTGATATAAAAACAATTGTCAGGGTCTGGGAAATATTGAGAGAGAAAAATTATAAAATGGGAGATTTATTTCACGATTTTAGCAAAGACAATATTTGTCAACAACACAAATGTGTCTTGTACACAGGCAGAATGGGACACGCCCTTATTTAAGTAATAGTAAAGCTGTGCTATTCTCATAAGAACAAAACAAAACATAAGTTGAAAACGCTATAAAACAAATTAAAACTCTCCCAAAGTTGTCAGGATCTGGGAAATATTTAAACAAATCTTTTAAAAAGTAGAGATTTATTTCACGTTTTAGCAAAAACAATATTTGTCAACAACACAAATGTGCCTGTATGCATAAGCAGAATGGGACACGCCCCTTATTTAAGTAATAGTAGAGGTGTAGTGATTCTCATAAAACCAATTACGATAACAAAAATAAGTTGAGAACGCTATCAGAGATGAAAATGGATTTCTATCACTTATGTGATCCAAATATAGACACTCATAATTGATAACAAATATATCAATGGAACTCTTAGAGACTGGATAAGAAAATGTTGTCATCTACGTAGACTGGAACCTGGCTGATCAATCATGTTTTAGATAATGACAAGTCTATTACAAATATACCCTAGGGGTAGATGAACGATTGCTAATTTCATTGACGATAGATAATTTATTGATATATCAGGAACACGAATGGAACATAAAAACAAGTTTCATGGAATAGAAACTGTCTGAAAGTATGAAAGCAATCGCAGTTGAATTTCTTTTTAGTAATCGAAGCCATGATGTATTTTGTAGTTAACTTAAATGCACGGTGTATTGCAAGGATATAGATCAGATCTTCAGGTGTGTCTTTGTATTTAGGACTGGTAATTTTTTAAAGCTTTATTTATTTTACAACGATTGCGAAGCAAGTTTTAACAACTTATATTAATCACTCTCGTTGGCGCGGATGAATGCGTAAATGTGGGAGGAAACCGGAGTACCCGAAGAAAACCCACCTGTCCGATCTGGCGACCACCGTACCATCTCACATACTTCCCTGTCCAGGGATCGAACACCAGTTGCATTGCTGAGAAGCGAGCATACTAACCACTGCGCTAATCGGACAGCTTGAGAATTGGTAGATACTAAATAAAACTATATATATATAAAACTATTAACATTGCTTGATATTTTGTTTCAATGAACAAAGAACAAATCGACAGTTGTTCAATTTCCAATAAACACCGGATAGAGCCGGTCAATTGTACGGCTGTTGAAGTTTACTCCACCGACAAAATAACACACACATTTATTCATTTATTCGTTCGTAGCATTACATTGGGCCATGTTAGAATGAACATAATATGTGTATTTTTCGTTGACTATACGACCTGTGTGGTTAATTCCTATGCTTAAAAACTCCAAACCGTGTTTTATATTAGCCGATAAACAAATAAAGCAAGTGGAATATTATTTCCTAATTAAGTAGTTTGCTTGTTTAGACATTGCAATTAGACTCGCTTCTCACCAATGCAACCCGGGTTCGATCCTCGGACCGGGTAGTATCTGAGATGGTACGGTGGTCACCAGATCGGACAGGTGGGTTTTCTCCGGGTACTCCGGTTTCATGATTTGAAGTCAGCGATCTGAATCACTCCGCCACATGGGCCAAAGGCGACGAATGTCAATGAATGAAATCTAGAAATGTACATGCATTTTAAACTGTGTTCCCACATCAGTTTCTAACTGGTTGACTACTTTTCAGCTTTAACATTACCATGTAATTCCAATGTGTTTTTACTTATAGTCTTATCTTTTGATTGCATTTGATTGATATATATATACTAGATGACATAGAAAACGCACACCTACATTATATACTAGAGGACATAGAAAACTCACACCTACATTATATACTAGAGGACATAGAAAACGCACACCTACATTATATACTAGAGGACATAGAAAACGCACACCTACATTATATA
>CM026398.1:14801390-14912061 GCA_014843695.1 Archivesica marissinica
AAACCAGATTAGCTTACTCTTAAGTGCTGAGCATCAATGCATGCTTAATGTTTATCCGCATGTTTAGCACAATGAACAGCATGATGACGAAGTTGTGTAGCACTCCGAATAGTAAGCGCATTTTTAAACATAAACCGAGCGCCTGAGATGGTCATATATTCGAACACTCACAGAAGTTGTCGTGTAGCGCTCCGAATAGTAAGTGCATTTTTAAACATAAACCGAGCGCCTGAGATGGTCATATATTCGAACACTCACAGAAGTTGTCGTGTAGCGCTCCGAATAGTAAGCGCATTTTTAAACATAAACCGAGCGCCTGAGATGGTCATAATATTCGAACACTCACATCGAACCTATATTTAATAGGATCCATTTTTAACACTGGTTTAGAATGATCAGTGTAAGCTGTTAGTGAACACGTAAGATTCCCCGAACAACAATGCATTGCTTTCCGTCGTCCAGTGCTTGGTCGGAAAAATAACCCTCCTCTGAACCTAAACTTAATCAATGATTTACCTAACTCCATTCTGTCACGACATGTAATAAATAATTTCTTGGAAGGGCAAAAACTCGCTGCACCGTTTCAGTTTTAAATCACTCATTCCTAGGACAGCTGCTATTGTTTTATTTGTTTTCTCGTCATTAACTTGTCAATTACTAGTTGTAATACGTTAATACGTAATGTGAATTTGTCACCAATAAAACAACCTATAAAAACTATATTTGACGTATTGCCATTGATAGATTTTTACAATATTCTTTTTATTTTTGGAATGTTTACTCAAATCGCGAGGCAAAGAGTGTGGAAACACTGATAAAGTAATGTCAATATTGCTACACCATCGTCAATAATCACATATTTACGTTTATTTGTCGCTGCTATCGGTTGCCCATATCAGCGACGCCTCCTGAAGAGATTAGTCATTTTAGATTTGTGGAGGATAGTGCAACGATACAGACAGAGACACATTCCAGAGTCTCCCCTGGTTCTTTTACGTACACGATGTAAAGCACTGACACGAGACCTCGGTTTAAAGTCCCATCTGACCCTTTCAGATGGGGGATCGAACCTGCGATCCCTGGATTACCAGTCCAGTGTGTTACCACTGGACTACTGATCCGTCCTCACATCATGACTGTGCAAAGGAGAATATGTATGGTCAGTGTACGACAAATTTTTTAAGGACTTGGTTGCCCACTGGGCAACCAGAATTTTGATCTGGTTGCCCAGGATTTTGACGTGTTTGTCCAGTATTTTTCTCTGTGGCCTTAATGTGACTAGCTGATGTTTCGTGCTTCTTAAGCGGGTCCACCCTCATGTTCCTGCTGCCAGTAAAGAGGTGACTGCTTGTCGGCCAAACTTGGGTTATCTGTGCACGAGAAACAGTGCATAACACCACACGCACTATCAGGCTTGCCATTATCTTCGTCTGTATATCGCAGCCAAGGAAATGTTACTTTCCATGATGCCTGGAATCTCCGAACACGGGTATTTTTGTCATACTCCTTGTCCGTAAACTTGGGGCGTTTCGTCACTTTAGAATTAGATGATGATGATGATGCAGAACGTTTTTCTGAAGACGAAGGAGACTGCGTTGGTGTTGGTGAATCCACTGACCGGATAATGAAACGATCCATCGTAACTAATCGAAAGTAACATTTATTTAATTCAAAATTCACTAAAGAACTGCGCTAAACCTAAATTTAAATAACTAAATTTATAAACATCAAGTTCACAACACAATGCTCCATCAACGCGCAAAATCAGCATCGGAAATAATAAAAGTAATTGAAATGGTCTGGATTTCGCAGTTTGTTGTGCTCGCCATTTTTTGTTTTACCGTTGGTTCTCGGCATTCGGCAAACACTGCAATTAAAAGCTGGTACACATTGACAAACTGTTTCCCGGCCACTATATGATATACCTCTGTAATCGGGAACCGGCATAATACGTCATCAATTAAAATACGCGGAGCATAGAAATCTTGACCGCGGAGTCAACATTTTTGGCTTAGCGAAATATTTGTTTTATAATATTTAACGGGATTTTCCGGGCAACTATTTTGGCATTTTTGGGGTTGCCCGGTGGGCAACTGCTTTTCAAACTTAGTTGCCCGCCGAGATATTTCAGTTGCCCGCGGGCTCCGGGCATAGGATTTGTCGTACACTGTGTATGGTGCTGCATGATTCGCACATGATGATTCAATACGTCTCATACGACATTTCACAGTACGGACTTAGCGGCATGCTAAATACATGCCCACCATATATGGGCCGAATTTAAGGACATTTAATTGTCTTATGTCAACCGATAAAAGAAGAGTTCTTGTAAGTATTTGTAAATATTTAAAGGAAGCCTATGTATTAAGAAATCAAATATTGTAACTTAAGTGTGTATGCATACTATCATATGTAAAGCTACTATATTCACGTAATATTGTTTCACTCATATTTGTTTGTGATTATAAATATGTATATATGATTATACTGTTCATTTTTTTTTTTAGTCATTAATTATTATATATTTTTTCATTTCATTTATTCATTTAGACGTATACATATAGTACATAGTCATAATTATATACATATTATACATACTATTTACACGTGATCAATGTCATACAAGCTAATTATACATGTATTGAGTAGAAATTTTAGAATAGATATATATTTGTTTTTAGAGAGGATAAACTTTAATATTCCAAATTAATTCGTATGTATGCAAATATACATGTGCATGTCTACTTGTTTATTCTGGGAAACAAGGTAAGTATATTGAATGTTGCTTACCGCTTATTCTACGTACAACTATATACAACTTGATCAACAACATTATTATACTGTATTTAATAACCTATTATAGAGGTTAATGCACTATGATATTTAATATCGAAGTTCTTATAGCAACAGCTTGTTTGTAGTATAATGCTAAGTTCAATAATATAGTTCTATTGTTTGATTGTAACAATTCAATACACTTTGCCATATTTGGTCTTACAAAGTAGTATTTTTTAATAAATTTGATTCGCAAATGCATATAGCATTTACAAACAAGTAAGAAATGATATTCATCTTCCAAATCTCTCGATTTACAGCATGAGCAAAACCGTTCGGTTTGTGGTATTTTAGTTTGGCCATATCTACCTGTATGAATTCGTAATGAATGAGCTGAAATTCTTAACCTAGTTATTAAGTATATAATGTAGGTGTGCGTTTTCTATGTCCTCTAGTATATAATGTAGGTGTGCGTTTTCTATGTCCTCTAGTATATAATGTAGGTGTGCGTTTTCTATGTCCTCTAGTATATAATGTAGGTGTGCGTTTTCTATGTCCTCTAGTATATAATGTAGGTGTGCGTTTTCTATGTCCTCTAGTATATAATGTAGGTGTGCGTTTTCTATGTCCTCTAGTATATAATGTAGGTGTGCGTTTTCTATGTCCTCTAGTATATAATGTAGGTGTGCGTTTTCTATGTCCTCTAGTATATAATGTAGGTGTGCGTTTTCTATGTCCTCTAGTATATAATGTAGGTGTGCGTTTTCTATGTCCTCTAGTATATAATGTAGGTGTGCGTTTTCTATGTCCTCTAGTATATAATGTAGGTGTGCGTTTTCTATGTCCTCTAATATATAATGTAGGTGTGCGTTTTCTATGTCCTCTAGTATATATTAGGAAGATGAAGAATGCTTTATTTACACTTAAGTTTAACAGGTTCCCGTCTGTCACATTTAAACAAATTGACAATATATATAATACACCATTATGATATGCAATCATGGTATATATAGGACAAGTAGTGTTTTTCTTAATGTATTATACACCTGACATTAAAACATAAAGTGAAACTCATCGTCCACTTCGTTTGTATTACACAATAAACATACTTTAGTTTAGTTAAATACGATTTTTACCATATCGACCAGTTTCAAGACTTAATTTGTATGCTGCAAGCCTCAATGTTGTACCTCTTCTTAGAATTGTATCTAGGTACGATTCGTAACCAACATTGTGTGTGTTTTACGTTTATTTATCGTCGCTACCGGTTGCCCATATGAGCGACGCCTCCTGAAGAGATTAGTCATTTTAGATGGTTGATGGATAGTGCAATGATACAGACAGCCCCATTCCAGAGTCTCCTCTGGTTCTTTTACATGCACGGTGTACACTGTACAGCACTGACACGAGACATCGGTTTAATGTCCCATCTGATAGACTGTTTTAATTTTGTTATGGTCAGACGGGGGATCGAACCTGCGTAACCAACATTTATCTTAGAATGTTTATACAATACAATTACATGGCATACTAGGTCTGAAATAGGTCTGGAAATAAGAATGTATGCTGTTTGGTGTAAAAGTCGGAAAATCAATATGCAGAAATTAAACAAATAGCTTCTATCCAACGTATTTAAATAAATTCTCTAAGAAACCAATTTTCTATTAACTACTTACTGCTAAGTTAGACATTTTCTGCACGCCACGTTGGTTGTTCCTGAGAATCACACAGATTAATAGTAGGAAACAGTAGAGACTGGTCCTGGATTCCAAGCTGGATGGTGCATGTATATGACGCGCCTTGTAAAACGCTTAACTAAATGAAATAGAATATTATGTCACAGTCTTAGAATTTTGTCATGTATTAGTTCTTAGAATCATATCGATAGCATTCCTAAAGAAAATGAATTAGCCGGATGAGTTTTTGTTTTCCTTGAAAAAGGCTTTTTAAGCCGAAAATTAGGATGTAGAGGACCACATATATATAAGTATATACATAAAAAATTTAAAATATAAATTATGAAACTTTAAACTTGAAACTAGTAGTACTATCATTGTTATGGCCTTATTTATGACGTCATTTATTGCCTCATTTATATACTCATTCATTGATTATGTATTGCCTCAATTAAGGCCTTATTTATTACATACTGCAATGCTCCATTCATGGCCTCATTTCTTGCGTCATTAATTTTCTCATTCGTGACCCCATGTAGTGCCTCATTTATGACTCAATGTATTGCTTCATTTTATGGCCACATTAATTTCCTCATTGGTGACCCTATGTAGTGCCTCATTTATGACTCAATGTATTGCTTCATTGTATGGCCACATTTACTTCCTCATTGGTGACCCTATGTAGTGCCTCATTTATGACTCAATGTATTGCTTCATTTTATGGCCACATTAATTTTCTCATTTGTGACCCTATGTAGTGCCTCATTTATGACTCAATGTATTGCTTCATTTTATGGCCACATTTTTGTGGTTTTTGTTTGTTTTTTGGTTTTTTTGTGACCCTATGTAGTGCCTCTTTATGCCAATGTATTGCTTCATTTTATGGCCCATTTCTTCCTCATTTGTGTCTCAATTTATTTCTTCGTGTATTTCTTCATTGATTACCACATGTATTGCATCATTTGTGACCAAAAGTATTACATCATTTATTTCCTCATTTAACATTCGATTTGTTAGACAGTTGTGTGTAAGCGATGTCGGTTGTTGCGTAAACTAATTGCAATTAGAGAAAGCATTCACATGCAACTTGTGTATAATGTCATAGTTAATTGCAGTTTTCCTTTGCACGTCATGACAACGGAATTATTGCTGAGTATTTCTAAAGATCACGTTACAACATTTGGAAATCATGTTTAGAAATGCAACATTGCATTTTCTGCGAATGTCCAGTTTTTGCACCTCGGGTTCGTCGATCCTCGGACGGTGAAGTATTTGAGATGGTACGGTGGTCACAAAATCGGAAAGGCGTGTTTTCTCCGGGTAGCCCGGTTTGCTCCACGCGAAGGACCACATATATATATATATATACATCGGTGTTGTTCTTTTTGAGGTCCTAGACTTTAATGTTACAGCTAAGTTGGTTGTTCAAAGTGCAAGTCGCGCTTTATGTTTAGTTTAAACATAGTTTATTTCAAATCATACAGCATATACAGGTATATAGTGTACACAAAATGTAGGTACATGAATGAAAAGGGATTAGAACCGAAAGCTATTATAGCGTATAGAGGTCTTCTCCTATAGCGAGGTACTTAATGCAGTTGCGATATGACAGTGTCGTACTATTTTCTAAACTATTAATTTAAATTTTAAATAATGGTATGTAAACGTTTTAATCATGAACTGTAAATTAGAATATCCTTTATATATTAGGAGTGTTGATAGGTAAATGTAAATTACTGGATGGGTACCGTGTAATGTTTTCAACAAGCTATACGGCACTGTTGTTTGGCCTGTAATTGCGTATGGTTCCTCGATATGTGGATATCAAACATTTCGTTGTACAAATACAATCCAAACCCGTGCTATGAGTTTGTTCTTGATGTCGTCCAGATTACATTCAGGACAGCCGTTTCCAGTGAAATAGATAGATATATACTTTTATTTTCTCCAAATTCGGAGAGCAACACATTATAAACATACATCAATGTACATTGACTATATACATGTATCATACAGTGAGTGACAAGGCATACAATTACATACATATTTATATATATCATTATTTTGCACTTCATTTCCAGCGGTTATATGAACAGTTCATACACTATATCAAGCTGTCATATGAACAGTTCATACACTATATCAAGCAGACATAATTATGAACAGTTCATAAGATATATCAAGCAGTCTCATATGAACAATTCATACAGAATATCAAGCAGTCATATGAACAGTTCATACAATATATCAAGCAGTCATATGAAATGGGTTGGCAACCCCTCATTTCCGTCAATGCAAAACAATTACTACGAATAGCCAATCCAAATAACTCAAGATTGAACAACGAATCTGCATCATATACAACCTAGTTCTGATCTTGCAGAATATTGTAGCGTACCTGCCCCAATATCTAAACGTGTCTGTATACAAAGTGTGGAAACAAATTCATAACAAATTGGTATATCTCTATATAGCATTACTGGTACTACTGGGTGAGGTCGTAACAATTAAGAACTTACTATAATTTTAAGCAAGTATTTCAACCTTAGGAATACTGTAAACTGATTTTACCTACACGACATAGATCGGAATTTAGTAAATTTAGTGGTGTTTCACCAATCCATATTGAACCGGAAGTTATGAAAATCTAAAATTAGACGATCATAGCAGTCCATTTTGTGATGTGATAGAAGATGAAGAGCATGCTATATTAGAATGTACAATATCTAGTGATCTATGAACAGTACTATTTGAGAAGGCATTATAAGTTGACCAAAACTTCTGTAATAATATACTAATATGACAAAACTTTCATTTGTATTACTTTTCAGTTTTTCAAGTTATTCTGAAGCGAACGCGCTATTAATGCGCTATCACAGCTCTAACACTGCGCTATCACCGCGCCTCAACTGCGCTATCACCACGATTTTATTTAAAGTCATATTTCTGTTGTTTTCGATTAATTATAAAAAAGTGTTAATATATTGTAAACATATTCAACCTAAGATACAGTCGAACTTCGTTGCCTCGAACTCGGTTGGCTCGAACACCACCGTTGGCTCGAACATGTCGTCTGGTCCCGGCGATAATCTCTATATAATGCATAGTGTTCTACCTTCGATGACTCGAACACGGATGACTGATAATGTACATGTCAACTCTCCAGCTATTATTGGTAGAGGAAGACCCCCGGGTGCCCAACCCCGAGCAGTAGTTCAGGCACGGGCGAGCACACGGGTAGAACCACCGACTTACTACAAGCCAACATGATTAGAATTCGACACCCCCAGTGGAATCTACAGCGGTGAGGGGCAAGTGATTTGAAGTCAACGACCTTAACCACTCGGCAATAGAATATTGTATCCTAACATATTTGTGTGTGTTTTACGTTTATTTATCGTCGCTACCGGTTGCCCATATGAGCGACGCCTCCTGAAGAGATTGGTCATTTTCGATTTTGGAGGATAATGCAATGATACAGAGAGAGACCCATTCCAGAATCTCCTCTGTTTCTTTTACGTGCACAGTGTAAAGCACTGACACGAGACCTAGGTTTAACGTCCCATCTGAAAGACTGTTAATTTTATTATGGTCAGACGAGGGATCAAACCTGTGATCCCTGGAATACCAGTCCAGCTACGGAGGCCCCGGATGAAACTATATATACACTGTAGTCTAAACTAATGTTATTTATATCAGCATAGTTAATTTTCATTCAATATCAGATAATTACTAACCTAATAGTATGCGTAATCGTGATAGCACTGTGGTAGAGTGTTCGCTTCAGCTGGGAAAGGCACGAATTTTGCGCACAGCTGTAGCCGTTACGATTGCGTGTGTGTTTTACGTTTATTTATCGTCGCTACCGGTTGCCCATATGAGCGACGCCTCCTGAAGATATTAGTCATTTTAGATTTTGGAGGATAGTGCAATGATACACAGAGAGAGACCCATTCCAGAGTCTCCTCTGGTTCTTCTACGTGCACGGTGTAAAGCACTGACACGAGACCCCGGTTTAACGTCCCATCTGAAAGACTGTTAATTGTATTAGGTTCAGACGGGTGATCGAACCTGCGATCCCTGGATTAACAGTCCAGCGTGTTACCACTGGACTACAGATCCGTCCGTTACGATTGCGCCCTTAGGCAAGGCATTATATTACACGTTGCCTCTTCTCTCTCCCTCGTGGGGATGGATTGCATCAGGAATGAGGTCTCCAGAGTGAATAACATAAGTGATATAAACTTGTTTCGTAATCAAACTAAAATATATGTGTATAGGCTAAAGGGAATAGTCGTCGTACATAGACAGTCAAGCTGAAACTAACTGCGATAGTAAAGAAGCTGAAATTAATGCTAAGTGGCCAAGACAGGAAGCAAACTAAAATAAATGTGTATAAGCTAAAGGGAATAGTCGTCGTACAGAGAGTCAAGTTGAAACTCACTGCGATAGCAAGGAAGCTGAAATTATTGCTAAGTGGTCAAGACAGGAAGCAAACTAAAAGCTGCTACTCTTGTTCCATCTTAGCATAACGAGCATTTCAGAAAATTATTTTCAGCTAAGTGTTTACATTGTGATAAATCTGATTCAAAGGACATAGTATAACCCACGACGACTTCATTCTCCATTACCTGAAAGCGAACACACCATCGTATCGAGAAAAAACATAGCTCAATAGCAAAATTAAGGTAGCTGACTTCTATACCAGGTAGCCCATCATCGCTGATGGTCACGGGTTCGAACCCATTTCAGACCTGGTCTCATTTATATGAAAATGTTGGTAGTTTCTTACGGAGGTTGGTGCACCAAGTACTGGTTAACCGCGGGAGCCTGCCAAGGAAAGGTTTTGTTAGGTAAACTGTCCGCCGGCGAAATAGCCCAAAATGGTGCTGATGCAGGCTTAAAGCCAGAACAAATAAACAAACAAAGTCTAGTCAAAGTCAAAAGTTGTTTCGCCAAGAACCATGTTTGATGGTTATGAACAAATTATTCAGAAAATCATAAATTGGAATACGGTATGAGAATATATGACAACAACAATAACAATAATAAATACTAGACATTGATTGAACTTGAAAGGTCTGGTGAGATGTCCACTATACATTGGTTTAGTTTGAAGAGTATGGTGATATGTCCACTAGACATTGGTTGAGTTTGAAGAGTATGGTGAGATGTCCACTAGACATTGGTTAAGTTTGAAGAGTGTCGTGAGATGTCCACTAGACATTGGTTGATCTTGAAGAGTGAGGTGAGATGTCCACTAGACATTGTATGAGTTTGAGGAGTATGATGAGATGTACACTAGACATTGTATGAGTTTGAAGAGTATAATGAGATGTACACTAACATTGTATGAGTTTGAAGAGTATGGTGAGATGTCCACTAGACATTGTATGAGCTTGAAGAGTGTGGTGAGATGTCCACTAGACATTGTATGAGCTTGAAGAGTATGGTGAGATGTCCACTAGACATTGTATGAGCTTGAAGAGTATGGTGAGATGTCCACTAGAATTGATTGAACTTGAAGAGTTGTGAGATGTCATAGAATTGTATGAGCTTGAAGGGTATGGTGAGATGTCCACTAGACATTGGTTGAACTTGAAGAGTATGGTGAGATGTCCACTAGACATTGATTGAACTTGAAGAGTATGATGAGATGTCCACTAGATATTATATGAGCTTGAAGAGTGTGGTGAGATGTTCACTAGACATTGGTTGAACTTGAAGAGTATGGTGAGATGTCCACTAGACATTGGTTGAAATTGAAGAGTATGGTGAGATGTCCACTAGATATTGGTTGAACTTGAAGAGTGAGGTGAGATGTACACTAGACATTGGTTGAAATTGAAGAGTATGGTGAGATGTCCACTAGACATTGTATGAGCTTGAAGAGTATGGTGAGATGTCCACTAGACATTGTATGAGTTTGAAGAGTATGGTGAGATGTCCACTAGACATTGTATGAGCTTGAAGAGTATGAGGAGATGTACACTAGACATTGTACGAGTTTGAAGAGTATAGTGAGATGTCCACTAGACATTGTAAGTGTTTGAAGAGTATGGTGAGATGTCCACTAGACATTGGTTGAACTTGAAGAGTGAGGTGAGATGTACACTAGACATTCGTTGAAATTGAAGAGTATGGTGAGATGTCCACTAGACATTGTATAAGCTTGAAGAGTGTGAGTGTTGTTGTTTTGGTTGAGATGTCACTAGACATTGTAGAGTTTGAAGAGTATGTGAGATGTCCACTAGACATTGTAAGTGTTTGAAGAGTATGGTGAGATGTCCACTAGACATTGGTTGAACTTGAAGAGTGAGGTGAGATGTTCACTAGACATTGTTGAATTTGAAGAGTATGGTGAGATGTCCACTAGACATTGTATAAGCTTGAAGAGTGAGGTGAAATGTTCACTAGACATTGTATGAGTTTGAAGAGTATGGGGAGATGTCCACTAGACATTGTATGAGCTTGAAGAGTGAGGTGAGATGTTCACTAGACATTGTTTGAGTTTGAAGAGTGTGGTGAGATGTCCACTAGACATTGTTTGAGCTTGAAGAGTGAGGTGAGATGTTCACTAGACATTGGTTGAGTTTGAAGAGTATGGTGAGATGTCCACTAGATATTGGTTGAACTTGAAGAGTGTGGTGAGATGTCCACTAGACATTGGTTGAACTTGAAGAGTGAGGTGAGATGTCCACTAGATATTGGTTGAACTTGAGGAGTATGGTGAGGTGTCCACTAGATATTGGTTGAACTTGAGGAGTATGGTGAGGTGTCCACTAGATATTGGTTGAACTTGAAGAGTATGTTGAGGTATCCACTAGACATTGGTTGAACTTGAAGAGTGCGGCGCGATGTCCACTAGACATTGTATGAGTTTGAAGAGTATGGTGAGATGTCCACTAGACATTGTATGAGTTTGAAAATTATGGGGAGATGTCCACTAGACATTGTATGAGCTTGAAGAGTGAGGTGAAATGTTCATTAGACATTGTATGAGTTGGAAGAGTATGGTGAGATGTCCACTAGACATTGTATGAGCTTGAAGAGTGAGGTGAAATGTTCACTAGACATTGTATGAGTTTGAAGAGTATGGTGAGATTTCCACTAGACATTGTATGAGCTTGAAGAGTGAGGTGAGATGTCCACTAGACATTGGGTGAGTTTGAAGAGTATGGTGAGATGTCCACTAGATATTGGTTGAACTTGAGTAGTATGGTGAGGTGTCCACTAGATATTGGTTGAACTTGAGGAGTATGGTGAGGTGTCCACTAGATATTGGTTGAACTTGAAGAGTATGTTGAGGTATCCACTAGATATTGGTTGAACTTGAAGAGTGAGGTGAGATGTCCACTAGATATTGGTTGAACTTGAGGAGTATGGTGAGGTGTCCACTAGATATTGGTTGATCTTGAGGAGTATGGTGAGGTGTCCACTAGATATTGGTTGAACTTGAAGAGTATGGTGAGGTGTCCACTAGATATTGGTTGACCTGGAAGAGTATGTTGAGGTATCCACTAGACATTGGTTGAACTTGAAGAGTATGGTGAGATGTCCACTAGACATTGGTTGAACTTGAAGAGTATGGTGAGATGTCCACTAGATATTGGTTGAACTTGAAGAGTATGTTGAGATGACAACTAGACATTGTATGAGTTTGAAGAGTATGGTGAGATGTCCACTAGACATTGTATGAGCTTGAAGAGTGAGAGGAACTATTCACTAGACATTGTATGAGTTGGAAGAGCATGGTGAGATGTGCACTAGACATTGTATGAGCTTGAAGAGTGAGGTGAAATGTTCACTAGACATTGTATGAGTTTGAAGTGTATGGTGAGATGTCCACTAGACATTGTATGAGCTTGAAGAGTGAGGTGAAATGTTCACTAGACATTGTATGAGTTTGAACAGTATGGGGAGATGTCCACTAGACATTGTATGAGCTTGAAGAGTGAGGTGAAATGTTCACTAGACATTGTATGAGTTGGAAGAGTATGGGGAGATGTGCACTAGACATTGTATGAGCTTGAAGAGTGAGGTGAAATGTTCACTAGACATTGTATGAGTTTGAAGTGTATGGTGAGATGTCCACTAGACATTGTATGAGCTTGAAGAGTGAGGTGAAATGTTCACTAGACATTGTATGAGTTTGAACAGTATGGGGAGATGTCCACTAGACATTGTATGAGCTTGAAGAGTGAGGTGAAATGTTCACTAGACATTGTATGAGTTGGAAGAGTATGGTGAGATGTCCACTAGACATTGTATGAGCTTGAAGAGTGAGGTGAAAGGTTCACTAGACATTGTATGAGTTTGAAGAGTATGGTGAGATGTCCACTAGACATTGTATGAGCTTGAAGAGTGAGATGAGATGTCCACTAGACATTGGGTGAGTTTGAAGAGTATGGTGAGATGTCCACTAGATATTGGTTGAACTTGAAGAGTGAGGTGAGATGTCCACTAGATATTGGTTGAGCTTGAGGTGTATGGTGAGGTGTCCACTAGATATTTGTTGAACTTGAGGAGTATGGTGAGGTGTCCACTAGATATTGGTTGAACTTAAAGAGTATGGTGAGGTGTCCAATAGATATTGGTTGAACTTGAAGAGTATATTGAGGTATCCACTAGACATTGGTTGAACTTGAGGAGTATGGTGAGATGTCCACTAGACATTGGTTGAACTTGAAGAGTATGGTGAGATGTCCACTAGACATTGGTTGAACTTGAAGAGTATGGTGAGATGTCCACTAGACATTGGTTGAACTTGAAGAGTATGGTGAGATGACCACTAGACATTGTATGAGCTTGAAGAGTATGGTGAGATGTCCACTAGACATTATATGAGCTTGAAGAGTATTGTGAGATGTTCACTAGACATTGTATGAGTTTGAAGAGTATGGTGAGAGATGTCCACTAGACATTATATGAGCTTGAAGAGTGAGGTGTGATGTCCATTAGACATTGGTTGAACTTGAAGAGTGTGATGAGATGTCCATTAGACATTGTATGAGCTTGAAGAGTGAGGTGAGATGTCCACTAGACATTGTATGAGTTTGAAGAGTATGGTGAGAAGTACACTAGACATTGTATGAGCTTGAAGAGTGATGTGAGATGTCCACTAGATGTTTGTTGAACTTGAAGAGTGTGATGAGATGTCCACTAGACATTGTATGAGCTTGAAGAGTGAGGTGAGATGTTCACTAGACATTGTATGAGTTTGAAGAGTATGGTGAGATGTCCACTAGACATTGTATGAGCTTGAAGAGTGATGTGATATGTCCACTAGACGTTTGTTGAACTTGAAGAGTGTGATGAGATGTCCACTAGACATTGTATGAGCTTGAAGAGTGAGGTGAGATGTCCACTAGACATTGTATGAGCTTGAAGAGTATGGTGAGATGTCCACTAGTCATTGATTGAACTTGAAGAGTATGGTGAGATGTTCACTAGACATGGTTGAACTTGAAGAGTATGGTGAGATGTCCACTAGACATTGTATGAGCTTGAAGAGTGTGGTGAGATGTCCACTAGACATTGGGTGAGTTTGAAGAGTATGGTGAGATGTCCACTAGATATTGGTTGAACTTGAAGAGTGAGGTGAGATGTCTATTAGATATTGGTTGAACTTGAAGAGTATGGTGAGATGTCCACTAGACATTGGTTGAACTTGAAGAGTATGGTGAGATGTCCACTAAATATTGGTTGAACGTGAAGAGTATGGTGAGATGTCCACTAGATATTGGTTGAACTTGAGGAGTATGGTGAGGTGTCCATTAGATATTGGTTGAACTTGAGGAGTATGGTGAGGTGTCCACTAGATATTGGTTGAACTTGAAGAGTATGTTGAGGTATCCACTAGACATTCGTTGAACTTGAAGGGTATGGTGAGATGTCCACTAGACATTGGTTGAACTTGAAGAGTATGGTGAAATGTCCACTAGACATTGGTTGAACTTGAGGAGTGAGGTGAGATGTCCACTAGACATTGTATGAGTTTGAAGATTATGGTGAGATGTCCACTAGACATTGTATGAGCTTGAAGAGTATGGTGAGATGTCCATTAGACATTATATGAGCTTGAAGAGTATTGTAAGATGTCCATTTGACATTGTATGAGTTTGAAGAGTATGGTGAGAGATGTCCACTACACATTGTATGAGCTTGAAAAGTGAGGTGAGATGTCCATTAGACATTGGTTGAACTTGAAGAGTGTGATGAGATGTCCACCAGACATTGGATGAGTTTGAAGAGAATGGTGAGATGTCCACTACACATTGTATGAGCTTGAAAAGTGAGGTGAGATGTCCATTAGACATTGGTTGAACTTGAAGAGTGTGATGAGATGTCCACTAGACATTGTATGAGCTTGAAGAGTGAGGTGAGATGTCCACTAGATATTGGTTGAACTTGTAGAGTATGGTGAGATGTCCACTAGACATTGTATGAGTTTGAAGAGTATGGTGAGAAGTCCACTAGACATTGTATGAGTTTGAAGAGTATGGTGGGATGTCCACTAGACAATGTATGAGCTTGAAGAGTATGGTGAGATGTCCACTAGACATGGTTGAACTTGAAGAGTATGGTGACATGTCCACTAGACATTGGTTGAGTTTGAAGAGTGTGATGATATGTCCACTAAACATTGGGTGAGTTTGAAGAGTGTGATTATATGTCCACTAGACATTGGTTGAGTTCGAAGAGTCTGGTCAGATGTCCACTAGACATTGTTTGAACTTGAAGAGTGAGGTGAGATGTCCACTAGACATTGGTTGAACTTGAAGAGTATGATGAGATGTCCACTAGATATTGGTTGAGTTTGAAGAGTGTGGTGAGATGTCCACTAGACATTGGGTGAGTTTGAAGAGTATGCTGAGATGTCCACTAGACATTGTTTGAACTTGAAGAGTATTGTGAGATGTCCACTAGACATTGGATGAGCTTGAAGAGTGAGGTGAGATGTCCACTATACATTGGATGAGTTTGAAGAGTATGGTGAGATGTCCATTAGACATTGGTTGAACTAGAAGAGTGTGGTGAGATGTCCACTAGACATTGGATGAGTTTGAAGAGTATGGTGAGAAGTCCACTAGACATTGTATGAGTTTGAAGAGTATGGTGAGATGTCCACTAGACATTGTATGAGCTTGAAGAGTGATGTGAGATGTCCACTAGACATTGTTTGAACTTGAAGAGTATGGTGAGATGTCCACTAGATATTGTATGAGCTTGAAGCGTATGGTGAGATGTCCACTAGACATTATATGAGCTTGAAGAGTATTGTGAGATGTCCACTAGACATTGTATGAGTTTGAAGAGTATGGTGAGAGATGTCCACTAGACATTGTATGAGTTTGAAGAGTATGGTGAGATGTCCACAACACATTGTATGATCTTGAAAAGTGAGGTGAGATGTCCATTAGGTATTGGTTGAACTTGAAGAGTGTGAGGAGATGTCCACTAGACATTGTATGAGCTTGAAGAGTGAGGTGAGATGTCCACTAGCTATTGGTTGAACTTGAAGAGTATGGTGAGATGTCCACTAGATATTGTATGAGTTTGGAGAGTATGGTGAGAAGTCCATTAGACATTGTATGCGTTTGAAGAGTATGGTGAGATGTCCACTAGACATTGTATGAGCTTGAAGAGTGATGTGAGATGTCCACTAGACGTTTGTTGAACTTGAAGAGTGTGATGAGATGTCCACTAGACATTGTATGATCTTGAAGAGTGAGGTGAGATGTCCACTAGACATTGTATGAGCTTGAAGAGTATGGTGAGATGTCCACTAGACATTGGATGAGTTTGAAGAGTATGGTGAGATGTCCACTATACATTGTATGAGCTTGAAGAGTGATGTGAGATGTCCACTAGACATTGTATGAGCTTGAAGAGTGTGGTGAGATGTCCACTAGACATTGGGTGAGTTTGAAGAGTATGGTGAGATGTCCACTAGATATTGGTTGAACTTGAAGAGTGAGGTGAGATGTCCACTAGATATTGGTTGAACTTGAAGAGTATGATTAGATGTCCACTAAACATTGGGTGAGTTTGAAGAGTATGGTGAGATGTCCACTAGATATTGGTTGAACTTGAAGAGTGAGGTGAGATGTCCACTAGATATTGGTTGAACTTGAAGAGTATGGTGAGATGTCCACTAGACATTGGTTGAACGTGAAGAGTATGGTGAGATGTCCACTAGACATTGGTTGAACTTGAAGAGTATGGTGAGATGTCCACTAGACATTGGTTGAACTTGAAGAGTATGGTGAGATGTCCACTAGACATTGTATGAGCTTGAAGAGTATGGTGAGATGTCCACTAGACATTATATGAGCTTGAAGAGTATTGTGAGATGTCCACTAGACATAGTATGAGTTTGAAGAGTATGGTGAGAGATATCCACTAGACATTGTATGAGCTTGAAGAGTGAGGTGAGATGTCCATAGACACTGGTTGAACTTGAAGTGTGTGAGAGATGTCCATTAGACATTGTATGAGCTTGAAGAGTGAGGTGAGATGTCCACTAGATATTGGTTGAACTTGAAGAGTATGGTGAGATGTCCACTAGACATTGTATGAGCTTGAAGAGTGAGGTGAGATGTCCACTAGACATTGTTGAGTTTGAAGAGTATGGTGAGATGTCCACTAGACATTGTATGAGTTGAAGAGTATGGTGAGATGTCCACTAGACATTGTATGAGCTTGAAGAGTGATGTGAGATGTCCACTAGACGTTGTTGAACTTGAAGAGTGTGGTGAGATGTCCACTAGACATTGTATGAGCTTGAAGAGTGTGGTGAGATGTCCACTAGACATTGGTTGAACTTGAAGAGTATGGTGAGATGTCCACTAGACATTGTTTGAGCTTGAAGAGTGTGGTGAGATGTCCACTAGACATTGTATGAGTTTGAAGAGTATGGTGAGATGTCCACTAGACATTGGTTGAACTTGAAGAGTGTGGTGAGATGTCCACTAGACATTGGTTGAACTTGAAGAGTGTGGTGAGATGTCCACTAGACATTGTATGAGTTTGAAGAGTATGGTGAGATGTCCACTAGACATTGGTTGAACTTGAAGAGTATGGTGAGATGTCCACTAGACATTGTATGAGCTTGAAGAGTGTGGTGAGATGTCCACTAGACATTGGGTGAGTTTGAAGAGTACGTTGAGATGTCCACTAGATATTGGTTGAACTTGAAGAGTGAGGTGAGATGTCCATTAGATAGTGGTTGAACTTGAAGAGTATGGTGAGATGTCCACTAGACATTGGTTGAACTTGAAGAGTATGGTGAAATGTCCACTAAATATTGGTTGAACTTGAAGAGTATGGTGAGATGTCCACTAGATATTGGTTGAACTTGAGGAGTATGGTGAGGTGTCCATTAGATATTGGTTGAACTTGAGGAGTATGGTGAGGTGTCCACTAGATATTGATTGAACTTGAAGAGTATGTTGAGGTATCCACTAGACATTGGTTGAACTTGAAGAGTATGGTGAGATGTCCACTAGACATTGTATGAGCTTGATGAGTATGGAGAGATGTCCACTAGACATTATATGAGCTTAAAGAGTATTGTGAGATGTCCACTAGACATTGTATGAGCTTGATGAGTATGGAGAGATGTCCACTAGACATTATATGAGCTTAAAGAGTATTGTGAGATGTCCACTAGACATTGTATGAGCTTGAAGAGTGTGTGAGATTCCACTAGACATTGTATGAGTTTGAAGAGTATGGTGAGAGATGTCCACTAGACATTGTATGAGTTTGAAGAGTATGGTGAGATGTCCACTACACATTGTATGAGCTTGAAAAGTGAGGTGAGATGTCCATTAGACATTGGTTGAACTTGAAGAGTGTGATGAGATGTCCACTAGACATTGTATGAGCTTGATGAGTGAGGTGAGATGTCCACTAGATATTGGTTGAACTTGAAGAGTATGGTGAGATGTCCACTAGACATTGTATGAGTTTGAAGAGTATGGTGAGAAGTCCACTAGACATTGTATGCGTTTGAAGAGTATGGTGAGATGTCCACTAGACATTGTATGAGCTTGAAGAGTGATGTGAGATGTCCACTAGACTTTTGTTGAACTTGAAGAGTGTGCTGAGATGTCCACTAGACATTGTATGAGCTTGAAGAGTGAGGTGAGATGTCCACTAGACATTGGTTGAACTTGAAGAGTATGGTGGGATGTCCACTAGACATTGTATGAGCTTGAAGAGTATGGTGACATGTCCACTAGACATTGGTTGAGTTTGAAGAGTGTGGTGAGATGTCCACTAGACATTGTTTGAACTTGAAGAGTGAGGTGAGATGTCCACTAGACATTGGTTGAACTTGAAGAGTATGATGAGATGTCCACTAGTTATTGGTTGAGTTTGAAGAGTGAGGTGAGATGTCCACTAGACATTGGGTGAGTTTGAAGAGTATGGTGAGATGTCCACTAGATATTGGTTGAACTTGAAGAGTATTGTGAGATGTCCACTAGACATTGGATGAGCTTGAAGAGTGAGGTGAGATGTCCACTATACATTGCGTGAGTTTGAAGAGTATGGTGAGATGTCCACTAGACATTGGATGAGTTTGAAGAGTATGGTGAGAAGTCCACTAGACATTTGGTGAGTTTGAAGAGTATGGTGAGATGTCCACTAGACATTGGTTGAACTTGAAGAGTCTGGTGAGATGTCCACTAGACATTGTATGAGCTTGAGAAGTGAGGTGAGATGTCAACTAGACATTTGTTGAACTTGAAGAGTATTGTGAGATGTCCAATAAACATTGGATGAGCTTGAAGAGTGAGGTGAGATGTCCACTAGACATTTGGTGAGTTTGAAGAGTATGGTTAGATGTCCACTAGACATTGATTGAACTTGAAGAGTGAGGTGAGATGTCCACTAGACATTGGTTGAACTTGAAGAGTATGGTGAGATGTGCACTAGACATTGTATGAGCTTGAAGAGTATTGTGAGATGTCCACTTGACATTGTATGAGATTGAAGAGTGTGACGATATGTTCACTAGACATTGGTTGAACATGAAGAGTGTGATGATATGTCCACTAGACATTGGTTGAACTTAAAGAGTATTGTGAGATGTCCACTAGACATTGTATGAGCTTGAAGAGTGCTGTGAGATTTCCACTAGACATTGTATGAGCTTGAAGAGTATGGTGAGATGTCCCATAGACATTGTATGAGCTTGAAGAGTATGGTGAGATGTCCATTAGACATTGATTGAACTTGAAGAGTATCGTGAGATGTTCACTAGACATTGTTGAACTTGAAGAGTGAGGTGACATGTCCACTAGACATTGGTTGAGTTTGAAGAGTGTGATAATATGTCCATTAAACATTGGGTGAGTTCGAAGAGTCAGGTGAGATGTCCACTAGAAATTGGTTGAACTTGAAGAGTCTGGTGAGATATCCACTAGACATTGTATGAGCTTGAAGAGTGAGGTGATGTGTCCTTTAGACATTGGTTGAACTTGAAGAGTATGATGACATGTCCACTAGACATTGGGTGAGTTTGAAGAGTGTGATAATATGTCCACTAGACATAGGTTGAGTTCCAAGAGTCTGGTGAGATGTCCACTAGACATTGATTGAACTTGAAGAGTGAGGTGAGATGTCCACTAGATATTGGTTGACCTTGAAGAGTGAGGTAAGATGTCCACTAGACATTGGTTGAGTTCGAAGAGTATTGTGAGATGTCCACTAGACATTGGATGAGCTTGAAGAGTGAGGTGAGATGTCCACTAGACATTTTATGAGTTTGAAGAGTGAGGTGAGATGTCCACTAGATATTGGTTGAACTTGAAGAGTATGGTGAGATGTCCACTAGACATTGTATGAGCTTGAAGAGTATGGTGAGATGTCCACTAGACAGTGTATGAGCTTGAAGAGTATGGTGAGATGTCCACTAGACATGGTTGAACTTGAAGAGTATGGTGAGATGTCCACTAGACATTGGTTGAACTTGAAGAGTATGGTGAGATGTTCACTAGACATGGTTGAACTTGAAGAGTATTGTGAGATGTACACTAGACATTGTATGAGCTTGAAGAGTGAGGTGAGATATCCACTAGACATTGCTTGAATTGAAGAGTATGATGGCATGTCCACTAGACATTGGTTGAGTTTGAAGAGTGTGATGATATGTCCACTAAACATTGGGTGAGTTTGAAGAGTGTGATGATATGTCCACTAGACATTGGTTGAGTTCGAAGAGTCTGGTGAGATGTCCACTAGACATTGTATGAGCTTGAGGAGTATGGTGAGATGTCCACTAGACATTGGTTGACCTTGAGGAGTATGGTGAGATGTACACTAGACATTGGTTGAACTTGAAGGGTATGGTGACATGTCCAATAGACATTGGTTGAGATTGAAGAGTGTGATGATATGTCCACTAGACATTGGTTGAGTTCCAAGAGTCTGGTGAGATATCCACTAGACATTGATTGAACTTGAAGAGTGAGGTGAGATGTCCACTGGATATTGATTGACCTTGAAGAGTGAGGTGAGATGTCCACTAGACATTGGTTGAACTTGAAGAGTGAGTTGAGATGTCCACTAGACATTGGTTGAACTTGAAGAGTGAGGTGAGATGTCTACTAGACATTGTTTGAAATTGAAGAGTGGGGTGAGATGTACACTAGACATTGGTTGATCTTGAAGAGTGAGGTGAGATGTCTACTAGACATTGGTTGAACTTGAAGAGTGAGGTGAGATGTCTACTAGACATTGGTTGAACTTGAAGATTGACGTGAGATGTCTACTAGACATTGGTTGAACTTGAAGAGTATGGTGAGATGTCTATTAGACATTGCTTGAACTTGAAGAGTGGGGTGAGATGTACACTAGACATTGGTTGAACTTGAAGAGTATGGTGAGATGTCCACTAGACATTGTATGAGCTTGAAGAGAATGGTGAGATGTCCACTAGACAGTGTATGAGCTTGAAGAGTATGGTGAGATGTCCACTAGACATGGTTGAACTTGAAGAGTATGGATAGATGTTCACTAGACATGTTTGAACTTGAAGAGTATGGTGAGATGTAAACTAGACATTGTATGAGCTTGAAGAGTATGGTGAGATGTCCACTAGACATTGATTGAACTTGAAGAGAGTATGGTGAGATGTTCACTAGACATGGTTGAACTTGAAGAGTATGGTGACATGTCCACTAGACAATGGTTGAGTTTGAAGAGTGTGATGATATGTCCACTAAACATTGGGTGAGTTTGAGGAGTGTGATGAGATGTCCACTAGACATTGGTTGAACTTGAAGCGTGTGGTGAGATGTCCACTAGATATTGGTTGAACTTGAAGAGTGAGGTGAGATGTCCATTAGATATTGGTTGAACTTGAAAAGTATGGTGAGATGTCCACTAGATATTGGTTGAACTTGAAGAGTATGGTGAGATGTCCACTAGATATTGGTTGAACTTGAAGAGTATGTTGAGATGTCCACTAGACATTGGTTGAACTTGAAGAGTATGTTGAGATGTCCACTAGACATTGGTTGAACTTGAAGAGTATGGTGAGATGTCCACTAGACATTGGTTGAACTTGAAGAGTATGATGAGATGTCCACTAGACATTGTATGAGCTTGAAGAGTATGGTGAGATGTACACTAGACATTGTATGAGCTTGAAGAGTATGGTGAGATGTCCACTAGACATTGTATGAGCTTGAAGAGTATGGTGAGATGTCCACTAGACATTGGTTGAACTTGAAGAGTGTATGGTGAGATGTCCACTAGACATGGTTGAACTTGAAGAGTATGGTGAGATGTCCACTAGACATTGGTTGAGTTTGAAGAGTGTGGTGAGATGTCCACTAGACATTGGTTGAGCTTGAAGAGTGTGGTGAGATGTCCACTAGACATTGGTTGAACTTGAAGAGTATGGTGAGATGTCCACTAGACATTGTATGAGCTTGAAGAGTGTGGTGAGATGTCCACTAGACATTGGTTGAGCTTGAAGAGTATGGTGAGATGTCCACTAGACATTGGTTGAACTTGAAGAGTGAGGTGAGATGTCCACTAGACATTGGTTGAACTTGAAGAGTATGGTGAGATGTCCACTAGACATTGGTTGAACTTGAAGAGTATGGTGAGATGTCCACTAGACATTGGTTGAACTTGAAGAGTATGGTGAGATGTCCACTAGACATTGGTTGAACTTGAAGAGTATGGTGAGATGTCCACTAGACATTGGTTGAACTTGAAGAGTATGGTGAGATGTCCACTAGATATTGGTTGAACTTGAAGAGTATGGTGAGATGTCCACTAGACATTGGTTGAACTTGAAGAGTATGGTGAGATGTCCACTAGACATTGTATGAGCTTGAAGAGTATGGTGAGATGTCCACTAGACATTGTATGAGCTTGAAGAGTGATGTGAGATGTCCACTAGACATTGTTTGAACTTGAAGAGTATGGTGAGATGTCCACTAGACATTGTATGAGCTTGAAGAGTATGGTGAGATGTCCACTAGACATTATTGGCTTGAAGAGTTTGTGAGATGTCCACTAGACATTGTATGAGTTTGAAGAGTATGGTGAGATGTCCACTAGACATTGTATGAGTTTGAAGAGTATGGTGAGATGTCCACTAACATTGTATGATCTTGAAAGTGAGGTGAGATGTCCATTAGTATTGGTTGAACTTGAAGAGTGTGATGAGATGTCCACTAGACATTGTATGAGCTTGAAGAGTGAGGTGAGATGTCCACTAGATATTGGTTGAACTTGAAGAGTATGGTGAGATGTCCACTAGCTATTGTATGAGTTTGAGAGTATGGTGAGAAGTCCATTAGACATTGTATGCGTTTGAAGAGTATGGTGAGATGTCCACTAGACATTGTATGAGCTTGAAGAGTGATGTGAGATGTCCACTAGACATTTGTTGAACTTGAAGAGTGTGATGAGATGTCCACTAGACATTGTATGATCTTGAAGAGTGAGGTGAGATGTCCAATAGACATTGGTTGAACTTGAAGAGTATGGTGGGATGTCCACTAGACATTGTATGAGCTTGAAGAGTATTGTGAGATGTCCACTAGACATTGATTGAACTTGAAGATTATGGTGAGATGTCCACTAGACATGGTTGAACTTGAAGAGTATGGTGACATGTCCACTAGACATTGGTTGAGCTTGAAGAGTGTGGTGAGATGTCCACTAGACATTGTTTGAACTTGAAGAGTGTGGTGAGATGTCCACTAGACATTGGATGAGCTTGAAGAGTATGGTGAGATGTCCACTAGACATTGCTGAGTTTGAAGAGTATGGTGAGATGTCCACTAGACATTGTATGAGCTTGAAGAGTGATGTGAGATGTCCACTAGACGTTTGTTGAACTTGAAGAGTGTAAGGAGATGTCCACTAGACATTGTATGAGCTTGCAGAGTGAGGTGAGATGTCCACTAGACATTGGTTGATCTTGAAGAGTATGGTGAGATGTCCACTAGACATTGTATGAGCTTGAAGAGTATGGTCAGATGTCCACTAGACATTGATTGAACTTGAAGAGTATGGTGAGATGTTCACTAGACATGGTTGAACTTGAAGAGTATGGTGACATGTCCACTAGACATTGGTTGAGTTTGAAGAGTGTGATGATATGTCCACTAAACAGTGGGTGAGTTTGAGGAGTGTGATGAGATGTCCACTAGAAATTGGTTGAACTTGAAGAGTATGGCGAGATGTCCACTAGACATTGTATGAGCTTGAAGAGTGTGGTGAGATGTCCACTAGACATTGGGTGATTTTGAAGAGTACGTTGATATGTCCACTAGATATTGGTTGAATTTGAAGAGTATGGTGAGATGTCCACTAGATATTGGTTGAACTTGAAGAGTATGGTGAGATGTCCACTAAATATTGGTTGAACTTGAAGAGTATGGTGAGATGTCCACTAGATATTGGTTGAACTTGAGGAGTATGGTGAGGTGTCCATTAGATATTGGTTGAACTTGAGGAGTATGGTGAGGTGTCCACTAGATATTGATTGAACTTGAAGAGTATGTTGAGGTATCCACTAGACATTGGTTGAACTTGAAGAGTATGGTGAGATGTCCACTAGACATTGGTTGAACTTGAAGAGTATGGTGAGATGTCCACTAGACATTGTATGAGCTTGAAGAGTATGGTGAGATGTCCACTAGACATTATATGAGCTTGAAGAGTATTGTGAGATGTCCACTAGACATTGTATGAGTTTGAAGAGTATGGTGAGAGATGTCCACTAGACATTGTATGAGTTTGAAGAGTATGGTGAGATGTCCACTACACATTGTATGAGCTTGAAAAGTGAGGTGAGATGTCCATTAGACATTGGTTGAACTTGAAGAGTGTGATGAGATGTCCACTAGACATTGTATGAGCTTGATGAGTGAGGTGAGATGTCCACTAGATATTGGTTGAACTTGAAGAGTATGGTGAGATGTCCACTAGACATTGTATGAGTTTGAAGAGTATGGTGAGAAGTCCACTAGACATTGTATGCGTTTGAAGAGTATGGTGAGATGTCCACTAGACATTGTTTGAGCTTGAAGAGTGATGTGAGATGTCCACTAGACGTTTGTTGAACTTGAAGAGTGTGATGAGATGTCCACTAGACATTGTATGAGCTTGAAGAGTGAGGTGAGATGTCCACTAGACATTGGTTGACCTTGAAGAGTATGGTGAGATGTCCACTAGACATTGGTTGAACTTGAAGAGTATGGTGAGATGTACACTAGACATTGTTGAACTTGAAGAGTATGGTGACATGTCCACTAGACATTGGTTGAGTTTGAAGAGTGTGATGATATGTCCACTAGACATTGGTTGAGTTCCAAGAGTCTGGTGAGATGTCCACTAGACATTGATTGAACTTGAAGAGTGAGGTGAGATGTCCACTAGATATTGGTTGACCTTGAAGAGTGAGGTGAGATGTCCACTAGACATTGGTTGAGTTCGAAGAGTCTGTTGAGATGTCCACTAGATATTGATTGAACTTGAAGAGTCTGGTGAGATGTCAACTAGACATTGATTGAACTTGAAGAGTGAGGTGAGATGTCCACTAGACATTGGTTGAACTTGAAGAGTGAGGTGAGATGTCTACTAGACATTGGTTGAACTTGAAGAGTGAGGTGAGATGTCTACTAGACATTGGTTGAACTTGAAGAGTGAGGTGATATGTACACTAGACATTGGTTGAACTTGAAGAGTGAGGTGAGATGTCTACTAGACATTGGTTGAACTTGAAGAGTATGGTGAGATGTCCACTAGACATTGGTTGATCTTGAAGAGTATGGTGAGATGTCCATTAGACATTGGTTGAACTTGAAGAGTGGGGTGAGATGTACACTAGACATTGGTTGAACTTGAAGAGTGTGGTGAGATGTCCACTAGACATTGATTGAACTTGAATAGTATGGTGAGATGTACACTAGACATTGGATGAGCTTGAAGAGTATGGTGAGATGTCCACTAGACATTGTATGAGGTTGAAGAGTATGGTGAGATGTCTACTAGACATTGGTTGAACTTGAAGAGTGGGATGAGATGTCTACTAGACATTGGTTGATCTTGAAGAGTGAGGTGAGATGTATACTAGACATTGATTGAACTTGAAGAGTGATGTAAGATGTCTACTAGACATTGGTTGAACTTGAAGAGTGAGGTGAGATGTCCACTAGACATTGGTTGAACTTGAAGAGTTTGGTGAGATGTCTACTAGACATTGGTTGAACTTGAAGAGTGAGGTGAGATGTCCACTAGACATTGTATGAGCTTGAAGAGTATGGTGAGATGTCCACTAGACATTGTATGAGCTTGAGGAGTATTGTGAGATGTCCACTTGACATTGTATGATCTTGAAGAGTGTGGTGAAATGTCCACTAGACATTGGTTGAACTTGAAGAGTATTGTGAGATATCCACTAGACATTGTATGAGCTTGAAGAGTATGGTGAGATGTCCACTAGACATTGTTTGAGCTTGAAGAGTATTGTGAGATGTCCACTAGACATTGGTTGAACTTGAAGAGTGGGATGAGATGTCTACTAGACATTGGTTGATCTTGAAGAGTGAGGTGAGATGTATACTAGACATTGATTGAACTTGAAGAGTGATGTAAGATGTCTACTAGACATTGGTTGAACTTGAAGAGTGAGGTGAGATGTCCACTAGACATTGGTTGAACTTGAAGAGTTTGGTGAGATGTCTACTAGACATTGTTTTAACTTGAAGAGTGAGGTGAGATGTCCACTAGACATTGTGAGCTTGAAGAGTATGGTGAGATGTCCACTAGACATTGTATGAGCTTGAGGAGTATTGTGAGATGTCCACTTGACATTGTATGATCTTGAAGAGTGTGGTGAAATGTCCACTAGACATTGGTTGAACTTGAAGAGTATTGTGAGATATCCACTAGACATTGTATGAGCTTGAAGAGTATGGTGAGATGTCCACTAGACATTGTTTGAGCTTGAAGAGTATTGTGAGATGTCCACTAGACATTGGTTGAACTTGAAGAGTGAGGTGAGATGTCCATTAGACATTGTATCAGCTTGAAGAGTAGTGTGAGATGTCCACTAGACATTGTTTGAACTTGAAGAGTATTTTGAGATGTCCACTAGACATTGGTTGACCTTGAGGAGTGAGGTGAGATGTACACTAGACATTGGTTGAACTTGAAGAGTATGGTGAGATGTCCACTAGACATTGTATAAGCTTGAAGAGTATGGTGAGATGTACACTAGACATTGGTTGATCTTGAAGAGTGAGGTGAGATGTCTACTAGACATTGATTGAACTTGAAGAGTGAGGTGAGATGTCTACTAGACATTGGTTGAACTTGAAGAGTGAGGTGAGATGTCCACTGGACATTGGGTAAGTTTGAAGATTATAGTGAGATGTTCACTAGACATTGGTTGAACTTCAAGAGTGTGGTGAGATGTCCACTAGACATTGGATGAGCTTGAAGAGTGAGGTGAGATGTCCACTAGGCATTGGGTGAGTTTGAAGAGTACGGTGAGATGTCCACTAGAAATTGATTGAACTTGAAGAGTGAGGTGAGATGTCCACTAGATATTGGTTGAACTTGAAGAGTATGGTGAGATGTCCACTAGACATTTTATGAGCTTGAAGAGTGAGGTGAGATGTCCACTAGACATTGTATGAGCTTGAAGAGTATGGTGAGATGTCCACTATACATTGTATGAGCTTGAAGAGTATGATGAGATGTCCACTAGACATTGGTTGAACTTGAAGAGTATGGTGAGATATTCACTAGACATGGTTGAACTTGAAGAGTATGGTGAGATGCACACTAGACATTGTATGAGCTTGAAGAATGAGGTGAGATATCCACTAGACATTGGTTGAACTTGAAGAGTATGGTGAGATTTCCACTAGACATTGGTTGAACTTGAAGAGTATGATGACATGTCCACTAGACATTGGTTGAGTTTGAAGAGTGTGATGATATGTCCACTAGACATTGGTTGAGTTTGAAGAGTCTGGTGAGATGTCCACTAGACATTGTATGAGCTTGAAGAGTATGGTGAGATGTCCACTAGACATTGGTTGAACCTGAGGAGTATGGTGAGATGTACACTAGATATTGGTTGAACTTGAAGAGTATGGTGACATGTCCACTAGACATTGGTTGAGTTTGAATAGTGTGATGATATGTCCACTAAACATTGGGTGAGTTTGAAGAGTGTGATGATATGTTCACTAGACATTGGTTGAACTTGAATAGTATGGTGGATGTACACTAAACATTGGATGAGCTTGAAGAGTATGGTGAGATGTCCACTAGACATTGGTTGAACTTGAAGAGTATTGTGAGATGTCCACTAGACATTGTATGAGCTTGAAGAGTATTGTGAGATGTCTACTAGACATTGATTGAACTTGAAGAGTGGGGTGAGATGTACACTAGACATTGGTTGATCTTGACGAGTGAGGTGAGATGTCTACTAGACATTGGTTGAACTTGAAAAGTGAGGTGAGATGTCTACTAGACATTGGTTGAACTTGAAGAGTGAGGTGAGATGTCCACTAGACATTGTTTGCACTTGATGAGTGAGGTGAGATGTCCACTAGACATTGGTTGAACTTGAAGAGTGTGGTGAGATGTCTACTAGACATTGGTTGAACTTGAAGAGTGAGGTGAGATGTCCACTAGACATTGTATGAGCTTGAATAGTATGGTGAGATGTCAACTAGACATTGTTTGAGCTTGAAGAATATTATGAGATGTCCACTAGACATTGTATGAGCTTGAAGAGTGTGGTGAGATGTCTACTAGACATTGGTTGAACTTGAAGAGTGAGGTGAGATGTCCACTAGACATTGTATGAGCTTGAAGAGTATGGTGAGATGTCCACTAGACATTGTATGAGCTTGAAGAGTATTGTGAGATGTACACTAGACATTGTATGAGCTTGAAGAGTGTGGAGCCATGTCCACTAGACATTGTATGAGCTTGAAGAGTATGTGAGATGTCTACTAGACATTGGTTGAACTTGAAGAGTGAGGTGAGATGTCCACTAGACATTGGTTGAACTTGAAGAGTATGGTGAGATGTCCACTAGACATTGGTTGAACTTGAAGAGTGAGGTGAGATGTACACTAGACATTGGTTGAACTTGAAGAGTATGGTGAGATGTCCACTAGACATTGGATGAGCTTGAAGAGTATGGTGAGATGTCCACTAGACATTGGTTGAACTTGAAGAGTGTGGTGAGATGTCTACTAGACATTGGTTGATCTTGAAGAGTGAGGTGAGATGTATACTAGACATTGATTGAACTTGAAGAGTGATGTGAGATGTCTACTAGACATTGGTTGAACTTGAAGAGTGAGGTGAGATGTCCACTAGACATTGGTTGAACTTGAAGAGTTTGGTGAGATGTCTACTAGACATTGGTTGAACTTGAAGAGTGAGGTGAGATGTCCACTAGACATTGTTTGAGCTTGAAGAGTATGGTGAGATGTCCACTAGACATTGTATGAGCTTGAAGAGTATTGTGAGATGTCCACTAGACATTGTATGAGCTTGAAGAGTGTGGTGAGATGTCCACTAGACATTGGTTGAACTTGAAGAGTATTGTGAGATGTCCACTAGACATTGGTTGAACTTGAAGAGTATGGTGAGATGTCCACTAGACATTGTTTGAGCTTGAAGAGTATTGTGAGATGTCCACTAGACATTGGTTGAACTTGAAGAGTATGTTGAGATGTCCACTAGACATTGGTTGAGCTTGAAGAGTATGGTGAGATGTCCACTAGACATTGGTTGAACTTGAAGAGTATGGTGAGATGTCCACTAGACATTGGTTGACCTTGAGGAGTGAGGTGAGATGTACACTAGACATTGGTTGAACTTGAAGAGTATGGTGAGATGTCCACTAGACATTGTATGAGCTTGAAGAGTATGGTGAGATGTCTACTAGACATTGATTGAACTTGAAGAGTGGGGTGAGATGTACACTAGACATTGGTTGATCTTGAAGAGTGAGGTGAGATGTCTACTAGACATTGATTGAACTTGAAGAGTGAGGTGAGATGTCTACTAGACATTGGTTGAACTTGAAGAGTGAGGTGAGATGTCCACTGGACATTGGGTAAGTTTGAAGATTATAGTGAGATGTTCACTAGACATTGGTTGAACTTCAAGAGTGTGGTGAGATGTCCACTAGACATTGGATGAACTTGAAGAGTGAGGTGAGATGTCCACTAGACATTGGGTGAGTTTGAAGAGTACGGTGAGATGTCCACTAGAAATTGATTGAACTTGAAGAGTGAGGTGAGATGTCCACTAGATATTGGTTGAACTTGAAGAGTATGGTGAGATGTCCACTAGACATTTTATGAGCTTGAAGAGTGAGGTGAGATGTCCACTAGACATTGTATGAGCTTGAAGAGTATGGTGAGATGTCCACTAGACATTGTATGAGCTTGAAGAGTATGATGAGATGTCCACTAGACATTGGTTGAACTTGAAGAGTATGGTGAGATGTTCACTAGACATGGTTGAACTTGAAGAGTATGGTGAGATGCACACTAGACATTGTATGAGCTTGAAGAATGAGGTGAGATATCCACTAGACATTGGTTGAACTTGAAGAGTATGATGACATGTCCACTAGACATTGGTTGAGTTTGAAGAGTGTGATGATATGTCCACTAGACATTGGTTGAGTTCGAAGAGTCTGGTGAGATGTCCACTAGACATTGTATGAGCTTGAAGAGTATGGTGAGATGTCCACTAGACATTGGTTGAACCTGAGGAGTATGGTGAGATGTACACTAGATATTGGTTGAACTTGAAGAGTATGGTGACATGTCCACTAGACATTGGTTGAGTTTGAATAGTGTGATGATATGTCCACTAAACATTGGGTGAGTTTGAAGAGTGTGATGATATGTTCACTAGACATTGGTTGAACTTGAATAGTATGGTGGATGTACACTAGACATTGGATGAGCTTGAAGAGTATGGTGAGATGTCCACTAGACATTGGTTGAACTTGAAGAGTATTGTGAGATGTCCACTAGACATTGTATGAGCTTGAAGAGTATTGTGAGATGTCTACTAGACATTGATTGAACTTGAAGAGTGGGGTGAGATGTACACTAGACATTGGTTGATCTTGACGAGTGAGGTGAGATGTCTACTAGACATTGGTTGAACTTGAAAAGTGAGGTGAGATGTCTACTAGACATTGGTTGAACTTGAAGAGTGAGGTGAGATGTCCACTAGACATTGTTTGCACTTGATGAGTGAGGTGAGATGTCCACTAGACATTGGTTGAACTTGAAGAGTGTGGTGAGATGTCTACTAGACATTGGTTGAACTTGAAGAGTGAGGTGAGATGTCCACTAGACATTGTATGAGCTTGAATAGTATGGTGAGATGTCAACTAGACATTGTTTGAGCTTGAAGAATATTATGAGATGTCCACTAGACATTGTATGAGCTTGAAGAGTGTGGTGAGATGTCTACTAGACATTGGTTGAACTTGAAGAGTGAGGTGAGATGTCCACTAGACATTGTATGAGCTTGAAGAGTATGGTGAGATGTCCACTAGACATTGTATGAGCTTGAAGAGTATTGTGAGATGTACACTAGACATTGTATGAGCTTGAAGAGTGTGGAGCCATGTCCACTAGACATTGTATGAGCTTGAAGAGTATGGTGAGATGTCCACTAGACATTGGATGAACTTGAAGAGTGAGGTGAGATGTCCACTAGACATTGGTTGAACTTGAAGTGTATTGTGAGATGTCCACTAGACATTGTATGATCTTGAAGAGTGTGGTGAGATATCCACTAGACATTGTATGTGCTTGAAAGAGTATTGTGAGATGTCCACTAGACATTGGTTGAACTTGAAGAGTGAGGTGAGATGTCCACTAGACATTGTATGAGCTTGAAGAGTATTGTGAGATGTCCACTAGACATTGTATGAGCTTGAAGAGTGTGGTGAGATGTCCACTAGACATTGTATGAGCTTGAAGAGTATTGTGAGATGTCCACTAGACATTGGTTGAACTTGAAGAGTATGGTGAGATGTCCACTAGACATTGTTTGAGCTTGAAGAGTATGGTGAGATGTCCACTAGACATTGGTTGAACTTGAAGAGTATGTTGAGATGTCCACTAGACATTGGTTGAACTTGAAGAGTATGGTGAGATGTCCACTAGACATTGGTTGAACTTGAAGAGTATGGTGAGATGTCCACTAGACATTGGTTGAACTTGAAGAGTGTGGTGAGATGTCCACTAGACATTGGTTGAACTTGAAGAGTATGGTGAGATGTCCACTAGACATTGTATGAGCTTGAAGAGTATGGTGAGATGTCTACTAGACATTGGTTGAACTTGAAGAGTGGGGTGAGATGTCCACTAGACATTGGTTGAACTTGAAGAGTGAGGTGAGATGTCCACTAGACATTGGTTGAACTTGAAGAGTGAGGTGAGATGTCCACTAGACATTGGTTGAACTTGAAGAGTGAGGTGAGATGTCCACTAGACATTGGGTGAGTTTGAAGAGTATGGTGAGATGTTCACTAGACATTGGTTGAACTTGAAGAGTGTGGTGAGATGTCCACTAGACATTGGATGAGCTTGAAGAGTGTGGTGAGATGTCCACTAGACATTGGGTGAGTTTGAAGAGTATGGTGAGATGTCCACTAGACATTGATTGAACTTGAAGAGTGAGGTGAGATGTCCACTAGACATTGGTTGAACTTGAAGAGTATGGTGAGATGTCCACTAGACATTGGATGAACTTGAAGAGTGTGGTGAGATGTCCACTAGACATTGTATGAGCTTGAAGAGTATGGTGAGATGTCCACTAGACATTGTTTGAACTTGAAGAGTATGGTGAGATGTCCACTAGACATTGGTTGAACTTGAAGAGTGAGGTGAGATGTCCACTAGACATTGGTTGAACTTGAAGAGTGAGGTGAGATGTCTACTAGACATTGGTTGAACTTGAAGAGTGAGGTGAGATGTCCACTAGACATTGTTTGCACTTGATGAGTGAGGTGAGATGTCCACTAGACATTGGTTGAACTTGAAGAGTGTGGTGAGATGTCTACTAGACATTGGTTGAACTTGAAGAGTGAGGTGAGATGTCCACTATACATTGTATGAGCTTGAATAGTATGGTGAGATGTCAACTAGACATTGTTTGAGCTTGAAGAATATTATGAGATGTCCACTAGACATTGTATGAGCTTGAAGAGTGTGGTGAGATGTCTAGTAGACATTGGTTGAACTTGAAGAGTGAGGTGAGATGTCCACTAGACATTGTATGAGCTTGAAGAGTATGGTGAGATGTCCACTAGACATTGTATGAGCTTGAAGAGTATTGTGAGATGTACACTAGACATTGTATGAGCTTGAAGAGTGTGGAGCCATGTCCACTAGACATTGTATGAGCTTGAAGAGTATGGTGAGATGTCCACTAGATATTGGATGAACTTGAAGAGTGAGGTGAGATGTCCACTAGACATTGGTTGAACTTGAAGTGTATTGTGAGATGTCCACTAGACATTGTATGATCTTGAAGAGTGTGGTAAGATATCCACTAGACATTGTATGTGCTTGAAAGAGTATTGTGAGATGTCCACTAGACATTGGTTGAACTTGAAGAGTGATGTGAGATGTCCACTAGACATTGTATGAGCTTGAAGAGTATTGTGAGATGTCCACTAGACATTGTATGAGCTTGAAGAGTGTGGTGAGATGTCCACTAGACATTGTATCAGCTTGAAGAGTATTGTGAGATGTCCACTAGACATTGGTTGAACTTGAATAGTATGGTGAGATGTCCACTAGACATTGTTTGAGCTTGAAGAGTATTGTGAGATGTCCACGAGACATTGGTTGAACTTGAAGAGTATGTTGCCATGTCCACTAGACATTGGTTGAACTTGAAGAGTATGGTGAGATGTCCACTAGTCATTGGTTGAACTTGAAGAGTATGGTGAGATGTCCACTAGACATTGGTTGAACTTAAAGAGTATGGTGAGATGTCCACTAGACATTGATTGATCTTGAAGAGTATGGTGAGATGTCCACTAGACATTGGTTGAACTTGAAGAGTATGGTGAGGTGTCCACTAGACATTGGTTGAACTTGAAGAGTATGGTGAGGTGTCCACTAGACATTGGTTGAACTTGAAGAGTATTGTGAGATGTCCACTAGACATTGTTTGAGCTTGAAGAGTATGGTGAGATGTCCTCTAGACATTAGTTGAACTTGAAGAGTATGGTGAGATATACACTAGACATTGGTTGAACTTGAAGAGTATGGTGAGATGTCCACTAGATATTGGTTGAACTTGAAGAGTATGGTGAGGTGTCCACTAGACATTGGTTGAACTTGAAGAGTATTGTGAGATGTCCACTAGACATTGTATGAGCTTGAAGAGTATGGTGAGATGTCCTCTAGACATTAGTTGAACTTGAAGAGTATGGTGAGATGTACACTAGACATTGGTTGAACTTGAAGAGTAAGGTGAGATGTCCACTAGACATTGGTTGACCTTGAAGAGTATGGTGAGATGTCCACTAGACATTGGTTGAACTTGAAGAGTATGGTGAGATGTCCACTAGACATTGGTTGAACTTGAAGAGTATGGTGAGATGTCCACTAGACATTGGTTGAACTTGAAGAGTATGGTGAGATGTCCACTAGACATTGGTTGAACTTGAAGAGTGTGGTGATATGTCCACTAGACATTGGTTGAACTTGAAGAGTGTGGTGAGATGTCCACTAGACATTGGTTGAACTTGAAGAGTGTGGTGAGATGTCCACTAGACATTGGTTGAACTTGAAGAGTGAGGTGAGATGTCCACTAGACATTGTATGAGCTTGAAGAGTATGGTGAGATGTCCACTAGACATGGTATGAGCTTGAAGAGTATTGTGAGATGTCCACTAGACATTGTATGAGCTTGAAGAGTGTGGTGAGATGTCCACTAGACATTGGTTGAACTTGAAGAGTGAGGTGAGATGTCCACTAGACATTGTATGAGCTTGAAGAGTATGGTGAGATGTCTACTAGACATTGATTGAACTTGAAGAGTGGGGTGAGATGTACACTAGACATTGGTTGATCTTGACGAGTGAGGTGAGATGTCTACTAGACATTGGTTGAACTTGAAAAGTGAGGTGAGATGTCTACTAGACATTGGTTGAACTTGAAGAGTGAGGTGAGATGTCCACTAGACATTGGGTAAACTTGAAGAGTATGGTGAGATGTTCACTAGATATTGGTTGAACTTGAAGAGTGTGGTGAGATATCCACTAGACATTGGATGAGCTTGAAGAGTGAGGTGAGATGTCCACTAGACATTGGGTGAGTTTGAAGAGTATGGTGAGATGTCCACTAGACATTGTTTGAACTTGAAGAGTATGTTGATATGGTAATCCAGGGATCGTAGGTTCGATCCCCCGTCTGACCCTAATAACAGTCTTTCAGATGGGACATTAAACCGAGGTCTCGTGTCGGTGCTTTACACTGTGCACATAAAAGAACCAGAGGAGACTCTGGAATGGGTCTCTGTCTGTATCATTGCACTATCCTCCAAAATTCTAAAAATGACTAATCTCTTTAGGAGGCGGCGCTCATATGGGCAACCGGTAGCAACGATAAATAAACGTAAAACACACAAATCAGCATATAAACTAATACACCCAGTTGTCTAGTATGCATGAAGGATAATGCTTAATTGAAAACTACCACAACTACGCTTTTGAAAACTAGTAAAACCTTCCAATTCAGGAACAATATTTGATATAAAAAGGCAGACATTAATATACTTTTATGTAAAACAACATTCATGTGAATAAAGCATTCAAAGTTTGATTAGCGCAGTGGTTAGTGCGCTCACTTCTCACCATTGCAACCCGGGTACGATTCTCGGACCGGGAAGTATGTGAGATGGTACGGTGGTCGCCAGATCGGACAGGTGGGTTTTCTGCGGGTACTCCGGTTTCCTCCCACATGAATGACCACATTTATGCTTTCATCCGCGCCAACGAGAGTGATTAATATAAGTTGTTATAACTTACTTCGCAAATAAAGTTTAAAAAAAGGTTCATTAATACATGTACTGACATTATTTGACTATGTAAATATGTGATATTTAAAGGTACGACACGTAACCGTTTCTATCCATGCTAGGCTAATCGTAGGCCCGCACGGTGCGCGTGGTCGTCCAGATAAACACATATATAACTATATCACGACAAGGTTATCTAGACCAATGGATCCCTGATCCCTAACCGTAGTCCACATCGATGAACAGTTCACTACACACGGTATTAAAACCCTCGAGTACGTTTCAGTATTTATTTCTGTGTCATTAACTTTTAAAGCAGCATTACATCGTAATAAAGGATGTTTTGGGTAAAATATAAATACTAATGTGTGTGTTTACAAAAATCGAAATAGTCACTCAGAAACGATAAAAGTCCAATAAATTTAAACCGTCGTATACGCGAATTTGTTTATCAACACACGAAAATGTAAACACGCAGAGCGCATGCGTGAAACAACAGAGGATGTAGAAAAGAACGTATATATTTTGAACATGAAATACTATCTATCTATCTTCCTCTAATGTCGAACCCCTTGCCGGGATGTAGAAATGTCCCTAAAAGACTTAGCTAACAGAGGTATGAATCAACATATCAAGTAATTTAATTAAAAAAGACAACGTGGTACAAATGGGGTCAATGCATTCTGAATGTAAACAAGTGCGTGACCGATCGATCGGAAAGTCCTACTTTCGGTTTCGAGTTTGTTTTATCGCAAAAAAACACTGTTTACCAAATGAACATAAGCACACAAAGTATAATGTAGCAGCATTGCTACCCATACGTAAAAATTGAATTTTTCATATATATTTTATTTCATACGATGTAATGCTGCTTTAAATCACCAGTGTGCATTACTGCACATATTGGGTATGTAAAAATTGAAAAATGAGATGGAAACAATAATATGTTATTGCATTTCCCCCCCATACATTACACTACAATTATACACACAATGAAATACGTGGAAAACAATTTGAAATTATATTAGGATTTATATATATTGCTGTATATGATACAATTTAATCTGGGGGAAAAAAGCAAATAGGTTGGGCTGCAAGTTATGACAACATTATTTACAGCCCTTACAATCACTTCAAACTAAAATTAACAATGTTGGATGAACAATTTCTGTTATGTATGATCTGATGTAGAAAAATACCAGTTATATACAATTAAGCTTCGTAGTAAATATTTGTTAACTACTATAACATATAAGGATTATTATCGAAAAAGATTAGAAAAATAATAATGAAAAAACAAAAATGATGGAAACAGGACGACTAATTGAAGAACTATATTGTAAAGTAACTCAAAAATCAAATCATATAATTATGTCTAGCCTGGGAACAGGCGTCGATATATTTTGCCTGGTCAGTCAAATAAATATATTTTAACACTGAGACTATTAATTGGGCCGTATTGAGTTTCATATCAACTGTCATTTTGCCAGAAGTTAAAAAGTGAAAAATCGACAGACTGTCACCCAGGCTAAATTATGTCCACAATGAATAACATCTGTAAAAACAATACCACTAATGTTCAAGTATATAACTTACCCTTCGGTATATAACTTACCCTTCGGTATATAACTTACCCTTCGGTATATAACTTACCCTTCAGTATATAACTTACCCTTCGGTATATAACTTACCCGTCGGTATATAATTTACCATTCGGTACCCTTCGGTATATAACTTACCCTTCGGTATATAACTTACCCTTCGGTATATAACTTACCCTTCGGTATATAGCTTACCCTTCGGTATATAACTTACCCTTCGGTATATAGCTTACCCTTCGGTATATAACTTACCCTTCGGTATATAACTTACCCTTCGGTATATAGCTTACCCTTCGGTATATAACTTACCCTTCGGTATATAGCTTACCCTTCGGTATATAACTTACCCTTCGGTATATAACTTACCCTTCGGTATATAACTTACCCTTCGGTATATAACTTACCCTTCGGTATATAGCTTACCCTTCGGTATATAACTTACCCGTCGGTATATAACTTACCCTTCGGTATATAACTTACCCTTCGGTATATAACTTACCCTTCGGTATATAGCTTACCCTTCGGTATATAACTTACCCGTCAGTATATAACTTACCCGTCGGTATATAACTTACCCGTCAGTATATAACTTACCCTTCGGTATATAACTTACCATTCGGTACCCTTCGGTATATAACTTACCCTTCAGTATATAACTTACCCGTCGGTATATAACTTACCCGTCAGTATATAACTTACCCTTCGGTATATAACTTACCATTCGGTACCCTTCGGTATATAACTTACCCTTCAGTATATAACTTACCCTTCGGTATATAACTTACCCATCGGTATATAACTTACCCTTCGGTATATAACTTACCCTTCGGTATATAGCTTACCCTTCGGTATATAACTTACCCGTCGGTATATAACTTACCCTTCGGTATATAACTTACCCTTCGGTATATAACTTACCCTTCGGTATATAGCTTACCCTTCGGTATATAACTTACCCGTCGGTATATAACTTACCCGTCGGTATATAACTTACCCGTCAGTATATAACTTACCCTTCGGTATATAACTTACCATTCGGTACCCTTCGGTATATAACTTACCCTTCAGTATATAACTTACCCTTCGGTATATAACTTACCCGTCGGTATATAACTTACCCGTCGGTATATAACTTACCCTTCAGTATATAACTTACCCTTCGGTATATAACTTACCCGTCGGTATATAATTTACCATTCGGTACCATTCGGTATATAACTTACCCTTCAGTATATAACTTACCTTTCAGTATATAACTTACCCTTCAGTATATAACTTACACTTCGGTATATAACTTACCCTTCAGTATATAACTTACCCGTCGGTATATAACTTACCCTTCGGTATATAACTTACCCGTCGGTATATAACTTACCCTTCAGTATATAACTTACCCTTCGGTATATAACTTACCCTTCGGTATATAACTTACCATTCGGTACCCTTCGGTATATAACTTACCCTTCAGTATATAACTTACCCTTCAGTATATAACTTACCCATCGGTATATAACTTACCCATCGGTATATAACTTACCCTTCGGTATATAACTTACACTTCGGTATATAACTTACCCGTCGGTATATAACTTACCATTCGGTATCCGTCGGTATATAACTTACCCTTCAGTATATAACTTACCCATCGGTATATAACTTACCATTCGGTATCCTTCGGTATATAACTTACCCTTCGGTATATAACTTACCCGTCGGTATATAACTTACCCTTCGGTATATAACTTATCCATCGGTATATAACTTACCCGCCGGTATATAACTTACTATTCGGTATCCTTCGGTATATAACTTATCCAGCGGTATATAACTTACCCTTTGGTATATAACTTATCCATTGGTATATAACTTACCCATCGGTATATAACTTACCCGTCGGTATATAACTTACCCGTCAGTATATAACTTACCCATCGGTATATAACTTACCCTTCAGTATATAACTTACCCGTCGGTATATAACTTACCATTCGGTATCCTTCGGTATATAACTTACACTTCGGTATATAACTTACCCTTCAGTATATAACTTACCTGTCGGTATATAACTTACACTTCGGTATATAACTTACCCTTCAGTATATAACTTACCCGTCGGTATATAACTTACCATTCGGTATCCTTCGGTATATAACTTACCCTTCGGTATATAACTTACCCTTCGGTATATAACTTACCCTTCGGTATATAACTTACCCTTCGGTATATAACTTACCCTTCGGTATATAACTTATCCATTGGTATATAACTTACCCGTCGGTATATAACTTACCCTTCGGTATATAACTTACCCGTCGGTATATAACTTACCCTTCAGTATATAACTTACCCTTCGGTATATAACTTACCCGTCGGTATATAACTTACCCTTCGGTATATAACTTATCCATCAGTATATAACTTACCCTTCGGTATATAACTTACCCTTCGGTATATAACTTATCCATCAGTATATAACTTACCCTTCGGTATATAACTTACCCTTCGGTATATAACTTACCCGTCGGTATATAACTTACCCTTCGGTATATAACTTACCCGTCGGTATATAACTTACCCGTCGGTATATAACTTACCCTTCGGTATATAACTTACCCGTCGGTATATAACTTACCCGTCGGTATATAACTTACCCGTCGGTATATAACTTACCCGTAGGTATATAACTTACCAGTCAGGACTTCTGATTTTGTTTAGCACAACAATAGTGAGGATGAGAAGGAGCGAGGCAACAGTGACCACGAGTACGGACATTGTCACTATTCCGGCTGTTGTCTGTATCCATGCTGTGGAATCTGATTCGTAATCAACCGTGTATTTTTCAACTTTTGTGATAGAAAATGATGCCCAGCCTATACCTAAGAAAAGTGTAATAATTGTATTATAAATTAACTCTTTATTTCATGTTGTTTTTGTAGTTTAATCATATTTTATTGCTCGATTAATTTTACATAATTTTTTTAAATATATATATAATACAAAACATGACAATTTTTAAGAAAAGCAAACGGATCAGGCCACAAGTTCTAGCAACATTAGTTACGCCCCCCCCCCGAGTTGTTTTTATAATCACCTTAAAAGTCATTCTGCGTATTCTTCAGAGCATCTATAATGTTATGTACAATTAATTTGTAGTATCAGTATATTTGCCATCGCAGTACACGTATTTCACATAGTTTCTTTCCGTACAATGATGTACGGTAACTCATACGTCACTTTGTCACTTTCTGTACAATGATGTACGGTAACTCATACATCACTTTCCGTACAATGATGTAAGGTAACTCATATGTCACGTTCCGTACAACGATGTAAGGTAACCCATACGTCACTTTCTGTACAATGATGTACGGTAACTCATACGTCACTTTCTGTACAACGATGTATGGTAACTCATGCGTCACGTTCCGTACAATGATGTACGGTAACTCATATGTCACTTTCCGTACAATGATGTAAGGTAAGTCATGCGTCACGTTCCGTACAATGATGTAAGGTAACTCATACGTCACTTTCCGTACAACGATGTACGGTAACTCATGCATCACGTTCCGTACAATGATGTACGGTAACTCATACATCACGTTCCGTACAATGATGTACGGTAACTCATACGTCAGAAGTATGTACAGCATCCTGAGTGTGAGGTTTGTCAGAGATAATTGGTGCAATGTCCTACCAGTTATAACATCGGCTGGTGTTCCAGCAGCGTCAGATGCAGTGGCGACATACGCTTCTTCAGCCGTAAGAAACACTTTATCAGTTTTTATCTCCGAGTCATCATTAGTGTCATTGTTGTTCTTGATCACATATACGTGTGCAATGCAAGACCTGTAAGCATAGAACCTGATAGTGATACTAGTAGTTCAAAGAACAATTAATTCATAGTGTTTTAAACAATACAGAAAAACGCATTGTAAAGAATCGGCTGCAAGACAAGGCCGAAAGAGCCGGATAAATAAAGATAGGCTGTCCGATTAGTGCAGTGGTTAGCGCACTCGCTTCTCACCAATGCAACCCAGGTTCGATCCTCGGACCGGGAAGTATGTGAGATGGTTCGGCTGTCCAATTAGCGCTCACTTCTCACCAAAGCAACCCGGGTTCGATCCTCGGACCGGGAAGTATGTGAGATGGTACGGTGGTTGCCAGATCAGACAGGTGGGTTTTCTGCGGGTACTCCGGTTTCCTCCCACACGAATGACCACATTTACGCTTTCATCCGCGCCAACGAGAGTGATTAATATAAGTTGTTAGAACTTGCTTTTCAATCGTTGTAAAATAAATAAAGTTTAAACTAAATAAATATTAAATACAATGTATATGTTACACAAATCCATTGTTTTGTTTGTTTATCTTATTGGGTTTAAAGGCGTACGAAGAGCTTGGGTCATATACTAACTTTCCAGCCATTATTTGTAGAGAAATACCCCGTTCCTCGCATGAACACCCCAGTGAGATTCGAACCTACAGCGATGAGGGGACGTGGTTTGAAGTAAACGACATAACCCATTCACTGGTGCGGGCCGAGGGTTCTGGTGCGGGCCGAGGGTTCTGGTGCGGGCTGTTGTCTAATGTTGTTAAAACTTGTGGCCCAGACCATTTGTATTTTCATGCTATGTGTTGTATCGTTATGTGTATGACATATGTACTATTGATTTGCAATAAAATATGGTTAAATAAAAAATCTACAGAGGACCAGGGTTCATTCTAGGTCAGAATTTTTGGGAGAAGTGAGAAAGCGCGTGATTGCTTCCTTAAATGGTGTTCTTTAATATACTCCTGCAAAATAGCGTTAAAATGCACAGTACAACCAGACAGAGGACTATTCAAATCTATTGTTCATATACCCAAAATGGATAGCCAAATAATGACTGCAAGAAGGAATACAATTGTGTACATCCTTTGTTTGTCGAAATTGGAACGTTTGACATCACTTAATGTGTGTTTTAATTTTATTGTGGGTTCTATAAGGGAAATTTGACTTGAAGTAAATTGCAATTGTTTTAGTTTATACAAATTTATTTTAGCTCGATTGCGAAATAAGTTATTTCAACTTATATTAATCACTCTCGAGACCTCATTCCTGATGGAATCCATCGCCACGAGGGAGAGAGAAGAGGCAACATGGAATTTAAATGCATTGCCTAAGGGCACAATCATAATGGCCCCAGAGGGGCTTGAAAACTCCGGACCTTTCGCACCTGAAGCGAACGCGCATCCTCTGCACTATCATGACTTCCACAAGTTAGTGGATAATATGTGGTCCTTAATAATTATGGTGTTGTTTTACAGAAAGGTTTCTCTAAATAATAGATATGTGTTTAACCTAGTGTGGCCATGGTAGATGACTCTGCCAAACTTGTTGATTTCATGTCTAGAAGGATTCATATCTATACCTTCGACACCTAAGAGAGCGTTTATCAGATCTGAACGTTTAGCATTGTGAACTGTACTCACGTTGATGTCACTTCCTCTACGCACCGGCGTTTTACTCGCGATTGTCTGTAGGTTTGACGATGTACGGTTGTCAGTTGGTTTAGGAATGTTGCTTCCATTCCAAGATATAGGCTTGCACTGATATTCATATAATATCTTAGCACAACCATCACAGGGTCATACGTGTCTATTCTCACAGTAGCCCCAGTTGATGAGGTGAGGGCCGGGCTACCTGCATCTGTAGCAGCCATGTACATATTGTATCCCGTGCTCGCTACTGCGTTTGCTATCAATGTTATGTCGCCTTTAATATAAATGTAAAGTATTAAATTATATGCCTACTTGAATGTAAAAAGTAAACGTGTCGAATATTTCAATAAATTAATCAGGATTTATAATAGCTTTGGTGTATTTATTTATAAAAAGCGCAATGTAAATCCGCATAGAAGTCCAGAAACTCCAAGCCAAACAACAACAACAAGCTGGAGCACAAACTCAGCTTCATATACCACAGATAACCCAGCGTTATTGGTATTGTTATCGGTGCAGTTCTGGCGGTTATTGTTGCTATCAGCTTTGGTGTATTTATTTATAAAAAGCGCAATGTAAATCCGCATAGAAGTCCAGAAACTCCAAGCCGAACAACAACAAGCTGGAGCACAAACTCAGCTTCATATGTTTAAACAAAGAACACTGTAAAATTGTAAAATGTAATTACCAGATGACGAATCCAAGTAGAACAAATGAGGATTACTGTTCAATGTCACTGAATATGTTAACACTGCATTCACCCCATCGTCCACATCCATTGCCGTTAATGTAGCTATCGTTACTTGGCAGTCATCGTTGTAAGCAATCTCGGTGTTGTAAAACGTTGGTGAAAACACTGGATTGTTGTCATTTGCATCACCGATTGTAATCTCAACTGATGTTGTAAATGATAGAGGCGGTACACCTTGATCAGTTGCAGTTAAGACGAAACTGAAGCTTTGATACGTTTCTCGATCTATTGGTGACTTCACATAAAGAATATAACTAGAGGAATTAGCACCGATATACGTGTCTGATGTAGGATCAGCAATTGATAGAGTTATGTCGTTGTTCACTCCGGTGTCCAAGTCTGTTATCACTACTGTTAATATACTTGTGTCTGTTGCTTGATTCTCCGTTGTAGTGGCTGTATATAATGATTGACTGAAAGATGGAACATTGTCATTGAAATCTAGTATGGATATTGTTACGGTCACCGTAGACGTGAGAGTGTTTGTTCCACCATCCGAGGCTCGAACAACAAATTCGTACAAGTCTTCAGTTTCACGGTCTAATAAAGACGATGTCGTGATACTACCAGTTGATTCATCTAATGTAAAGTGTTGATTATTGCCTCGAATTGTATATGCAACAACGTAGACAATGGCCCCATTTACGCCGGTATCAGCGTCAGTGGCGCTTACACGGTCAACAGTGGTACCAACTGGAACATTCTCAAACACACTAAATGTATAGCTTGTTATTGGATCAGGTTGAAATACAGGCATGTTATCATTTGTATCACTTATAACAACCGTAGCAGTTACTGTTACACTCTGTGGTGAATCACCATTGTCTGCTATTGATACTTCTAAATGATATAAATTCGTCCGCTCGCGATTTAGCGAATTCTTCACTTGAATTAGACCTGATGCGCTATCGATGCTGAAATCATTGTCAGTATTACCGTTCGTAATGGTGAACGTCAGAACACTGTTTTCACCTTCGTCTTCATCGGTGGCAGTTATGTTGAATATTATAGTGTTACTAGTAGTGCCCTCATCAATAGCCTTGTTGTATGTACCACTTACGACAGGAGGATTGTCATTTTCGTCTGTAATCATGACTGTGTATGTAACACTTCCTGTGTTTTGAGCTGGGTCGTTACCTTGGTCTGTAGCCAAGATGATAAGTGTGTAACTGTAAACAGAGTAGAGGAATGGCTGTAGAGCTATATTTGGTATATTTAATTTAAATTTATTTAAAATAGCTAATATAAAGTTAAATTTACCGTTATGTATTTTACAACGATTGCGAAGCAAGTTCTAACAACTTATATTAATCACTCTCGTTGGCGTGGATGAAAGCGTATATGTGGTCATTCATGTGGGAGGAAACCAGAGTACCCAGAGAAAACCCACCTGTCCGATCTGGAGACAACCGTACCGAGGATCAAACTCGGGTTGCATTGGTGAGAATAGCGCGTGCTAACAACTTCGCTAATCGGACAGCTAATATAAGAATAGTTGTGTAATGGTACGGTGGTCGCCAGATCGGACAGGTGGGTTTTCTCCAGGTGCTCCGGTCTCCTCCCACACGAATGACCACATATACGATCTCATCTGCGCTGAGAGTGATAAATATAAGTTGTTAAAGCTTGTTTTGCAATCGTTGTAAAATAAATATATATAAATAAATTTCTACTTTTTTAAAAGGATTAATAACGTAATATTCCATACACTGAATGTCAATATTTCTGACAAATTGCTATAGTACACAACAATCTAATTTATGTGGAACAGTACAACAGTTAGTTCCCTTTTTATCATGACACCGTTTGCATATTGTAATAGTGTTGTGGTTTGTATGACATGCTGGTGGCAGTGTTGTGGTTTGTATGACATGCTTGTGGCAGTGTTGTGGTTTGTACGACATGCTTGTGGCAGTGTTGTGGTTTGTATGACATGCTTGTGGCAGTGTTGTGGTTTGTATGACATGCTTGTGGCAGTGTTGTGGTTTGTATGACATGCTGGTGGCAGTGTTGTGGTTTGTATGACATGCTTGTGGCAGTGTTGTGGTTTGTATGACATGCTGGTGGCAGTGTTGTGGTTTGTATGACATGCTTGTGGCAGTGTTGTGGTTTGTATGACAGATGCACAAAATACATGTCATGTAAATGAAACCCATTTGTTGACAATTCTTGTGCGAAACAATGCCATGAATTGCATACTACGCATAATTAAGTGTGTTTACGTTATTTGGTCTGTACATTATATTATATGGAATGAATGCAATAACTATGATTAAACTTAGTAAACCATGCCATTGCAACCCTGGTTCGATCCTCGGACCGGGAAGTATGCGAGATGGCACGGTGGTCGCTAGATCGGACAGGTGGGTTTTCTCCGTGTACTCCGGTTTCCTCCCACACGAATGATTACATTTACGCTTTCATCCGCGCCAACGAGAGCGATTAATATAAGTTATTAGAACTTGCTTCACAATCATAAAATAAATAAAGTTTAAAAAAACATGCCATGCCGGTTTCTCAATGTAAGATCAACCATATTCATCTTTACTAAGCCCCACCACGACTGAGTAGCAAACACAGAATGCAACGGTTAAAAGTAGTATGCCCCTACTAGTACTGAGTACTAGTCAAAGCAACGTGTTTCTTTTATCCAATCTACCACGGTGATCAGAGTTTAAAAATGAATTAAGAGGCGTAACTTCCCACAAGACGACTCATATTCTTACTCATTTGTTCCTAATATATACAGTCTACATCCGTTATGTCGAATTCCATCGGACCGAACAAAATACTTCGACATAACTGAAGTTTAACGGAGCCAGTTATATGAAAAATGATAGTGTCTGAAATGGGACTTTGATCCGGCTTCGAGATAGCCGAGAATTCGACATAACCGATTTTGATATAAGGCTTAGACTGTATATACAAAACGTATGTAAAACACACATCCACTAGTTAGTTACACCCACCTGGCAGTAGTCTCTCTGTCAAGCACATTGGACACTGTAATTGCACCACTTGCACTGTCTATAGCAAATTTGCTTAACGTTGGTGATAAACTGTAAACAATAATGTTATTGTTGTTTGCAATTGAATCAGCATCGGTAGCTTCGACCGTAGCAATAGTTGTTGCAAACACCGTGGATTCGGTTATTGAAATAGCAACACTATTCGCCGGAAAAACAGGAATGTTGTCGTTCAAATCGGCTATTGTGATCTTAACAAGACAGGTAGACGACAGTGGTGATATTCCACCATCAATCGCTTGGACAACGAGATCGTATGATGAAAGCGTTTCAAAGTCAATAGCTGCGGTTGATGTAATAAGTCCAGAACTTCCATCAATGGCAAATACTGCTGAGCCTGTTCCAGACACTACTGAATATGTAACAGCTCCATTCCTACCAGAATCCGCATCAGGTGATATTACAGTGATAACGGAAGTCGTTGTTGCAACATTTTCATCGAGGATCGTAGAATATGTATTTGATGAGAATGTTGGGGTCTCATCATTTTCATCAGTAAGGTCGATAGTTAATGTCATTGTAGCAGTTTGTGTATCTGCTGTGCTCTGTTCTGTGTCCTGAACTTCTATGACGAGAATATATTGAAATGGTGTTGTATCATAATCCAACGCATTTGCTACTCTTACCGTTCCAGTAAACAAGTCAACAGTAAACTCATTGGCTGCATTGCCGGATATTAGATAATAGCGTAGTACAGCAAAGTGTCCAGTGTCAGAATCGGATGCTGCAGCTTGATATATACTGTTTCCAATGGTCTCTAACTCTGACAACGTTACTTTGAAAGTTGTCACTGAAAACGTCGGTGAGTGCTCATTCACAGCAACAATACGAATTGTGACAATTGTTAGAGAACTTAAAACTGGAATTCCTTGATCAGCTACTTTTACTGTCAGAATGTATATCGACTGAGAATTAGCATCCACATAACCATCAAGTGTTATCCACCCAGTGCTTGTATCAATTCCAAATTGAGTTCCAGTGTTTCCACTTGTTATGGAGTATCGAAGACCTGCCGTTCCCGCTGTTCCATAGTCATCGTCGGTGGCCAAAATTTGGATCACATTTGCTGCTGTACCAGATACGTCTTCGTTTACTATTATTGCATAAGATGACGGATTTATTTCAGGATAATTGTCGTTTATATCATCGATAGTTATGACAAATGTATTTTCGACAGATTTTGCATCAGATTCGCCAGTAAGCATGTCACTGGCTGTCACTGTTAATGAATATGAGGCAGTATTTTCCCGATCGATCGGTCCAATTACTGTTATCGAACCAGTTGATGGATCAATCGAAAGCTGACCAGCTGTATTTCCTGATTTAATGTCATACCGAACAATACCATGTGTCGACCCTGTATCGTTGTCTAGTGCAGATATACGAATTATCTGATGACCTAAGATTTCATTTTCATTAATAGATACGTCATAAGGTGTGTTTTGAAAGACCGGTGCATATTCATTTACAGGATCAATGTATATAGTCATGGTTAAGCTAGTGACCAGATTAGGTATACCCTGATCGTCGACTTTAATAGTCAATGTATAACTTGCTGTTGATTCGTAATTGAGAGCTGCTTTCAATGTAAGAACTCCGGTCACACTGTTTATCTGGAACTTGTTTTCACCATTCCCGTTTGCTATGCTATACACAATGGTCGTTGAAGCTACAATGTCTACATCGGAACAAACGGGTGAAATAATAGTAGTCCCTGTAGTAGTATCTTCTGCGAAGGTAACGGTATAACTAGTAGCATCACACGAAGGATAATTATCATTCTCATCGTTGATTGATATTACAATACTTGTAGTTGCAGTAAGCGCATCAACAGTGTCATCTGCGACTTCAATGGTAAGTGTGTATGATATAGCCAATGCGTTATCTCTATCGATGCTTCTCTGCGTTTGAATTATACCACTTGATGTGCCAATTTTGAATTTACTATCATCATTCCCAGCTGTAATACTAAAGATAAATGAACTGACTGAAATGTCCGCATCTGTTGCATTCACATCATAAACTGTGCTACCAATATTTTCGCTGATCGATATTAAATATGGGCCTGTTGGATTGTACAAAGGTGTGTTGTCATTCACATCAATTACAGTCACAGTAACGATTACATCGGTCGTAAATGTTCCATCGGATGCTTGAACTGTTATGTCGTAGCTTGACATGGCTTCTATGTCTAAATCTACAGTTGTTGTCATTACACCAGAATTGGAATTGATAGCAAAGTCTGTGTGACCAGATGTTATAGTGTAGGATATTGTATTGCCCACCGTGGAATCACCATCATAACATACAACAGTTGCGACTGATGTACCGGTTCCTACATCTTCGCTTACTGAACCACTAAACAATGCTGAGGTGCACAGTGGTTCATTGTCGTTTATATCGTTAACTGTGATAGATACTGTAGTAGATCCAGTTTGAAATGTGGCTTTCTTGTCAATAGCATAGATAACTAGTGTGTAGTCTGTAATGGTTTCGTAGTCAAGCGAAGATACCAGTTTTAACTCGCCAGTAGTAGAATCCATTGCAAACTTACTGTCATCATTTCCACTGAATATACTGTATGCTATAGAACCTGAAAAATTAATGATAAATGCAAATGAACAGGTATACAATATTTGATCCAATCGAATAAATTGATGTTACTTCGATTGTCTGCTTTCATTTGAATCTTACGATATCCAAATTAACAAAAGCTATAATGTCCAACTGCATATATAGCATGTAGTAATGTACTTGTAAACTTCAAAAACAATGCCACGTAGTAACATTTCTTTTTCATCTTCTTCTTATTAACCATTATGGTTAACAATACTTCTAAGCTCAAATGACTCGAACAGTCCCGAAATCAGAAGCTCTATGAATCCATAAACAAACCTGCAGATCCAATATCCGAGTCAGTGGCTGAAACAGTTCCGACAGTTGTTGCCATAGCGATAGATTCATCCTGGTTGAAATTGTATGTCGTTATGGCGAATGTAGGGTCGTTATCGTTCACATCTGTTCACACATAAAAAAATGAAATTAATGAATCTAAGATTAAATTAAACATTTATTTGAGCAGTTAAATCATGTTCATAGAGATGGCAATTGGTGAAATAACGGTACAATATCTGCGCCACTATATGCATTGTATAGTGTATTGTAATTAGATAAGAAACGAAAGGTTATCTCCCTTCGTTTGAGGTCCGCCATTAACTGTTGACAGTCGCGTTCTATTGTGTTTGAGTAATAAACCTCTACGTTTCGTCATTAGTGTTTCTCTGTTTACTGGCGCTGTATTACTGGTATGTCTGTTTGATGTTGTTACCGATTGTCTTCTTTCCCAAAGAGTTTAGATCATTCCAATATGTACATGTACTATTGGACGAGAGGAGCCTCAATGTCCGAGTGGCTTAAGGTCAGTGACTTCAAAGCACTCGCCCCTCACAGCAATAGGTTCGAATCCCACTGGTGTGTCGAATTATTTCGTGTGTCGAAGCTATCCAGTTGGCTTGTGGGCACCAGGGGGTCTTCCTCAATCAGTAATAGATGGCGAATCGCAATATGACATAGGTCCTCGGTTCAAACGAACTACTGGAAGTTTGTTCTATCAACAAAAAACGGTCCAATTTTGATTCGCTTAAAATATCTAGGTACAAGATATTTCATATTTGCTTATCGCCAAGACGACCAGCTAACTATTCATTTCTCTTACGAAGCAGAGAAAGAAGAACATGATTCTAATGCGGATATTTTCATACCTGCAAGTTCTAAAGTTATATGTTGAATATAGCCTAACCGCACAGCAAGAGATGAAACTTATTATCCCATTTCATTCTGGATACATTTAAAGGTTTTTGCAAACAACATAGATCCAGATCAGCCGCAGCGTGACGCTGCGTGCTGATCAGGATCTATGTTGTTTGCTACATGGCCAAGTGTCTTAGCAAGATCATCTGAATAGCAAACCGCATAGAGCCTGATCAGACTGCACATTCCGTGGCGGCTGATCTGGCTCTATGTTCTTTGTAAATACTGTTTGAACGGTATCCAGAATGAAATGGGTTAAGGACAAATATTATTACTTTCATCTAATAGTGGGACGCGTGTATATGCTTTCTAGAGTACAGAGAATACAAGTTCATACTAAACACTTGTTTTGTTCTTGACCTTATGGTAAATGACTAGCAAGTAATGTAAATCTACAGTAACCAGACAGTATTTTTAAACTTTATTTATTTTACAACGATTGCGAAGCAAGTTCTTCTTCTTTGTTTAAACAGCACTCCTTCACTTATGAAGATTAGGTGCTGGGTTTTACCAACCTATATTAATCGCTCTCGTTGGCGTGGATGAAAGCGTAAAATTATGTGGTCATTCGTGTGGAAGGAAACCGGAATACCCGGAGAAAACACACCTGTCCGATCTGGCGACCGCCGTACCACTTCACATACTTCCCGGTCTGAGGATCGAACCCGGGTTGCATTGGTGAGAAGCGAGCGCGCTAACCACTGCGCTAATCTATATCGATAGTATCTAGTTACCTGTTATAGTAATTGTCAACGTCGTGGTGGTGGACATTGCTGACGGTGTAGTGCCGCTATCCGTTACTAAAATTTCTAACTGATAGTTATCTGTTAATTCCCTGTCAAAGGTTACAGTTGTTGTGACTTCACCGGTGGAGGATATAGAAAACTCCCCTCCTATAGAAAAACACGATATGTGTTATTAACTTATTAATATGCACTGAGGAAATTATTCGGATGACGATCGGAACCGTGCTACTGTGCAGGAGAGAACACACTTTAAGGCGATCAATATAGAAAACTCCCCTCCTATCGAAATAACAATACTTATTAATGATATGACATCGTGGAACAGCGCATAGCCATTGCTGTTATGTTTATGCTGAAAATATTTATCAAATGTGGTATCAAAACATTTCCCATTTAGAGTTAAATTAGCCACTCCCCCGGGAAATTGAAATCTGTGTAGTATTTACAGAGTAATTTTGCATGCCTGACTTCTACTGTCAAATATCGCGATTCAGTTCCATTCTGTCTTGAGAAAAAGGCAAAATGGCAACGTTTTAATTTAAATCTCATCCAATGTAAATAATAATAATATGTAACTGCCGTTCGTTGAAGAATGTAACCATGTTAATTTTGGTGAGAGATAATTAGCGTAATCTTTGAATCCATTATGTTTTCAGTAATACTTCGAACATGAATGTAGACTGTTAGAAGAATTGCAGGCCCTTAGTTACATGCAAATAAGAATTAGTTAGCTCACAGGATGAATCAAAACACCTAGTTAAATATATGGGGCCTTTATTTTAATTTCAAGATGATTCAGTTTCTTTACCCTCGCCGCCGGTAAACCATATGGGCGAGCATAATTTCAAGTCCCAGCTCCTGGGTATTTAACTCATCGTATTTGCTGTTTACGGTAATTTTTAATTAATATTGAATGCAACTGGCGATAGTTCAATGATATAGACCCATCGCATCGACACGCTAAGCTCGAAAAAGCGTTTGCATGCACATGCTTGCTACACTTACATGTACTACACTTCACAATGTGCCCACAGTGTACATAGTCCGTGTCCATGGCTGAGTGGTTACAGTCGCTGACTTGCATACCACTGTATCCTATCATCACTGATGGTCACAGGTTTGAGCTCCGCTCAGATCGTGATTATTTATATGAAAAAGTTGGCAGTTTCTTACGGAGGTTGGTGCACCAAGTACTGGTTAACCGCTAGAGTCTGCCCAGGAATAGTATTGTTAGGTAAACTGCCCGTCGCTCAAATGGGCGACCGGTAGCGACGTAAATAAACTTAAAAAAATAAACAAACAAGAGTACATGTATACGACCAATAGAATGTTACAATGAAAGATAGATACTCCATATTCTAGCTACAATTTTGATCATAAAGTGAAATTAAGAAAAAAAGTTTAAACTTTATTTATTTTACGATTGCGAAGCAAGTTCTAACAACTTATATTAATCACTCTCATTGGCGTGGATGAAAGCGTATATGTGGTCATTCATGTGGGAGGAAACCGGAGTGCCCGGAGAAATCCCACCTGTCCAATCTGGCGACCACCATACCATCTCACATACTTCCCGGTCCGATGATCGAACCCGGGTTGTATTGGTGAGAAGCGAGCGAGTTAATCGGACAGCCAAGTGGATTTCAGCTTGTTGGGTCAATTTGCTAATGTCAGTAAGTTGCTAATGGTGAACAATGATCATAGACTAGGAAGATTGGTACATAATCAGCCGGATCTCGAATCAGCAACGTTCACTGGATTAATCAATAATAGAGGCGTGTTACACCTCCACAGATCCAACTATTCAATCTTAATATGAGGAATAAATTATCAAACATTGATACATATTATATACAGTCAAACCTGGGTTTGCGTCATCACCATTAAGCAGCCAACCTGTATTAAGCAGCCAGCTTCCAGATTCCCAATATGTTGTTTTATTATACATTTGCTAAGCAGCCACTTTCTGTGATTCCCTTGGCTGGCTGTTTAAGACAGGTTTTACCGTATATGCATAAATTAGTGCCCTACCTGTATTTCCACTTGTAATTACATAAGACGAGATATCGTTATTAGGTGCGTCAAAGTCGGCATCTGTACACGTCAGTTGTGTGACTGTATCACCGCCTGCAGCATCCTCTGACAGACTGGCACTATAGAGAGAACTCGAACATGACGGTTGATAGTCGTTCACGTCCGATAACGTAACGATCAATGTGTATCGAGATGAGAGAGGACCTACGAACAAAAAACAACATAACTTCATGGCGATGTTTGTTAATCCAAAAAGCATGTTAAAAGCTAGAATAATTTGCTCAATCGCAATGTTCGTTTATACAAATTTATTTTAGCTCGATTGCGAAACAAGTTATTACAACTTATATTAATCACTCTCGAGACCTCATTCCTGATGGAATCCATTGCCACGAGGGAGAGAGAAGAGGCAACGTGGAATTTAAATGCCTTGCCTAAGGGCACAATCGTAACTGCTACAGCGGGGCTCAAACTCGCAATGTTCAGTACCGAGTGGTTATGGTCATTGACTTCAATTCACTTGCCTGACTTGTGATGGTCAGTGGTTTAACCCGGATGCCTGCCTATGTCTGAAATACTGCTCGAAGGCACACATGTACTGTGATATATTACCTTCTTCCAAATACATAATTATATAGTTTCTTTGAAAATGAGAACAGGTCTAAATGGTCTAAATGGATATTGTCAAATAATATGTTTTTTAATTTCCGTTCTCAAAATCAAACAAGTTACAAAATCAAGTAGAATGTGTAATTAAAAGTGCATGTAATTCCATCAAATCAATTGTTTTCTAAATGCTATAACTTACCTGGCATAGTGCCTTTGTCTGTGACATCTACAAGTACTGTGTAAGTGTTTGTCCCTTCCATATTAAGTGACCCGCTTACTGTTACCACTCCCGTAGTAGGATCAATAGCAAATTTTCCATTTGCTCCAGAATTGATTGCATATATGATTGCTCCATCATCTCCGTCATCGTTGTCGGTTGCGTCCACCTCAACAACTGTTGTACCAGCTGCAGAGTTTTCGGCGATAATTTTAGTAGAGGTTGCGGAAGACAGAGTTGGCGGGTGCTCATTTGCTCCTGTGATTTCAATTTCAACAGTTGCCGTTCCAAATAGTCCACCCGAGTCCGTAGAACGAATCACTAGAGAATAGACTTTTGTTGTTTCATAGTCAAGATGTGTGTTATCACTGATAGTAATATCGGCTGTCTCTGTAGTTCCAGCGATTTCGAAAATGTTGTCATCATTTCCGCTATCGATATTGTAAGTGAAGCTGGTATCGTCAACATCCACAACCGTCATTGTCACAACGATATAAGCATTGGCTTCATTTTCCGATAGGGACACAGCGTATACGCCAGGATCAAATTCCGGTGTACCATCGTTGAAGTTTGTCACAGTAATGGTGACTGTTGTTGAAGCGCTGTTTGCACTAGGATTTGTTCCATCATCAGTGGCCACTACAATAACCTCGTATGGATTGGTTGCCGTTTCATAATCAATTGTAGCTTTATAAATCACTTCCCCAGTCTGAGGATCAATATCGAAATGTGTCATGAAAGGATTTAGTAAAAATGTGACTTTGTCGTTCGAATCATCATCTGTGGCAGTTACCTGAAAAACCGTTGTTCCAACTGCTGTGTTTTCTAAAACATTTGTCGAGTATGGTGTATTGGTAAAACTGGGTATGTTATCATTAACATCAATAACCTCCAGATTGACTGTTGCTGTAACTGTTAAAGGAGGAGTACCCTTATCTGAAACCTTCACAAGAATGGTGTACATAATAGTTAATTCATAATCTAAAGTCGTCGTCACTCTAACAGCACCGGATGTGTCAACTGCAAATTGCGTTGAACCAGTCGCTTCGTTTACGGTCGTTATTGTATATGATAAATCGGCGTTTGCGAGTGAGTCAGCATCTGTACAAGCCAATGTTATCAACGTTGTTGGTATACTCACATCCTCTGCTGAACTAACAGAATTAAGCAACGGTGAACAAACTGGTGTGTTGTCATTTTTATCATTTATTGTGAATATTACTGTTGTACTACCAGTTCTTGGAGATCCTGTATCACTGTCTACGGCATATATTACGAGATTATACAGATTTTCAGAAGATGTTTCGAAATCAAGATCACCGGAGATAATAATATCTCCACTTGTACTGTCAATTGTAAACTTTGAATCTGTGTCGCCACTTGCAATGCTGTAAACGATTGTTCCTGAAAACAAAGAACCAACTTATGACAATGGGAGGTAAACATTTTAATTGTGACACTAGCCAGTAATTAATCTTATTACATAATGTCCAAAGTGTGTACTGCAGGTGAACTGCTGCTGCTTTTGGTTCCATTGTCCAATCAAACATGTGTATATGACGCACATATGTAACCTGACACATAATATGTAACCTGACACATATATGTAACCTGACACATATATGTAACCTGATGCATATATGTAACCTGATGCATATATGTAACCTGGTGCATATATGTAACCTGACACATATGTAACCTGATGCATATATGTAACCTGGTGCATATATGTAACCTGACACATATGTAACCTGATGCATATATGTAACCTGGTGCATATATGTAACCTGATGCATATATGTAACCTGGTGCATATATGTAACCTGGTGCATATATGTAACCTGACACATATGTAACCTGATGCATATATGTAACCTGGTGCATATATGTAACCTGACACATATATGTAACCTGACACATATATGTAACCTGACACATATGTAACCTGACACATATATGTAACCAGATGCATATATGTAACCAGATGTATATGTGTAACCAGATGTATATATGTAACCTGGTGCATATATGTAACCTGGTGTATATATGTAACCTGGTGTATATATGTAACCTGACACATATATGTAACCTGATGTATATATGTAACCTAATGTATATATGTAACCTAATGTATATATGTAACCTAATGTATATATGTAACCTAATGTATATATGTAACCTAATGTATATATGTAACCTAATGTATATATGTAACCTAATGTATATATGTAACCTAATGTATATATGTAACCTAATGTATATATGTAACCTAATGTATATATAACCTTGTATATATGTAACCTAATGTATATATGTAACCTAAGTATATATGTAACCTAATGTATATATGTAACCTATGTATATATGTAACCTAATGTATATATGTAACCTAATGTATATATGTAACCTAATGTATATATGTAACCTAATGTATATATGTAACCTAATGTATATATGTAACCTAATGTATATATGTAACCTGGTGTATATATGTAACCTAATGTATATATGTAACCTAATGTATATATGTAACCTAATGTATATATGTAACCTGATGTATATATGTAACCTAATGTATATATGTAACCTAATGTATATATGTAACCTGATGCATATATGTAACCTGATGTATATATGTAACCTGATGTATATATGTAACCTAATGTATATATGTAACCTGATGCATATATGTAACCTAATGTATATATGTAACCTAACACACATATGTAACATGATGCATATATGTAACCTGACACATATATGTAACCTGGTGCATATATGTAACCTAATGTATATATGTAACCTAATGTATATATGTAACCTAACACACATATGTAACCTAATGCATATATGTAACCTAATGCATATATATAACCTAATGCATATATATAACCAGATGCATATATGTAACCTGGTGCATATATGTAACATGATGCATATATGTAACCTGGTGCATATATGTAACCTGGTGCATATATATAACCTGGTGCATATATGTAACCAGATGCATATATATAACCAGATGCATATATGTAACCTGGTGCATATATGTAACATGTTGCATATATGTAACCAGATGCATATATATAACCAGATGCATATATGTAACCTGGTGCATATATGTAACATGATGCATATATGTAACCTGGTGCATATATGTAACCTGACACATATATGTAACATGATGCATATATATAACCTGATGCATATATGTAACCTGACACATATATGTAACCTGACACATATATGTAACCTGACACATATATGTAACCTGACACATATATGTAACCTGACACAAAATACTAGTGTGAATGAAAATGATTGGTTATTATATTGTGCATGAATAAGTTGAAACTAGTATTGAATTGTGTACATAGATATACATATTTGATTGCGCAAGGTCGGTGGTTCTTCCCACCCACACTAATGGGTACTTATGCGGCTATGAGAACAATATATCTTTCGTCTATTGCTCTATGGCTAGCGATGCTGTGTGGCTATACATTATTTTACGTGGCACTGGCTAATAGAACAAAGGAGAGAGCAATGGGGTGGCAACTTAAGTACCCATCTGTGACGCCGTGCACGGCCATGTCTGAAATGCTACTAGGACCACTCGGGGGTATTCCTCCTCCAACAGTACCTACGCCAATGGTAGTCGCCATATGACATACGCTGTTGGTGCGACATTAAACATGAAAAATAAACAAAGAAAACTATTTATATATAATATGTGTGACCATGCAATTCTTAGTGTAGAGTTCGACTCTGAACACAGAACGAACGCAAATGTGACGCTAACGTCGCATGTCAACACACTGGTGGGAGAGCTTGTACTAAGAATCAAAGCAACAAAAGAAATCTCAGATCACGACCCACCACAGAGTAATTTTATACCTATAGTAAGTCCCTTACCGTAGTCACCAATGTCATCATCTGTGGCTGCCACAGTTACTACAGTTGTTCCTTGTGCAATGTCCTCATCCGCGTTTACAGTGTAAGGATCCGTTGCAAACTCTGGGTCATTGTCATTCTCATCTGCACGAAGAAGTTTCACAAGTAGTCGAGTATATACTACTCAGGATAAATGTACTGTATTCATATGTCAAGTTTATACAACAGCATATTTATTCTATACTGTACTCTAATTGGGTTTCCAGAAACATGAACAAACTTTTTTCTGGACGAATGGGAATTAATGTGATAAGAATTAGTGCTATGTATTCGTATTATAGGTATTAAAATTGTCCAATTGTTTTCAGGGAACTAGTTCCAAGCTTTCACTGCTGTGCATAGACATACAGGCTTGAGCTGAAATCCAGAAATGGCCAGGTCAATCTATTTATATAGTTGGAATTCTGCAACAATATTTCGTTCCCATATGATGCGCGGATGTTCCAGCAGGGATGTGGTATATACTATTATGTTGGGCAGGGTTAATGTTATTGTCAACATGTTTGCATTTAGTTACTAAATTAATTCACTTTTTAATCTATATACACTATCCGAGTGTGTATTATGGCCATGCAGAGTGATTTTTCAATCGTCCTTCTATTACATATTTATATGTAATAGTTTTTCTAACTAGACTCAATCTATCAATCATTTTGCTAATCAATCAATCATTCTGTCCAATAATATATATTTTTATATTAACATACCTGCCACTGTAATAATAAGTGTTATAGTCGTTGTTAAAGCCAGTGTTCCGTTATCCTCTACCCATATCACGATTTTATAATTATCTAGAGTTTCTCTGTCAAGTGCTCCATTCACATTCACTTCACCTGTACCCAGAATATCGAATACGGTGCCTGAAATATAAATAATTAATATTGCATTAACGTGAATGAACCTTGCAATCTATGTATAGCATTATCTTACACATTCTCTTGAATAGTTACGATCAACATTGCTAGCGACGTCCGTTATCTCTATCATGGATTGATAATTATCTAGAGTCCTGTCAAGTGTTCTAATCATATTTACATGACTTGTATTCGGATGCCTGAACTATAAATAACTTGTATCAGGATGCCTGAACTATAAATAACTTGTATCAGGATGCCTGAACTATAAATAACTTGTATCAGGATGCCTGACCTATAAATAACTTGTATCAGGATGCCTGAACTATAAATAACTTGTATCAGGATGCCTGACCTATAAATAACTTGTATCAGGATGCCTGAACTATAAATATCTTGTATCAGGATGCCTGAACTATAAATAACTTGTATCAGGATGCCTGAACTATAAATAACTTGTATCAGGATGCCTGACCTATACATGACTTGTATCAGGATGCCTGCACTATAAATAACTTGTATCAGGATGCCTGACCTATAAATAACTTGTATCAGGATGCCTGACCTATAAATAACTTGTATCAGGATGCCTGAACTATAAATAACTTGTATCAGGATGCCTGACCTACTAATAACTTGTATCAGGATGCCTGCACTATAAATAACTTGTATCAGGATGCCTGCACTATAAATAACTTGTATCAGGATGCCTGAACTATACATGACTTGTATTCGGATGCCTGACCTATACATGACTTGTATCAGGATGCCTGCACTATAAATAACTTGTATCAGGATGCCTGCACTATAAATAACTTGTATCAGGATGCCTGCACTATAAATAACTTGTTTCAGGATGCCTGAACTATAAATAACTTGTATCAGGATGCCTGAAATATAAATAACTTGTATCAGGATGCCTGAACTATAAATAACTTGTATCAGGATGCCTGAACTATAAATAACTTGTATCAGGATGCCTGAACTATAAATAACTTGTATCAGGATGCCTGAACTATAAATAACTTGTATCAGGATGCCTGAATTATAAATAACTTGTTTCAGGATGCCTGAATTATAAATAACTTGTTTCAGGATGCCTGAACTATAAATAACTTGTATCAGGATGCCTGACCTATAAATAACTTGTATCAGGATGCCTGAACTATAAATAACTTGTATCAGGATGCCTGACCTATAAATAACTTGTATCAGGATGCCTGAACTATAAATAACTTGTTTCAGGATGCCTGAACTATAAATAACTTGTATCAGGATGCCTGAACTATAAATAACTTGTATCAGGATGCCTGAATTATAAATAACTTGTATCAGGATGCCTGAACTATAAATAACTTGTATCAGGATGCCTGAATTATAAATAACTTGTTTCATGATGCCTGAACTATAAATAACTTGTATCAGGATGCCTGAATTATAAATAACTTGTATCAGGATGCCTGAACTATAAATAACTTGTTTCAGGATGCCTGAACTATGAATAACTTGTATCAGGATGCCTGCACTATAAATAACTTGTATCAGGATGCCTGCACTATAAATAACTTGTATCAGGATGCCTGAACTATAAATAACTTGTATCAGGATGCCTGAATTATAAATAACTTGTATCAGGATGCCTGAACTATAAATAACTTGTATCAGGATGCCTGAATTATAAATAACTTGTTTCAGGATGCCTGAACTATAAATAACTTGTATCATGATGCCTGAATTATAAATAACTTGTATCAGGATGCCTGAACTATAAATAACTTGTTTCAGGATGCCTGAACTATAAATAACTTGTATCAGGATGCCTGCACTATAAATAACTTGTATCAGGATGCCTGCACTATAAATAACTTGTATCAGGATGCCTGCACTATAAATAACTTGTTTCAGGATGCCTGAATTATAAATAACTTGTATCAGGATGCCTGAACTATAAATAACTTGTTTCAGGATGCCTGAACTATAAATAACTTGTATCAGGATGCCTGCACTATAAATAACTTGTATCAGGATGCCTGCACTATAAATAACTTGTTTCAGGATGCCTGAACTATAAATAACTTGTATCAGGATGCCTGAAATATAAATAACTTGTAACAGGATGCCTGAAATATAAATAACTTGTATCAGGATGCCTGAACTATAAATAACTTGTATCAGGATGCCTGAACTATAAATAACTTGTATCAGGATGCCTGAACTATAAATAACTTGTATCAGGATGCCTGAATTATAAATAACTTGTATCAGGATGCCTGAACTATAAATAACTTGTATCAGGATGCCTGAACTATAAATAACTTGTATCAGGATGCCTGAATTATAAATAACTTGTATCAGGATGCCTGAACTATACATAACTTGTATCAGGATGCCTGAACTATAAATAACTTGTATCAGGATGCCTGAATTATAGATAACTTGTATCAGGATGCCTGCACTATAAATAACTTGTTTCAGGATGCCTGCACTATAAATAACTTGTATCAGGATGCCTGAACTATAAATAACTTGTATCAGGATGCCTGAATTATAAATAACTTGTATCAGGATGCCTGAATTATAAATAACTTGTATCAGGATGCCTGAACTATAAATAACTTGTAACAGGATGCCTGAACTATAAATGTGTGTTCTTAAGACATCACAGTTCTGGGTAACGTTTCTGTATTACGTTTATTGAACAATGACCGGATATATATTCCATAACCAGATGCAGTTGGTTGGTGGTTCTACCTGGCTGCTATTCCGTAGCTGAAATAGTGCTCGAAGGGGAATATCGAGGTCTTCCTCCACAAATAGTAGCTGGATATTCGCCATACGACCTAAGTTGTTGATGCGACATTAAATCCCCCCCAAAACGAAAACATTCAGCAATAGCAAGTCCAATTACAATAACAAATCACTAATGCTTATAACGTTTATACTAAATTTAAATTACTACTAAGTGTTGATTCGAAATATGGCATATAGATGGTCTATGTGATTTAGAAATATGGCATATAGATGGTCTATGTGATTTAGAAATATGGCGTATAGATGGTCTATGTGATTTAGAAATATGGCATATAGATGGTCTATGTGATTTAGAAATATGGCATATAGATGGTCTATGTGATTTAGAAATATGGCATATAGATGGTCTATGTGATTTAGAAATATGGCATATAGATGGTCTATGTGATTTAGAAATATGGCATATAGATGGTCTATGTAATTTAGAAATATGGCATATAGATGGTCTATGTAATTTAGAAATATGGCATATAGATGGTCTATGTGATTTAGAAATATGGCATATAGATGGTCTATGTGATTTAGAAATTATGGCATTTAGATGGTCTATGTGATTTAGAAATATGGCATATAGATGGTCTGTGATTTAGAAATATGGCATATAAGATGGTCTATGTAATTTAGAAATATGGCATATAGATGGTCTATGTGATTTAGAAATATGGCGTATAGATGGTCTATGTGATTTAGAAATATGGCATATAGATGGTCTATGTGATTTAGAAATATGGCATATAGATGGTCTATGTGATTTAGAAATATGGCATATAGATGGTCTATGTGATTTAGAAATATGGCATATAGATGGTCTATGTGATTTAGAAATATGGCATATAGATGGTCTATGTGATTTAGAAATATGGCATATAGATGGTCTATGTGATTTAGAAATATGGCATATAGATGGTCTATGTAATTTAGAAATATGGCATATAGATGGTCTATGTAATTTAGAAATATGGCATATAGATGGTCTATGTGATTTAGAAATATGGCATATAGATGGTCTATGTGATTTAGAAATATGGCATATAGATGGTCTATGTAATTTAGAAATATGGCATATAGATGGTCTATGTGATTTAGAAATATGGCATATAGATGGTCTATGTGATTTAGAAATATAGCATATAGATGGTCTATGTGATTTAGAAATATGGCATATAGATGGTCTATGTGATTTAGAAATGTGGCATATAGATGTTCTATGTAATTTAGAAATATGGCATATAGATGGTCTGTGATTTAGAAATATGGCATATAGATGGTCTATGTGATTTAGAAATATGGCATATAGATGGTCTATGTAATTTAGAAATATGGCATATAGATGGTCTATGTGATTTAGAAATATGGCATATAGATGGTCTATGTGATTTAGAAATATAGCATATAGATGGTCTATGTGATTTAGAAATATGGCATATAGATGGTCTATGTGATTTAGAAATGTGGCATATAGATGTTCTATGTAATTTAGAAATATGGCATATAGATGGTCTGTGATTTAGAAATATGGCATATAGATGGTCTATGTGATTTAGAAATATGGCATATAGATGGTCTATGTAATTTAGAAATATGGCATATAGATGGTCTATGTGATTTAGAAATATGGCATATAGATGGTCTATGTAATTTAGAAATATGGCATATAGATGGTCTATGTGATTTAGAAATATGGCATATAGATGGTCTATGTAATTTAGAAATATGGCATATAGATGGTCTATGTGATTTAGAAATTATGGCATTTAGATGGTCTATGTGATTTAGAAATATGGCATATAGATGGTCTGTGATTTAGAAATATGGCATATAGATGGTCTATGTGATTTAGAAATTATGGCATTTAGATGGTCTATGTGATTTAGAAATATGGCATATAGATGGTCTGTGATTTAGAAATATGGCATATAGATAGTCTATGTAATTTAGAAATATGGCATATAGATGGTCTATGTGATTTAGAAATATGGCATATAGATGGTCTATGTAATTTAGAAATATGGCATATAGATGGTCTATGTGATTTAGAAATTCAGAGCACCCTCAATAACATTCACGATGTGGAAACAAGTTCATTCTTGAACAACGTACCCATATTTCCACTTATAATCGTGTATGTATTAATGTCTTTATTCGGGATCTCAGCATCAGCATCTGTACATGTGATCTGAGCAACAGAAGTGGTCATCGTTGCATCTTCGCTAACTGTCGCCCAGTATGTTGCCTGGCTACACGTAGGTGCAACGTCATTCTCGTCAGTAACGGTTACTGTGAGCGAATACGTTGCCGACAGAGCACCTAGAAATTAAATTAGTACTATCAAAAACTGTTGAAACAATAGAGCAATAGAGGTTGCCACCGTTGCGTGCTCACTAACTGTCGCCCGGTATGTTGGTTGGCTACACATAGGCGTGGCATCATTCTCGTCAATAACGGTGACGGTGAGGAAATACATTGCCGACAGAGCATCTACAGATAGAGAATATTAGGTTACTGTCTTATCAATTTTAATTTATTAGGCGAGTCGGAGAAAAAATACAAGGCGAGGCTCTGCCTACATTCTTCTTGTATGTTATCCTACATTCTGAGTGTGCACCCGACACAAAAACAAACAAACTAGCCATGACAGCTTACAAACTCGCTACGCACTTGGTAATATGTTGCGCATTGATATTTCCATTTATATCCACGGTTAGCCCTATGACGTCACGAAAGCTTTATTAGGCACCGACTAATAAAGCAAAATTTATTAGGCAGGCCTTTTTTGTACGTTATTTCGCATGAAGGTAGGATAAATTAATTTTAGTAACCAATGTTAAAAACAATTGACACACAAAACTTTACATGTTTCAATTAAATGTGAATTATTTAAAACTTAAACTAGTAATCAAATGTGTAATAAATTGCATGTAGATAATTTCAGTTTTCCACATGATTATATTATCTAAAAATAAAAAAGTTTAAACTTTATTTATTTTACAACGATTGCGATACAAGCTTTAACAACTTATATTAATCACTCTTGTTGATGCAGATGAAAGCGTAAATGTGATCATTCGTGTGGGAGGAAACCGGAGCACCCGGAGAAAACCCACCTGCCCGATATGGCGATAACGTGCCATCTCATATACTTCTCGGTACGAGGATCAAACCCGGGGCGGATTGGAGAGAAACGAGAGTGCTAACCACTGCGCCAATCGGAAAACCAATTTATGAAAGCTGCCATGTCTTTTGTAAAATGTCTTGCTATTTATAAATCGCACTAGACATTATTTGTCAATATATAAGATACGATCGATAACTGACACCTACTTGGATTTGTACCGGCATCTGTTGCAAGGATCGTTATCTCGTACTCATTCTGTGACTCTCTATCAAGTGTTCCACTCGTAGTTACCAAACCGGATGTTGGGTCTATAGTAAACAAACCATCGCCACTGTTTGTAATGGTTGATATACTGTAGGTTATATCGCCATCATCTCCTGCATCTGTGTCAGTAGCATTTACTTCATCAACACTTGTACCAGTCACTGAGTTCTCCGCTATACTCACAACATTTGTTGCTGGTATCAATGCTGGAGCATGTTCATTTATGTTTGCTATTTCTATAGCTATCGATACCGTTCCGGTATTACCCCCAGAATCGACAGCTTGTGCAACGAGAATGTAATTCGTTAAACCAGTGTCATAATCTAGATTTACGATATTATTTACAACAATATCTCCGTTAGCATCAATCCGGAATATATTGTCACTGTTTCCGCTTGCAAAACTGAACGTAAATGTTGAATCGTCAATATCTGTAACAGTGACAGTAGTAACTGTTGTTCCAGTTGGTGAATCTTCCTCTACAGATCCAGTGTAAACACCTGGGTTGAAAGTGGGAATTCCGTCATTGGTGTTTGTTACAGATATTGTCACAGATTCTGTTGCAGTGTTTGTATCATCTGACGCTTCAACTGTAAGTGTTATAGTTTTTGAAACAAGGCTGTCGTAATCAACAGCAGTTGTCATATGTATCTGCCCGGAATTTGTATCTATTTGGAAGTAAGTGTTGGAAGGGTTTAGCTTATACTTGACGGTGTCTGTTCCGTCAGTATCCGTGGCAGTGACAATGTAGACAACAGTTCCAACTGATGTTGCTTCAGCGACGTTTGTTGTATACGGTGTACTTTGGAACACTGGTGAAGCCTCATTTACATCTGTTATATCAAGCTGTACGGTTGCTGTAGATGTCAATGGCGGTGTACCACCATCATTCACTCTTAGCAATATACTGTATGTTTTTGTTGACTCATAGTCCAAAGTTGTAGATGCAGACGTCGTTATATCGCCGGCTGCGTCGATGGCGAACAATGTACTTGATGTGTCACCATTTACAGATATAACCGCATAGGTCAACGCAGCATTGATCGCTGAATCGGCATCGGTGCATGTCAGTGAAGCAATACTGGTGGAACCGGATGTGTCTTCCGCAAATTGAACGGATTGTAACACTGGTGTACAGGAAGGAGTGTTATCATTCGTGTCGGTTATTGTAATCGAAACGGTTGTGCTTCCAGTGAGAGATAGCGCTCCGTCATTGTCTCTGCCTTCTATTTCTAGAACATGAGGATTCAACAAATCTGTTTCATAATCAATCCCAGCTACAATCTTTATTTCACCACTAGCACTGTCGATGTCAAAGTTGACACTATCCGTTGTTAATACATATGTGACTGCACCTACAATTTGAATAATAGTATGCATTTGTGAAACATTATAATTCATGCTTTTCGAAACCTCATATAATCTCTATTTAATCCTTTCCTTCATAGAGATTTAGGTTAATATACATGTACTATTATATCTCCATAAAAACGACAGCCATTTACCTATCATGCAGTGGATAAGTAGTCGCCATATCTATCCCACCTCCATAGATATTACTGGGACTACATGAGATTTAGGTTAATATACTATTATATCTCCATACAAACGACAGCCATTTAGCTATCATGCAGTGGATAAGTAGTCGCCATATCTATCCCACCTCCATAGATATTACTGGGACTACATGAGATTTAGGTTAATATACTATTATATCTCCATACAAACGACAGCCATTTAGCTATCATGCAGTGGATAAGTAGTCGCCATATCTATCCCACCTCCATAGATATTACTGGGATTACATGAGATTTAGGTTAATATACTATTATATCTCCATACAAATGACAGCCATTTAGCTATCATGCAGTGGATAAGTAGTCGCCATATCTATCCCACCTCCATAGATATTACTGGGACTACATGAGATTTAGGTTAATATACTATTATATCTCCATACAAACGACAGCCATTTAGCTATCATGCAATGGATAAGTAGTCGCCATATCTATCCCACCCCCATAGATATTACTGGGACTACATGAGATTCCGGCCTTTATTATGAACATTGGTTTGGCTATTACATTGTCAATGTATGTCGTATTGGTAATGGTATCAAGAGGTGTTTCTATGAGGGAAAGGGTTAAGCAATTATCTTAAAATAATGTGAAATTACTTGCCTGTTACACATATTGCTAAATCTATGATGTAGCTAATGAAACGACATCACCCTGGATACTCTTTATAGGCGGGTTTGGAAATCAGTATCTTTTACAAACATATTAAATGTCTTTAAGTTAATCAAATGAAACTGTCCGATTAGCGTAGTGGTTAGCACGCTCGTTTCTCACCAAAGCGATCCTCGGACCGGGAAGTATGTGAGATGGTACGATGGTCGCCAGGTCGGACAGGTGGGTTTTCTCCGGGTACTCCGATTTCCACCCACATGAATGACCAGATATACGTTTTCATCCGAGCCAACGAGAGTGATTAATATAAGTTGTTAAAACTTGCTTCGCAATGTAATATAAATAAATTTAAAAAACAAAAAACTGTATGGTATACCAGCATTCCCACTGTCATCATCGATTGCAGAAACCGTGCCCACTACGTTGCCTACAGCTGCGTCTTCTGCTGCTATCACATGGTATGGATTTAACACAAATGTCGGTTTATTGTCATTGACATCTGCAATATAACATAACTGACTAATTAACAAGGAAAACTGTAATAATGCTACAGTTTGATAGCATTTTAAATTTTCATTTCTAATATTTCTTAATCTTGATCATGCTTACCGGTAAGAATCGTTATGTAATAAATTAAAGTATGCGCATTCGCCGGAGTTTGAGCCCCGCAGGAGCCATTACGATTGTGCCCTTAGGCAAGGCATTTCAATTCCACATTGCCTCTTCTCTCTCCTTCATAGAGATGGATTCCATCAAGAATGAGGTCTCGAGAGTGATTAATATAAGTTGAAAGAACTTGTTTCACAATCGAGCTAAATAAATTTGTATAAACTAATTATTCGTTATATTGTTTTACGCCTGCATCAGCACCATTTTGGGCTATATCGCCGGCGGGCAGTTTACCTAACAACACATTTCCTCGGAAGGCTCCAGCGGTTAAACAGTACTTGGGTGCACCAACCTCAGTAAGAAACTGCCAACTTTTTCATATAAATGAGACACGGCCTGAGCGGGGCTCGAACCCATGACCATCAGTGATGATAGGTTACAGTGGTATACAAGTCAGCGACATTAACCACTCGACCACGGAGGCGGACTGTATAAACTAATGTATGCGCATATTCATATCATACAAATAGATGTATAGATATATTTTCTTAGAAAAAAAAAAGTATTATACCTATTAGTTCATCGAATTACATGAAACAAATTACATTAATATAGTTAGTGCTGTAGCACATTCTGATACATATATACAATATATACACCGTCTCCATGGCCTAGTGGTTAAGGCATCCGCCTACGGAGCGGGAGATCGAAGGTTCGAATTTCGTCAGGGGTTCGTTCTGATATGGCCGGATGGTGAGCCGCCAGCTAGTTAAATAATGGTTACCGATTGCCTACCAGCCTGGCGCCGGGCATACAAGCATAGGATTCGGGAAGTACTGATGTTCATAGAAAGAGGTGTCTCATAAGTCAAAAATGGCTGGCCCTTTTAAATAGGGGTGACACTATAATAAACAAACACTTATATATGATGATTTAGCGAAATATCAGACAATACAGCAAACATGATACTTACACATATGAAATAATAAGAAAGATTTTTATAAATGTAAATATTATAATACAAATACATACATAGCATTCAAATTTATATAAAATTAAAAATTATTCTATTGCGCTTCACAATTACAGATGTAATTTTAAACATTTACCATACACATGACAATAATATATGGAAATATAAATAAAAAATTTACGATTCTAGTAATTGGTTACATTATATATGTTATATTTCGGGTTTTACGCCTGCATCAGCACCATTTCGGTGCAGTTTACTTAACAACACCTTTCCTGGGCAGGCTCCAACGGTTAACCAGTACTTGGGTGCACCAACCTCCGCAAGAAACTGCCAACTTTTATCATATAAATGAGACACGGCCTGAGCGGGGCTCGAACCCGTGACCATCAGTGATGATAGGTTACAGTAGTATACAAGTCAGCGACCGTAACCACTCGACCACGGAGGCGGACAGTAATTGGTTACACATATAATTATATATACATGACTTGCCAAACAATAAGTTTTCTAGTTTTGGCATAAATAGTGTTAATGTTAATAATGTATTGAAATAAACTTCTGATTTCAAAAGCCGTAGCAAAATATATACTAACAGGTTTCTAATATAGCAAAGTTTTCACGGTCAGCGCAATATTTGGCATTGTCCAATAGCATGACATTATATATTGCATTTGTATTTCCTTGTATAAAGTACATTCTAATAGAAAGTGGTACTCATCTTCAAGTTTGTGACAGCATAGGCGTAAGCATTTTCTTTCATTACTATAAAGGCCTAATATGTGTGTGTGTGTTCTACGTTTATTTATCGTCACTACCGGTTGCCCATATGAGCGACGCCTCCTAAAGAGATTAGTCATTTTAGATTTTTGGAGGATAGTGCAATGATACAGATAGAGACCCATTCCAGAGTCTCATATGGTTAGTTTAAACAATATTTATTTCTTTGAATATATATGGTCTAGTATACATAATATGTACATACATGTAGGATTGAGGAGAAAGCAACTTGCTTATATGTCATCTGGTTCTTTTACGTGCACGATGTAAAGCACCGACACGAGACCTTGGTTTAAAGTCCCATCTGAAAGACTGTTAATTTTATTAGGGTCAGGCGGGGGATCGAACCTGCTAATATGTAGATACATCACAGCTTGTGGTGTGAAGACAGTGTTATTATAACAGTGCAGTCAATTACCTGATATGGTGACTGTCACAGTGGTAGTGGTCGTAAGCACTGGAGCACCACTATCGATTACGTCTATCACTAGTGAATATGTCGGAACTGATTCTCTATCCAGTGTATTTACATTTGTAATCTCACCAGAGGCAGAAATAACTAAATCACCATCTAAAAATAAAGAATATTCAAATGAGCTGCGTACGCTCAGTTTTAGTTTATTTATATTTCATTTCATTCATGTGTAAGCTCATGTGGAAACTACCCAAATATCATGTGGAAACTACCCAAATATCATGTGGAAAATATCCAAATATCATGTGGAAAATACCCAAATATCATGTGGAAAATACCCAAATATCATGTGGAAAATACCCAAATATCATGTGGAAAATACCCAAATATCATGTGGAAAATACCCAAATATCATGTGGAAAATATCCAAATATCATGTGGAAAATATCCAAATATCATGTGGAAAATATCCAAATATCATGTGGAAAATACCCAAATATCATGTGGAAAATACCCAAATATCATGTGGAAAATACCCAAATATCATGTGGAAAATACCCAAATATCATGTGGAAAATACCCAAATATCATGTGGAAAATATCCAAATATCATGTGGAAAATATCCAAATATCATGTGGAAAATATCCAAATATCATGTGGAAAATACCCAAATGATAATTAATTAGCTATCTATCTTCCCCATATGTTAAACCCCTTGCGGGGACGTAGACATGTTGCGCGTCAAAACCGCAAAGAAGTTAAAAGTATGAGTAGTTAAAAGCATATATATATCGGTAAGAAAGTAATGAAAAATAAGTTGGGTTAAGAGTTTAAAAGCAGCTGCGCAGAACAACAGGAACTGGCATGGGCAATACAGCAAACTGGCGTATTGAATTGCTCTATGGTAGGGAGTTGGACAATGTCAGGCGGGAGATGGTTCCAATGATAGATTGTTCTTGGAAAAAAGGAAAGCTTGTAATAGTCTGTAGTTGCTGTAATTAACCTATAGCTTAAGGAATGGCAGTGATGTGCAGGACAGGAGAGGGGATCTAGGTAATTTCAATGGGGATAGCAACAAGATTCGCTACAAGCTACACTTGTATCAGCAATAAGATATGTATTGGAATCCTCCGGAGTTGACATAGTATCCACGTCTCAAATGGAATGTCATTTACATAAGAATCACAATTATGGAATTTATATCACGAGCTTAACGATAAACCGGACAAACATCATCAATGTGAATGTTCGGTTTGCATGGATTTTACAATGTGAATGTTCAGTTTGCCTGGATTTTACAATGTGAATGTTGGTTTGCCTGGGTTTTACAATGTGAATGTTGGTTTGCATGGGTTTTACAATGTGAATGTTGGTTTGCATGGATTTTACAATGTGAATGTTCGGTTTGCATGGATTTTACAATGTGAATGTTGGTTTGCATGGATTTTACAATGTGAATGTTGGTTTGCATGGATTTTACAATGGGAATGTTCAGTTTGCATGGATTTTACAATGTGAATGTTCGGTTTGCATGGATTTTACAATGTGAATGTTCGGTTTGCATGGATTTTACAATGTGAATGTTCAGTTTGCCTGGGTTTTACAATGTGAATGTTGGTTTGCATGGATTTTACAATGTGAATGTTTGGTTTGCATGGATTTTACAATGTGAATGTTCGGTTTGCATGGATTTTACAATGTGAATGTTCAGTTTGCCTGGGTTTTACAATGGGAATGTTGGTTTGCATGGATTTTACAATGTGAATGTTGGTTTGCATGGATTTTACAATGGGAATGTTGGTTTGCATGGATTTTACAATGGGAATGTTCAGTTTGCCTGGGTTTTACAATGGGAATGTTCAGTTTGCATGGATTTTACAATGTGAATGTTCAGTTTGCATGGATTTTACAATGTGAATGTTGGTTTGCATGGATTTTACAATGTGAATGTTGGTTTGCATGGATTTTACAATGTGAATGTTCAGTTTGCCTGGGTTTTACAATGTGAATGTTCAGTTTGCCTGGGTTTTACAATGTGAATGTTGGTTTGCATGGATTTTACAATGTGAATGTTGGTTTGCATGGATTTTACAATGTGAATGTTGGTTTGCATGGATTTTACAATGGGAATGTTCAGTTTGCATGGATTTTACAATGTGAATGTTGGTTTGCATGGATTTTACAATGTGAATGTTGGTTTGCATGGATTTTACAATGTGAATGTTGGTTTGCATGGATTTTACAATGTGAATGTTGGTTTGCATGGATTTTACAATGGGAATGTTCAGTTTGCATGGATTTTACAATGTGAATGTTCGGTTTGCATGGATTTTACAATGTGAATGTTCGGTTTGCATGGATTTTACAATGTGAATGTTCAGTTTGCCTGGGTTTTACAATGTGAATGTTGGTTTGCATGGATTTTACAATGTGAATGTTGGTTTGCATGGATTTTACAATGGGAATGTTCGGTTTGCATGGATTTTACAATGTGAATGTTCGGTTTGCATGGATTTTACAATGTGAATGTTCGGTTTGCATGGATTTTACAATGTGAATGTTCAGTTTGCCTGGGTTTTACAATGGGAATGTTCGGTTTGCATGGGTTTTACAATGTGAATGTTCGGTTTGTATGGGTTGGGATAATAAAATTCCAAGAACATATGAATATGTTCGAAAGTGTTGAAAAATTGAAAATTCTTTCTTCTCCTCCATCAAGTACTTGAGGCAGATACAACACTATATAAATGAGTGTTTGTGTAAGGTTGACACAGATTTTGTGTGTTTTACCTTTATTTATCGTAGCTACCGGTTGCCCATATGAGCGACGCCTCCCGAAGTGATTAGTCATTTTAGATATATGGAGGATAGTGCAATGATACAGACAGAGACCCATTCCAGAATCACCTCTGGTTCTTTTACGTGTACGACACAAGACCTCAGTTTAACGTCCGATCTGAAAGACTGTTAATTTTATTAGGGTCAGACGGGAGATCAAACCTGCGATCCCTGGACTACCAGTCCAGCGTGTTTAACCATTGGACAACAGATCCGTCTGACACGTATTTGTCGAGTACTTTTGGTTAAATATTAATTTGTGGAAGTCGTGATAGTCCAAAGGTAGCATGTTCGCTTTAGATGTGAAAGGCCCGGAGTTCGAGCCCCACTGGAGCCGTTACGATTGTGCCTTAGGCAAGGTATTTTAATTTCACGTTGCCTCTTCTCTTTCCCTCGTGACTATAGATTCCATCAGGAATGAGGCCTCGAGAGTGATTAATATAAGTCGTAAGAACTTGTTTCGCAATCGAGCTAAAATAAATTTGTATAAACTAAATATTAAGCTTACATTATTTGCTTGTGTTTCGTTTTGGCAAGTACGTTTTTATTGTTGCATGTTAGATATTATATATTACAATGTTACTTGGCATATTTGCCATCATGGTTACACAAATGTTGTCTAAGATCTAAATACAACACCGACAAATACATACATGTTTTCCATTATATCTTTATATTTATCAATTGACTGTTTGTTCTTTGAGTGTGTATAGGGTTATGCATCATTTTGTACACACTCTCCATATACTGTGAATTGGAAACATAACGACCATAACCACAAAGAGGAACAGACTGAGGTGATAAGACAGACGGACATGACCTCCATATACTGTGAATTGGAAACATAACGACCATAACCACAAAGAGGAACAGACTGAGGTGATAAGACAGACAGACATGACCTCCATATACTGTGAATTGGAAACATAACGACCATAACCACAAAGAGGAACAGACTGAGGTGATAAGACAGACGGACATGACCTCCATATACTGTGAATTGGAAACATAGCGACCATAACCACAAAGGGGAACAGACTGAGTTGATAAGACAGACAGACAGACATGACCTCCATATACTGTGAATTGGAAACATAACGACCATAACCACAAAGGGGAACAGACTGAGGTGATAAGACAGACAGACAGACATGACCTCCATATACTGTGAATTGGAAACATAGCAACCATAACCACAAAGGGGAACAGACTGAGTTGATAAGACAGACAGACAGACATGACCTCCATATACTGTGAATTGGAAACATAACGACCATAACCACAAAGGGGAACAGACTGAGGTGATAAGACAGACGGACATGACCTCCATATACTGTGAATTGGAAACATAGCAACCATAACCACAAAGGGGAACAGACTGAGTTGATAAGACAGACAGACAGACAGACATGACCTCCATATACTGTGAATTGGAAACATAATGACCATAACCACAAAGGGGAACAGACTGAGTTGATAAGACAGACAGACATGACCTCCATATACTGTGAATTGGAAACATAACAACCATAACCACAAAGGGGAACAGACTGAGTTGATAAGATAGACGGACATGACCGCCATATACTATGAATTGGAAACATAATGACCATAGCCACAAAGGGGAACAGACTGAGTTGATAAGACAGACGGACATGACCTCCATATACTGTGAATTGAAACATAATGACCATAACCACAAAGGGGAACAGACTGAGGTGATAAGACAGACGGACATGACCGCCATATACTATGAATTGGAAACATAATGACCATAGCCACAAAGGGGAACAGACTGAGGTGATAAGACAGACGGACATGACCTCCATATACTGTGAATTGGAAACATAACAACCATAACCACAAAGGGGAACAGACTGAGTTGATAAGACAGACGGACATGACCGCCATATACTGTGAATTGGAAACATAACAACCATAACCACAAAGGGGAACAGACTGAGTTGATAAGACAGACGGACATGACCGCCATATACTATGAATTGGAAACATAATGACCATAGCCACAAAGGGGAACAGACTGAGTTGATAAGACAGACGGACATGACCTCCATATACTGTGAATTGAAACATAATGACCATAACCACAAAGGGGAACAGACTGAGGTGATAAGACAGACGGACATGACCGCCATATACTATGAATTGGAAACATAATGACCATAGCCACAAAGGGGAACAGACTGAGGTGATAAGACAGACGGACATGACCTCCATATACTGTGAATTGGAAACATAGCAACCATAACCACAAAGGGGAACAGACTGAGGTGATAAGACAGACGGACATGACTTACTTGTGTTTCCCGATACTATATTATACGTCGTTATTTCATTGTTTGGACTATTCACATCATTGTCTGAACACGTGAGCTGTGCCAGGGAAGTTCCGGTTTCGACACTTTCAGCAGCAGACGCACTATACAATGAGCTAGTACATACAGGAGTCACATCGTTTACATCACTAACTTGCACAATCAAGTAGTATAATGCTGTTCGGCCACCTGTAATGTATTTGGAATATGTATGGTAATTCTGAAATGGTTGTACATACTCGTCACAATATCAAGAATCTTGAGTCTTATGAAATTAAAACGTCTACTTATATATCGTTAGTAACCCTTCCGTATACTTTATAAGCATTATGTTTATATCTGTTACTTAAAATAAGCATATTGAGCTGGGTTATCATCCTAGCACTTGACACAACCCATTTCATTTGAGTGCAATACAAATACAATTATACACTTATATCTGTCATACAAACCAAAAATCATGAAACAATTGTTTTACGCTCAAACCCTAACATTCATTTCAATTATATAGGTACATACCGTGTTGCTGACATCGTCACGGCAACATGGCCCGGCATCGTCATGCATTCACTATGTTGTTTTAGTAGTTTACAAACTGAGTTGCTATAAATACTGTCAAGGTTAAATAAACACAGAGACTCTGTGGTCGAGTGGTTATGGTCGCTAATTTGTATACCACTGTAACCTATCATCACTGAATGTCACGGGTTCGAGCCCCGCTCAGACTGTGTTTCATTTATATGAACAATTTGGCAGTTTCTTACGGAGGTTGGTGCAACAAGTACTGGTTAACCGCTTGAGCCTGCCAAGGAAAGGTGTTGCTAGGTAAAACTGCCCGTCGCTAAAATTGGTAGCGATGTTAAATAAACTTAAATAAAAAAACAAAACAAACAAACAAACACAGAGCATATCTTCAACACATTAAATTAGAGTTATATTTCGGGTTTTACGCCTGCATCAGCACCATTTTGGGCTATATCGCCGGCGGGCAGTTTTAACAACACCTTTCCTGGGCAGGCTCCAGCAGTTAACAAGTACTTGGGTGCACCAACCTCCGTAAGAAACTGCCAACTTTTTCATATAGATGAGACACGGCCCGAGTGGGGCTCGAACCCGTGACCATCAGTGATGATAGGTTACAGTGGTATACAAGTCAGCGACCTTAACCACTCGACCATGGAGGCGGACAAACACACATTAAATTAGAACAAACTACAAAATTAAGTTCAAACACAAAGTTATAATCCGAATAGAAGGATTAGTGAATACATATCATGACATTGCAATTCTTATCCACACAACGGTTTATTGTCTGAAACATACAGTGTTGACAACCAATCAAACAAATTAAAGTATTATCAATCTTACTTACTCGGGTTTGTTCCACCATCCGTTGCAGTTATGGTAATAGTATATGCTTGTGTTGACTCCATGTTAAGTGTACCGACTAATGTGACAGCACCTGAAGAGGGGTCAATCGCAAACAAACCATCGCTATTACCAACTGTAATGGAGTATGTGATTGCGCCATCAACACCGTCATCATTGTCCGTTGCCGCGATGGTAACAACTGCCGTCCCAGTCATAGAATCCTCAGGTAATGTCTGCGTAGAACTAGTAATATCAAACACAGGTGGGTTGTCGTTATAGTTAGTTACAACAACAGCAATGGTGGTCGTTCCAGTGTGTGTTCCATCATCTGCTGTTACTACTAATGTATAACTCTTTGTAAGAGAATCGTAGTCGAGGTTTGTGGTAGAATCTATAGCTACAACACCTGAAGTTTCGATGCGAAATACAGAATCGTCGTCTCCTGACATAATCAAATATGTCAACGATACACTGTCCGAGTCTGTAGCGGTTACGGTGGTAACTGGTGTCCCAACTCCGTCATTCTCTGATATTGTTGAAGCATAGACAGCAGGAGAAAATACTGGTACACCGTCGTTAGCATCAGCCACAGAAATGGTCACAGTTGCTGTCCCTGTTTTCGGTATCGCACCATTATCAGTTGCAAGAACAGTTACTTCATATGTTTTCGTTCCCTCATAGTCTAGAGTGGTTATCAGAGAGAGTTCTCCGGTCGTCGGATTTATGTCAAACTCATTACCACCGGTAACTGGGTCGATAGAAAACGTAATTGTGTTGGCCGTATCCGCATCAGAGGCGGTGACAATGAACATGGAATCGCCAATATTTGAAGTCTCCACAACAGTTTGTGTATATGGAGTGGAAGTAAATACCGGTATGTGCTCGTTAAAGTCGGTAACAATCACATTAATTGTTGCAGTACCAGTTAATGCCGGTGTACCATCATCAATAGCATGGACAATTACAAGCAATTGTCGATCACTTTCATAATCGAGAGACGCAGTTAGTAAATCAAATGCTCCGGTTGAAGTATCGAGTTGAAATGGTGTATTTGTAGCGACTCCATCGACTGTGGAGATCACATATGAAATGTCTCCATTCACACCTGACTCTGTGTCCGTACATGTAACTGTTCCGATGTTTGTACTACCCACAGTATTTTCTTGAACATCAAATGTATATAGTGCTGGTGTACAAGACGGAGCGACGTCATTGATGTCATTAACATTTACTGTGACGGTACCCGTGCCTGTTTTGATGGTCGCCATTTGATCAGTCGCGTGTATAATAAGAGTGTATGATTGTCTTAATTCATAATCTAGGGCACCTACGACTTTTATTTCACCGGTGTTGCCGTCAATGGCCAGATTGGAATCCGTATTTCCGCTGAAGATACTATATGTAAATGAACCTGAAATAAAATAGAATTCAGACAAAATAGTTGTGTTCGTTTAGTTTGTTTTTGGGGCCGCACCAACAGCTTAGGTCAAATATGATCAGCTATTATTGGTGGAGGAAGACGCGGGGTCACTTTGAACAATATTCCAGCTATTATTGGTGGAGGAAGACGCGGGGTCACTTTGAACAATATTCCAGCATGGACATCCGTGTAGAACCACCATCTTGTTTCGCGCTCATTGTAAAATAAATAAAGCTTACATAAAAAATGGCATAGTTTCCTGAATGCATACCACGACAATTATACAACTGGAAGTTATGTTTTCTATTCAGCAAATATTAAGGGCATCATTCTAACGATGGAATTCTGGAACAATTTCTAATCGGTCACCTGTTGTGTTATAATATTTGGATATTTGAATTATAATCATACAATTTAACTACAGTCTACATCCGTTATGTCGAATTCCGTCAGACCAAACATAATACTTCGACATAACCGAAGTTTGACTTAACGAAATTATATATAAATGGAGCCAGTTATATGTAAAATGATAGTGTCTGAAACGGGACTTTGATCCGACTTCGAGATAACCAAAGAATTCGACATAACTGACTTTGACATAACGGATGTTGCCTCTTCTCTCCCTCGTGGCGATGGATTCCATCAGGAATGAGGTCTCGAGAGTGATTAATATAAGTTGCAAGAACTTGTTTCGCAATCGAGGTAAAATAAATTTGTGTATAATGAAATGATATTCTCTAACATACTACAACATCAGTCGCATCACGACTAAATGGTAGCAAGTTGACATATTGAGTTGATTTATCCACCAATTACAATGATATTGAATTATTATATATTTTTATATATAATATGTATTTTATTTATTTCTGTTAGAAGTCAAGATGGTTATCACTTGTCTAAGCATAAAGCCAACTGCATATATTCCCTGATCAATGTCTTCATGCGCGCTCGCTTCTCACCAATGCACCCCGGGTTCGACCCTCGGACCATGAAGTATGTAAGTTGGTACGGTTGTCGCCAGATCGGACAGGTGGGTTTTCTCCGGGTATTCCGGTTTCCTTCCACACGAATGACCACACGCTTTCATCCGTGCAACAAGAGTGATTAATATAAGTTGTTAAAACTTGCTTCACAATACTTGTAAAAATAAATCAAGTTTAAACATAATGTCTTCATGCTGACAACCAGCCATGAAAATATACACAATATCTTTTGAGGGGTCTGATTCGTTTTCAACAACTTATTCTTGGCACGTTCAAATCACACGTATACCTGCGTTACTGATATCTTGATCAGTCGCTGCTACAGTGCCTATAGATGTTCCAACATCTTGACCCTCGTCAACGTCAAACGTTACATCCGCAACGGTAAATATTGGGCTGTTGTCATTAACATCTTTATGGAAAATAAAAATAAACTAGATCCAAAATGTATTAAGAGGAAACATGTTTATCAACAGTAAAAGAAAATGGACATTCTAATGAACGCATTAGCAATATGCTTGTATTTTGGAATATATGTTAGCATCGAGGATCATTCAAATAATTTTAACTTTAATAGGAAATGTGACGTTACTGCACTGAAGCGTAAATCACACCAAACGCCGCTCTAAGGTTGCAAAGTATCGTTGTTCGTGATGTTCTGTTCGCATGAAACGATAACACGACATGGTACATAAAAAATACCCATAATGCTCAATGTCACGAATAAATCTAATTTCCTATATGTCTGTAAGAATACATATACTTTGCAATGTTCGTGTACCAGCAATGTGATATCCTAAACACTATACAACTCAAACTGTAGAGGATATTTGTGTTTATTAGTGTACTATAGGATTTTATGTCATCGAGTTATCACCAAAATTAATATTTCATTGATCACAAGATGAAATAAAATCCTATTTTGCACTAACAAACACAAATCTTCTTTTTCTTTTATGATTTCCAATGACTTTGACTAATATTATATTTGTTTTCAAATGTTATTCATTTTAACTGCCCCTGTCTGGAGCCTCATTACATACGTGACACAACCGCACAACCACTTCCGTTAGTGTGAACGTCCGTAATAAGAAATAGTTTCTGTAAGTTAGTTTCTGTTTGCTGTCAACATTAAAAACTACAGGCAAAACAAATTCATTCGAATATATTACTTTATAATTAACTGTTTATGATAGTCAGAAAATAGCTAAAATACAAAAGTACATCTAACTGCGCAGAAATACGAAACACAACCGGTGGCAGAGAAAACGCCATCTTTCACTGTTTCAAAGCGAGAAAACTCTATCATAAATTGGAAAGCATAAAAGAAAAAGAGTATAATTTTTTTTTGTGAAGCCAGAGACTTTTTTTCTCACATGACACATGTATATTACAAATTAATAATTATATAATATACATAACTATGTATATCTAAGCTATATAATAATTAATACTCAAACAGAAAAAGAGTATATTAGGGGTATGTACCAATTATGGAAATTGTCAACGAAGTCGTTGTTGATAGTATTGGTGTTCCCCCGTCTGCTGCTTCAATGACGAGCTGATATGTGGAAGTCGTTTCTCTGTCTAGCGTCGGTGTGGTTGCAACAATAGATATAACGCCAGTAGATGCGTTCAGTGCAAAATTACCATCTGAAAGTAGGTTGAACAGTTTGTTAGTTTCGTGTTTAAAGTCGCACAAATAGCTTAGGTCATAAGGCAACTGTCCAATTATTATGTGGTTAAGTGGTTACGGCGTCTGCATACGGAGTGGGAGGTCGAAGGTTCGCATCTCGTCATGGGTGCGTTCTGATATGGCCGGTTGGTGAGCCGCTGTCTAGTTAAATAATGGTTACCGATTGCCTACCAGCCTGGCATAGGATTCGGGAAGTACTGATGTTCATAAAAAGAGGTGTCTCATATAGTCAGAAATGGCTGGCCCTTTAAATAGGGTGACACTATAATAAACAAACAGTATATTGGACACGGATGTGCACCCGGGTAGAACCACCGACCACAAATCAGTTCCTCATATGAAATAATTTGACACTGCCAATGTAATTTTGAACCTACGGTAGTAAGGAGGTAAGTGACTTGAAGTTAACGATGCTAACCAGTAGATCATGGAGGCACACTTTTGAAAAGCATGTCATAGTTGAATATAACGCAGTTGAAAATATTAAAGTTATGCATACCGAAAATCGTTTTTTAAATTTTATATGCACATCGAAATATCAAGTCTACATAGCATTAACTCTTTATCTCAAGATGTGAAATTGTCCGATTAGCGCAGGGGTTAGCGCGCTTGCTTCTCACCAATGCAACCCGGGTTCCATCCTCGGACCGGGAAATATGTGAGATGGTACGGTGGTCGCCAGATCGGACAGGTGGGTTTTCTCCCCAGGTATTCCGGTTTCCTCCCGCACGAATGACCACATATACGCTTTCATCTGCGCCAACGAGAGTGATTAATATTAGTTGTGAAATAACAATACCTCAATAAAATAAGCATTTACAGACAGTGAATACGAGTTGTGTTGTCAAACCTTGTCTTAAGCAGCCAGCCAAGGAAATCACATAAAGTGGCTGCTTAGCACAGGTGGCTACTTAATAGAGCTCAAAAGTATAATAAAACTGGAGAGGACAACCATAAGCTGTATAGCTTTCTGTCCAATTCTTTATTTCAATTGTTGTAAATAAACGTGTCCATGATAGAAAATAAATATGTTTAAACCAATAAAACAACATATTGGGAATCTGGAAACTGGGTGCTTAAAACAGGTTGGTTGCTTGATGGAGGTGACCACTAACACAGGTTTGATTGTGTATGGAGCAAGAATAGAACCGTCATGTTATACAATAAGAGTAGCATTATAATGCTTATTCATGTTATGATAGTTACCGTTTCCGTTGACAACCGTATATGTAATAAGATTATTTGGAGAGTCGGTATCGCTATCAGTACATATAATAGTTGCAACACTTGTACTGGCTGCGGCATCTTCCGATATACTGGCGCTATACAAAGATAACGAGCATTCCGGTGTGTTGTCGTTGACATCATCAATAGTGAGTGTAAGTGAGAATGTTGCAGTTAATGGACCTACAATAAATACAGTTACATGTGATGAAATATAGAACTGAAGCAACAGCAACAGCATTCATAACAACGAGTCTACTAGTCAAATAAACAGGGTATTTACTTGTACAGAACACTTGTCAGCATTATATGTTGGTTTCATGTATTTAATATCTTCAAAAATTACTGTGTTTAAGTTCGATCCCCCGTCTGACCCTAATAAAATTAACAGTCTTTCAGATGGGACGTTAAACCGAGGTCTCGTGTCGGTGCTTTACACCGTGCATGTAAAAGAACCAGAGGAGATTCTGGAATGGGTCTCTGTCTGTATCATGCACTATCCTCCAAAATCTAAAATGACTAATCTCTTCAGGGCAACCGGTAGCGACGATAAAATAAACGTAAAAACACACACTGTGTTTAAGTGTTTTAAAAAATGGCTACAAGAAATTAAATGAAATGTTTGAAACAAGATACGCACCTGGAACAGTACCAGCATCTGTAGCTTGCATGGTAAACGACACCAGATTAGAGGCAACAGTTTCTCTGTCTATATAACCAGCAACCGTAACAATCCCACTATTAGGATCAATTGCCAATGTGCCCTCAAAGCCTGCAGGTTCCGATGAAATTGAGTATATTAAAGTTCCATCGTCTCCATTGTCGGCATCTGTAGCATCTATATCTATAACAATAGTGCCAGTCGCAGCGTTTTCATTTAGATTTACCGAAGCTGATGCTGGAGTAAATATCGGATTGTGTTCATTATAGCTGGTGATTTCAACATAAACTGTTGTGGAACCAGTGTGTGAGGCACCATCAGTAGCGTGTACAACTAATATATATCTCTGTAGCGATTCATAGTCCTGAACTTTATTTTGTATTGTAATAACTCCACCTGTATCTATATTAAATATGGAGAATGCATCCACTAAGCTGTATGTAACAGTCGCATCGTCTCCATCAGAAGCTGTAACTGTGGTAACTGTTGTTCCAGTGACATCATTCTCTGATATACTGGCAGCATATACAGCAGGAGTGAACACTGGCGTAACATCGTTGGCATCCAATACTGTAACTGTGATAGTAGCACTGACAGACAGGGTAGGCGGATCCGTTCCATCATCAGTTGCAACGGCCACTAACTCAAACGGGTTCGTCCCAATGGTTTCATAATTTATTGGAGCAGCTAAAACAATATTACCAGTATCGGCATCAATTCCAAAGAAGCTACTGGGTGGATCAAAATGGTATGTCAAAGTCTGTGATGTATCTAAATCAGTTGCTGCTACAGCAAATATTGATGTAGCTACTGTAGTCGACTCCAAAAGTGAGAAAGTGTAACTTACAGATCCAAAGACTGGATTATTCTCATTATAATCAGTTATATCTATGTTCACAGTCGCTGTTGTAGAAAGTGATATGGTACCTCCATCAGACACTCTTACAAGAATACTGTATGCCGTGGTTGATTCATAATCGAAACTTTGCCCAGTGTCTAATGTTATTACACCAGTAGAACTTACATCAAATGGGGTGGCTGATACCCCACCATTGACAGAAATGATTGCATATGATAACACATTGTTAGGAGAAGATGCATCTAAATCGGAACAAGTAAGACTTGCTACTTTTAAGCCTGCTGCGGCATTTTCAGCATATGAAACAGCCTGCAAAACAGGAGTACATGATGGTGTTGCATCGTTCACATCTGTTACGGTTATAGTGACATCAACTGGTGTGCTCCTTGGTGCTGTACCGGAGTCGTGTGCAACAACGTTAATCGTGTGGAGTGCTGTGCTTTCATAGTCTAAATTATCTTTTAGGAACAGTTCACCTGTATTTGTATCTAGGTAAAATCTTGGATGGGTGTTCATGCTGTAATACACGGTGCCGTCATCTCCAGCATCAGTATCCGTAGCAACAACCTGTAGAAGACGTGTTCCAACTGTTGTGTCTTCTGCTCTACTTGAAGCATAGGAAGTGGATCCGAACACAGGATCAGCTTCGTTAACTGGGTCTACAGCCACAGTAACTATTGCGGTGCTGTGCTTTTTCCCTGCTCCCCCGGCGCTATCAGTGGCTTCTACATACAGCGTGTAAAATTCAGCCACCTCGTAATCTAATGCTAATGCAGTTATTATTTCACCACTGGATGTTCCGATAGTAAATCTGTTTGCAGTGTTTCCACCTAAGATATAAATAAAGTTTAGAAAGTAGTGGCATTATTAAACTTCCTAAAGTTATGTTATACATGTTATATTTCGGGTTTTACGCCTGCATCAGCACCATTTCGGGCTATATCGCCGGCGGGCAGTTTACCTAACAACACCTTTCCTGGGCAGGCTCCAGCGGTTAACCAGTACTTTGGTGCACCAACCTCCGTAAGAAACTGCCAACTTTTTCATATAAATGAGACACGGTCTGAGCGGGGCTCGAACCCGTGACCATCAGTTATGATAGGTTACAGGTGGTATACAAGTCAGCGAACTTAACCACTTGACAACGGAGGTGGACTAAACTTCCAAAAGACAAATCCAAATCAACCAATATCCCTCTGAATTGCACGCATATTTTATTTGCTGTAAAGATTACAGACTTCTCACTCAAACTGGCGATATGTATAACAAATGAAAACCACTGTACATTGAGACTGTATGGTTGTTTATGTTAGTAGTAACAGGAATTCTTTATAATTTACAAAATATATAATCATGATCTGCTATAATGGTCAGAATATATATATTTCTTTTATGCTTTCCAATGAATGATAGACTTTTCTCAGTGAAAGAAAACTCCATCTTACACCACTTTGAATCAGTGAAAGATGGCATTTTCTCTGCCACTGATTGGGTTTCGTATTCCTGCGCGGTTAGATGTACTTTTGTATTTTAACTATTTTATGACTGTCATGAACAGTTAATTATTAAGTAATATATTCCATTGAATTTGTTTAGTCTGTAGTTTTGAATTTTGACAGTAAACAGAAACTAACTTGAAAATTATACAGGAACTATTTCTTATTATGGAGAGAAGTGATTGTGCGGTTGTGTCACGTAGTGCAATGAGGCTCCAGACAGGGGCAGTTAAAATGAATAAAATTTGAAATAAATATTATATTAGCCAAAGTCATTGGAAATCATAAAAGAAAAAGAAGATTTGTGTTTATTAGTGTAACGCCACTCTATATCTGATTGATTGATCCGGCAACCGGCAACATATAGGGCTCAAGCTAGACCGTAATTTTTGGGAGAAGTGAGAGAGTGCAATTGAGTCATCTACCGGTAATGGTATTATTTAATAAATTTCAACATAATAGGGTTAAAATACTCACAATATGACCATTAAATACAATATTTGAATAGAAGTTGTGCTATACAATGGTTAGTGTATCTTACTGAACAATAGTTTGTCTGAAAATTAAAAAAAAAAAATTAAATATATATTATTTTTTTTTAGGGAGAAGTGGTGCCCCCATGTGGCCGTCTAGAATGAACCCCGGCAACAGGAGTGAAACTTGCGTAACATCATTGGCATCCAATACTGTACCTGTGATAGCAGCACTAGCAGACAGTACAATATATATATATATATATACAGTCAAACCTGTCTATAAAGGCCACCCTCGGGAAAGTCAAAAAGTGGCCTTTGTTGGCAGGTGGCCTCTCAATAGGGTTAAAATGCATTGAAAATGGCTCGACGGGAGAGAAAAATGGTGGTTTTTAGAGACCGGTTGTTCATATCGGCTTTATTCGGAGGTGGCCTTTAGCTCAGGTTTGACGGTATGTTATTTACTATTGTTTGTATAATTATATGCTATTGGTAATCTCCGCTGAATGCAGTCAGCTATGATAACCATGGTAAATTCTGAAAGCATTACAGTCAAACCTGTCTTAAGCAGCCATCCAAGGGAATCACAGAAAGTGGCTGCTTAGCACAGGTGGCTGCTTAATAGAGGTCAAATATATACTAAAATAACATATTGGGAACCTGAAAAATGGCTGCTTAATACAGGTTGGCTGCTTATTACAGGTGACCACTAACACAGGTTTGACTGTATACATAATAGAGTTGAATGTAAATATATGATATTTTAAAAATTATGTGTCGATTGTTCCTAGCAGGGAACCAGTACTACATGTATATATATACCGCGTATATATATATTGTGACTTATTGTCCTCTCTATAAGAATTTTAGGCTTGAACGCATTTTTCACAGGAAACATAAATCATCCAGCTAATACATTGTCTTTAAGATAGTTATCGGCCTGATAACTTGAATGCGTTAACAATCTTAAAGACAGATGACAGATGTATTTGCTGGATGATTTATGTTTCCCATGAAAAAGTGTTTTAAATTAAAATAATAAAACTTCTCTGAACTAATTGTTCAAAGTTGCGGTGATAAGAGTCTGCATAAATTAATAACTTAAAACTACTTCAAAGAGACGAAAATAGAGGTAACGAACAGAAACTCAAATGCCTTCGCTCTATCCGGCTACCCTCTATACACCAACTAATGCCTTCGCTCTATCCGGCTACCCTCTATACACAAACCAATGCCTTCGCTCTATCACGCTAACCTCTATAGACCAACCAATGCCATCGCTCTATCCCGCTACACTCTATACACCAACCAATGCCATCGCTCTATCCCGCTACCCTCTATACACCAACCAATGCCTTCGCTCTATCCCGCTACCCTCTATAGACCAACCAATGCCATCGCTCTATCCCGCTACACTCTATACACCAACCAATGCCATCGCTCTATCCTGCTAACCTCTATAGACCAACCAATGCCTTCGCTCTATCCCGCTACCCTCTATACACCAACCAATGCCTTCGCTCTATCCCGCTACCCTCTATAGACCAACCAATGCCATCGCTCTATCCCGCTACACTCTATACACCAACCAATGCCATCGCTCTATCCTGCTAACCTCTATACACCAACCAATGCCTTCGTTCTATCCCGCTACACTCTATAGACCAACCAATGCCATTGCTCTATCCCGCTACCCTCTATAGACCAACCAATGCCATCGCTCTATCCCGCTACACTCTATACACCAACCAATGCCATCGCTCTATCCCGCTACCCTCTATAGACCAACCAATGCCATCGCTCTATCCCGCTACACTCTATACACCAACCAATGCCATCGCTCTATCCTGCTAACCTCTATAGACCAACCAATGCCTTCGCTCTATCCCGCTACCCTCTATACACCAACCAATGCCTTCGCTCTATCCCGCTACCCTCTATACACCAACCAATGCCTTCGTTCTATCCCGCTACACTCTATAGACCAACCAATGCCATTGCTCTATCCCGCTACCCTCTATATAGACCAACCAATGCCATCGCTCTATCCCGCTACCCTCTATATACACCAACCAATGCCTTCGCTCTATCCTGCTACCCTCTATATAGACCAACCAATGCCTTCGCTCTATCCCGCTACACTCTATATAGACCAACCAATGCCATCGCTCTATCCCGCTACCCTCTATATAGACCAACCAATGCCTTCGCTCTATCCCGCTACCCTCTATATAGACCAACCAATGCCTTCACTATATCCTGCTACCCTCTATATAGACCAACCAATGCCTTCGCTCTAGCCCGCTACCCTCTATATAGACCAACCAATGCCTTCGCTCTATCCCGCTACCCTCTATATAGACCAACCAATACCTTCGCTATATCCCGCTACCCTCTATAATAGACCAACCAATGCCTTCACTCTATCCCGCTACCCTCTATATAGACCAACCAATGCCTTCACTCTATCCCGCTACCCTCTATATACACCAACCAATGCCTGCGCTCTATCCCGCTACACTCTATATAGACCAACCAATGCCTTCGCTCTATCCCGCTACACTCTATATAGATCAACCAATGCCTTCGCTCTATCCCGCTACACTCTATATAGACCAACCAATGCCTGCACTCTATCCCGCTACCCTCTATATAGACCAACCAATGCCTGCACTCTATCCTGCTACCCTCTATATAGACCAACCAATGCCTTCGCTCTATCCCGCTACCCTCTATATACACCAACCAATGCCTTCACTCTATCCCGCTACCCTCTATATAGACCAACCAATGCCTTCGCTCTATCCCGCTACCCTCTATATAGACCAACCAATGCCTTCACTATGTCCCGCTACCCTCTATAGACAAACCATCATTATAAATGTAAATTGCTTTATAATGCTACGCTACATAAAGCGTGTCTTTTAAGCTGAAAATTTGGAGAGGACAATATATATGTAAATTAGGGATGTCAACGAGTAGTGATTTTGGTACTCGAGTACTTGGAAAGGTATTCGATCGAGTACTCGAGTACTCGGTTACCGTTACCGTGGATTATGCTTCTTGTCTCATCAATCAGAGGTGAGGCCTTCTGCTGGATGCTTCAGCCTCAGATGAGTATGCAGGTTGGTAGTGCCACCAGTAAATGTCAGACTGGCATCGCACAACTTGCAAGAAACAATCTTGTTAAGTCTTTCAAAGTACTTCCATACCACAGATTTAGGTGGAGGCATTCTCACAATTCACTTATATTACTATTATATTCTAAAGATCTCTTCACAGTTTAACAGCGTTAACGTTAATGACAAACGTTACGATATTTATTATTTAACAACTATATCGGTATTGCCATGCTATGGGTAGCTGCTTAAAGTTCTAAATTGAGTAATCAATTAAGTGTCAATTATAACATCAAAACAAGTTCCGACCACCAGACAAAAGCTGTCATTCACACGACAGACAATCGGATGACCCGCCTCAGTACTGACGACAATGATAAAACAATTTGCATCAAACTTACGCTTCCCAATTAAGTTGAATCAACACCTTAATTATTCGGTCACTGTAGCTGACTCTGTGTGATATACAGGTATTGTTAATCACCATGACACGCTGTATATTGCACAGCGGAAGTTTCGCTAATCCCACTGATCACGATTTGTTCACAGGCAACTCCGTATTTGCGCAAAATAAAGATTTGTTGATTTTATATTTTTTAACCGAGTACTCGATTATCTGAAAAGTATTCGATACTCGGACGTTCGATCGAGTACTCGAGTACTCGTTGACATCCCTAATGTAAATACTAGTATATGGAAATGAATGACAACAAGCAAATAGAGATATTGACATTCTTCTTCTTCTTATTTTAATCATATCTGGTTGTCATGCTATCTTTATTAGCCAACTAATTGCACGATTACCTGTGATGCTATACACAATGGTTCCATAATCATTGGTTCCCGGATCATCGGCATCAGACGCTGTCATTGTTGCCACCGTAATTCCCGACGGATCACTCTCGGAAACAGTTATACTGTAATATGAGATAATATGAATTTAATACAGTCTACATCCGTTATGTCGAATTCCGTCGGACTGAACAAAATACATCGACATAACCGAAGTTTGACTTTGTATATAAACGGAGCGAGTTATATGTAAAATGATAGTGTCTGAAACGAGACTTGATCCGACTGTGAGATGTAGACTGCATAAGTACTTGAGACACAGGATGGTTATATAATATTCTGAACGCCAATATTCATCCACCTAATATAGTGTCTGATTCTGGTAGTAGGGACATCCGTGACCGAGTGGCTCAAATCATTTGTGGAAGTCGTGATAGCGCAGTGTATGCACGTTCGCTTCAGGTGCAAAAGGTCCGGAGTTCGAACCCCACTGGAGCCGTTACGATTGTGCCCTTAGGCAAGGCATTTAAATTCCACGTTGCCTCTTCTCTCTCCCTCGTGGCGATGGATTCCATCAGGAATGAGATCTCGAGAGTGATTAATATAAGCTGTAAGAACTTGTTTCGCAATCGAGCTAAAATAAATTTGTATAAACTAAATCATTTGCCCCTCACCACAGGGGTGGGGATTACACTCAATTGAGGAAACTATCCAACTGGCTTGTGGTTGGTTGGTGGTTCTACCCGGGGTGCTCATGCAATACTGCTGGGAGGGGATTCCAGAATCTTCCTTCACCAATAATTGCTGGAGAGTCACCACATGACCCATGCTGTTGGTGCGGCGCTAAGCACCAAAAACTATTTTTTTTGGAGAACACAACGGCTTAATATGGTATCAGATCAATCGATAGCACTGCCTAATGGCAAGGGCAATATACCTGTATGTATTTGTATAGTACCAGATCAATCGATAGCACTGCCTAATGATAAGGGCAATATACCTGTATGTATTTGTTATATTTATGTTATGTTATATTTCGGGTTTTACGCCTGCATCAGCACCATTTCGGGCTATATCGCCGGCGGGCAGTTTACTTAACAACACCTTTCCTGGGCAGGCTCCAGCGGTTAACCAGTACTTGGGTGCACCAACCTCCGTAAGAAGCTGCCAACTTTTTCATATAAATGAGACACGGCCTGAGCGGGGCTCGAACCCGTGACCATCAGTGATGATAGGTTACAGTGGTATACAAGTCAGCGACCTTAACCACTCGACCACGGAGGCGGACTGTATGTATTTGTATAGTACCAGATCAATCGATAGCACTGCCTAATGATAAGGGCAATATACCTGTATGTATTTGTATGGTACCAGATCAATCAATAGCACTGCCTAATGATAAGGGCTATATACCTGTATGTATTTGTATGGTACCAGATTAATCAATAGCACTGCCTAATGGCAAGGACACTATACATGTATGTATTTGTATGGTACCAGATCAATCAATAGCATTGCCTAATGGCAAGGACAATATACCTGTATGTATTTGTATGGTACCAGATCAATCGATAGCACTACCTAATGATAAGGGCTATATACCTGTATGTATTTGTATTAGGGATGTCAACGAGTACTCGAGTACTCGATCGAACGTCCGAGTATCGAATACTTTTCAGATAATCGAGTACTCGGTTAAAAAAAATAAAATCAACAAATCTTTATTTTGCGCAAATACGGAGTTGCCTGTGAACAAATCGTGATCAGTGGGATTAGCGAAACTTCCGCTGTACCAAACAATGCAATATACAGCGTGTCATGGTGATTAACAATACCTGTATATCACACAGAGCCAGCCACAGTGACCGAATAATTAAGGTGTTGATTCAACTTAATTGGGAAGCGTAAGTTTGATGCAAATTGTTTTATCATTGTCGTCAGTACTGAGGCGGGTCATCCGATTGTCTGTCGTGTGAATGACAGCTTTTGTCTGGTGGTCGGAACTTGTTTTGATGTTATAATTGACACTTAATTGATTACTCAATTTAGAACTTTAAACAGCTACCCATAGCAGGGCAATACCGAAATAGTTGTTAAATAATAAATATCGTAACTTTTGTCATTAACGTTAACGCTGTTAAACTGTGAAGAGATCTTTAGAATATAATAGTAGTATAGTAATATAAGTGAATTGTGAGAATGCCTCCACCTAAATCTGTGGTATGGAAGTACTTTGAAAGACATGACAAGATTGTTTCTTGCAAGTTGTGCGATGCCAGTCTGACATTTACTGGTGGCACTACCAACCTGCATAATCATCTGAGGCTGAAGCATCCAGCAGAAGGCCTCACCTCTGATTGACGAGACAAGAAGCATAATCCACGGTAACCGAGTACTCGATCGAATACCTTTCCGAGTACTCGAGTACCAAAATCACTACTCGTTGACAACCCTAATTTGTATGGTACCAGATCAATCAATAGCACTGCCTAATGATAAGGGCTATATACCTGTATGTATTTGTATGGTACCAGATCAATCAATAGCACTGCCTAATGATAAGGGCAATATACCTGTATGTATTTGTATGGTACCAGATCAATCGATAGCACTGCCTAATGATAAGGGCAATATACCTGTATGTATTTGTATGGTACCAGATCAATCAATAGCACTGCCTAATGATAAGGGCAATATACCTGTATGTATTTGTATGGTACCAGATCAATCGATAGCACTGCCTAATGATAAGGGCAATATACCTGTATGTATTTGGAGTGAATATCGGGGTGTTATCATTCTCGTCAATCACTGTAATCGTCACGGTGGCTGTTACAGCATTTATTCCATCCGTAGCTTCAACTTCTAATGAGTAGGACGGCACTGTCTCCCTGTCTAACGTTCCCGCCAACAGTATCTGACCCGACGTTTGATCAAGAGTGAAGTCAGTGGTTGACGTTAACCAGGAGAACGTAATGGTGTCACCTTTGTCAGCATCATTTGCTACTACTGTAGCTATCAGATTCCCTGGGCTCGTGTTTTCAGTTCTGTTTACCGAATAAGTGGCTAAAATGTATAGAATTCCATCGTTTATTCAAATAGATGCACAAATTAAGGTTACTACAAATAGAACTACATTTTTATTTTATTCAGCATATTCAAGTTATCAGGCCGACTTCCACTTTGTGATAACGCATTCGCTTCAGGCGTGAGGTTCTGAGTTCACGCCCTACTGAAGCCGTTGCGATAGTGCACTTAGGCAAGTCTCTTAAATTCCATTGCCTCGCTCTTTCTCCGTTGGGCTATATCGGGAGTGTGTGCCCCAAAAAGATACGGATCTTCCAGTGTTAATCAGAAATAGTGGATAGTCGTGATAGTGCACTGGCTTCAGGTGCGAAAGGTCCGGAGTTCGAGCCCCATTGGAAACGTTACGATTGTGCCCTTAGGCAAGGCATTTAAATTCCACATGCCTCTTCTCTTTCCCTCGTGGCAATGGATTTCATCAGGAATGAGGTCTCGAGAGTGATTAATATAAGTTGTAAGAACTTGTTGCACAATCAAGCTAAAATAAATTTGTATAAAAACTAATCAGAAATTGATTGTTCGGAAGCATAAAGTAGAGATAGATTTCCTTATTTATAGAGGGTGAGCTAATTAGTTTAAATTAATAGCATTAATGCACATACACAATAATTATAACCAAAGTACACAGTTACGCCATGCAATATACATGTATAATGCTGTACAATGTAACTTAAACAAATCAGGTAATGTTATCGAAATACAAAACGACATAAGCATATTGAATGACAATCATTATATATATAACTTTCTAGTGTCTACCGATTAAAAAGTTGTTGTATCCATAATTTACATTTTGTCTTGAACATATTTAATGATCTGGACGTCTTAATTTCCAATGGTAGACAATTCCATATTCTTGGACAAGAGTATTCTAAAGATTTCTTGTACATTTCACATCTAGGTCTTGGAATATAGAGATCAATATTTGAAGCATATCTCAATGTCATATCTGAAGTAACTGTATTGTGATGTCTTAATTGAAAATGTAAATTGAACTGATCTAAAAATAGTCTGCAATGATTTACTGCATGTGTCTTTCAAAATGTTTCGAAAAAGTTGGTAAAATTGAAATAGGTCTATAGTTATTTACGTCATTGGTTTTTCCACTTTTGAATAATGGTTTCACTTTTGCTTTCAGGGAAAGATGATGTTTGCAAACTCTTATTTATTATAACAGAACTAGTAGAAGTCAAGTAGAAGGCAAGTATACACACGTAACACCAGTGTTGAACGACTATTCAATCAATTTCTAGTTTAATCAATAGTTTATTTAATTGAATATACATAATCTAGTATTCATAATATATGTATACATACATGTAGGGTGGAGGAGAACTAACCTGTTTATACGATTACATCTTTCCTACGAATCATTTACAAAATATATCGAATTAGATATTAAGAAATGATGGTGGTTGTGCATCAGGATGTCCCAACGTACTTGGTCATCCAACTACACAACCACAATTGGGTATGATAATGATGGATGAACATGTATGTATGTATGTTCCACTAATGTCAAACCCCTTGCGGGGACCTAGACATGTTTTCCTGGGCAGACCTAGCCGACCTAAGTGGTTAACAAGTACTAAGCAATGTGTGTGAGGTGCCTTGCTCAATGACACTACATACGTGGCCTGACCGAGTATCGAACCCGGGACCGTTCGATTCCAAATCCGACGCTCTACCACTGGACCACGGACGCCACTTTATAAATAAAATCGATTGATAGATTATTGTATCAATAACTTTGTATGTCTTATTTCTCTTAGGATCACAGTTGTAGTTTTAGACGATTTATGCATACAGATATAACAATAGTTTTTGTTGTTGTTGTTTTCTCCTCGATGCATTTCAATAATGACATTTTGTTACTAACAATTCTAAGTTTACATACAGTCAAACCTGTGTTAGTGGTCACCTCTATTAAGCAGTTAACCTGTATTAAGCAGCCAGTTTCCAGATATGTTGTTTTATTATACATTTGACCTCTATTAAGCAGCCACCTGTACTAAGCAGCCACTTTCTGTGATTCACTTGGCTGGCTGCTTAGGACAGGTTCAACTGTATATTTAACAAAATGTTAGTTGGACCTTTGAAAGAAAACCAGCTATACACGAAGCTATGGCCTTACTTTGTGAGAATACTGGTGGGTCCTCATTGAGAGCTGTGATTGTTAAGCTGCCTGTGACAATCAGAATGTTATCTCCATCTGATACGTCTATGACAAAGTCAAACTGTGGATTCGCTACTGTGTCGTAGTCTATTACTGCTTTCAACTGTGGTAATATATAAAGTTAAAGAGTGCTCATTGACGGCAGTTACTGTTAAGCTGCCTGTGACGGTAAGCGTGTTATCTCCATCTGATATGTCTATGACAAAGTCAAACTGTGGATTCGCTACTGTGTCGTAGTCTATTACTGCTTTCAACTGTGTTTAAAATATATCATATTGAGCATTGTACAATGGAAGCATTTCATTTTCAATGCCACACTTGAAAATGATACTTTCACCCAAGGAGAACGGTCTATATATACTGGATTGGTATGGATAATACAGCAGAGGTATTTCAAGCTAGGACGCTATCCAGCTGGCTTGTGAAATGTCGGTGGTTCTAGGCGAGTGCTCATCTGTGCATGCAATACTGCTGGCTTGTGAAATGTCGGTGGATCTAGGCAAGTGCTCATCTGTGCATGCAATACTGCTGGCTTGTGAAATATCGGTGGTTCTAGGCGAGTGCTCATCTGTGCATGCACTACTGCTCGGGGTCTTCCTCCACCAATAATATATGGAGATCCGAGTCTCCATAAAACGTTGTTTGTGAGATTTAAACCCCAAAACATAAACATGATAGAGTAAAGAAAATGTTTTATCTAAATATCTCATTTGTTTTTACTACATTTACAGACGGATCTGTAGTCCAGTGGTAACACGCTGGACTGGTAATCCAGGGATCGCAGGTTCGATCCCCCATCTGACCCTAATAAAATTAACAGTCTTTCAGATGGGACTTTAAACCGAGGTCTCGTGTCGGTGCTTTACACCGTGCACGTAAAAGAACTAGAGGAGACTCTATAATGGGTCTCTGTCTGTATCATGCACTATCCTCCAAAGTCTAAAATGACTAATCTCTTCAGGAGGCGTCGCTCATATGGGTAACCGGTAGCGACGATAAATAAACGTAAAACACACATTTTACTACATTAATTCAGTAGCCAATACCATTTACTGTAATAGCTATATATATATTACATATCATATTAGTACGTACATTTAAATCGGCAGAGCTCATTTCGAAGTACGTGGAATCTCCGCTAGTCATTGTGTATGTCAAAGTATCTCCATCAGCGTCAGTGCAAACAAGCGAATGTATTGTGTCCCCAACCGTTCCTTCTTCCGCCTTTGTCAAACTGAATGCTAGATCTGAGGTACACGTAGGGGTATTGTCATTTACATCAGTAACTGTTATAACGACAGTCGCCATTGCTGAGTTTTCAGCGGAATCTTCTATTGCTTGTATAAAAAGTGTGTACGTTGAAGTTGTATCCGCATTCAACACACCAGCTACGGATATCTTAGCAGTACTTGGATTAATGTTGAACTTACTGTCGCCGTTACCACTGAGTATTGAATATAACAACCGGCCGTATGTGCTAGTAGATGAATCGGGATCAGTAGCCGTTACTGTTGTAACAGATTGTGCGACAGAAGCACTTTCAGCGACTGAGGCAGCATATGTTACAGGAGTAAAGGAAGGCCCACCGTCGTTGACATCCACAACCGAAATATCCACATTAACGACAGTTGAAAGACCTCCGTCTGTGACTGTGACTTCAATCTCAAATGAGTCACTCGTTTCATAGTCAAGATCACCTACAATATAAACCAGTCTACATATTATAGAAGGTATACAATATAAACCAGTCTACATCTTATAGAAGGTATACAATATAAACCAGTCTACATCTTATAGAAGGTATACAATATAAACCAGTCTACATCTTATAGAAGGTATACAATATAAACCAGTCTACATCTTATAGAAGGTATACAATATAAACCAGTCTACATCTTATAGAAGGTATACAATATAAACCAGTCTACATCTTATAGAAGGTATACAATATAAACCAGTCTACATCTTATAGAAGGTATACAATATAAACCAGTCTACATCTTATAGAAGGTATACAATATAAACCAGTCTACATCGTATAGAAGTTATAGCTCTGTATGAGTAGTTTTACATGAAAGCTATCATGCTGAAAGCCTTCTAATGACAAACATATAGCCAGTTGAATTATGACAAAATGGAAGAAGCGACCATTGATATGGTGTTGGAGTTATATTCCTATTATAAAATGACTAATCTCTTCAGGAGGCGTCGCTCATATGGGCAACCAGTAGCGACGATAAATAAACGTAACACACACAAGGCTATGTCACATCTTTCGTTTTCCTTTGCATGCCCAGGACGTGACAACAAATGATAAAAAACATTGTAAATAACAAAATCATAAATTCAATTTCTCATGAACATAGCTAACAGTATTTCCATCTGTACACATTTCCAGAAACTTGACCCATAATGTGTCCTTTCATGGACGTATGTCAGTTATCTCCACATATGTCAGTTATCTCCACGTATGTCAGTTATCTTGATATATGTCAGTTATCTCCGTGTATGTCAGTTATCTCCACATATGTCAGTTATCTCCACGTATGTCAGTTATCTCCACGTATGTCAGTTACCTCCGTGTATGTCAGTTATCTCAACGTATGTCAGTTATCTCCACGTATGTCAGTTATCTCGATATATGTCAGTTATCTCGATATATGTCAGTTATCTCCACGTATATCAGTTATCTCCACGTATGTCAGTTATCTCGATGTATGTCAGTTATCTCGACGTATGTCAGTTATCTCGACATATGTCAGTTATCTCGATATATGTCAGTTATCTCGACATATGTCAGTTATCTCCACGTATGTCAGTTATCTCCACGTATGTCAGTTATCTCGATGTATGTCAGTTATCTCGACGTATGTCAGTTATCTCGACATATGTCAGTTATCTCGATGTATGTCAGTTATCTCGACATATGTCAGTTATCTCCATGTATGTCAGTTATCTCAACATATGTCAGTTATCTCGATGTATGTCAGTTATCTCCACGTATGTCAGTTATCTCCACGTATGTCAGCTTTCATGGATGTATATGTCAGTTATCTCGACGTATGTCAGCTTTCATGGACATATGTCAGTTATCTCCAAGTTATCTCCATGTATGTCAGTTATCTCGATGTATGTCAGTTATCTCAACCTATGTCAGTTATCTCAACGTATGTCAGTTACCTCCACGTATGTCAGTTATCTCAACGTATGTCAGTTATCTCAATGTATGTCAGTTATCTCGACGTATGTCAGTTATCTCGACATATGTCAGTTATCTAGATGTATGTCAGTTATCTCCACGTATGTCAGTTATCTCCACGTATATCAGTTATCTCCACATATATCAGTTATCTCAACGTATGTCAGTTATCTCAACGTATGTCAGTTATCTCCACGTATATCAGTTATCTCAACGTATATCAGTTATCTCAATGTATATCAGTTATCTCAACATATGTCAGTTATCTCAACGTATGTCAGTTATCTCAATGTATGTCAGTTATCTCCATGTATGTCAGTTATCTCTGCATATGTCAGTTATCTCAACGTATGTCAGTTATCTCCACGTATATCAGTTATCTCAATGTATGTCAGTTATCTCAATGTATGTCAGTTATCTCAACGTATGTCAGTTATCTCCACGTATATCAGTTATCTCAACGTATATCAGTTATCTCGACATATGTCAGTTATCTCAATGTATATCAGTTATCTCCACGTATATCAGTTATCTCCACATATATCAGTTATCTCGACATATGTCAGTTATCTCAACGTATGTCAGTTATCTCAACATATGTCAGTTATCTCCACATATGTCAGTTATCTCCACGTATATCAGTTATCTCCACGTATGTCAGTTATCTCGATATATGTCAGTTATCTCAACGTATGTCAGTTATCTCAACGTATGTCAGTTAACTCCACGTATGTCAGTTATCTTGATATATGTCAGTTATCTCGATGTATGTCAGTTATCTCAATGTATGTCAGTTATCTCAACGTATGTCAGTTATCTCAACCTATGTCAGTTATCTCGATGTATGTCAGTTATCTCAACGTATGTCAGTTATCTCAACGTATGTCAGTTATCTCAACGTATGTCAGTTATCTCAATATATGTCAGTTATCTCAACGTATGTCAGTTATCTCCACATATGTCAGTTATCTCGATATATGTCAGTTATCTCGATGTATGTCAGTTATCTCAACGTATGTCAGTTATCTCAACCTATGTCAGTTATCTCGATGTATGTCAGTTATCTCAACGTATGTCAGTTATCTCCACGTATATCAGTTATCTCAACGTATATCAGTTATCTCAACATATGTCAGTTATCTCAATGTATATCAGTTATCTCCACGTATATCAGTTATCTCCACGTATATCAGTTATCTCGACATATGTCAGTTATCTCAACGTATGTCAGTTATCTCAACGTATGTCAGTTATCTCGACATATGTCAGTTATCTCCACGTATATCAGTTATCTCAATGTATGTCAGTTATCTCGACATATGTCAGTTATCTCAACGTATGTCAGTTATCTCAACGTATGTCAGTTATCTCCACATATGTCAGTTATCTCCACGTATATCAGTTATCTCCACGTATGTCAGTTATCTCGATATATGTCAGTTATCTCAACGTATGTCAGTTATCTCAACGTATGTCAGTTAACTCCATGTATGTCAGTTATCTCGATATATGTCAGTTATCTCGATGTATGTCAGTTATCTCAACGTATGTCAGTTATCTCCACATATGTCAGTTATCTCCACGTATATCAGTTATCTCCACGTATGTCAGTTATCTCCACGTATATCAGTTATCTCCACGTATGTCAGTTATCTCGATATATGTCAGTTATCTCAACGTATGTCAGTTATCTCAACGTATGTCAGTTAACTCCATGTATGTCAGTTATCTTGATATATGTCAGTTATCTCGATGTATGTCAGTTATCTCAACGTATGTCAGTTATCTCAACCTATGTCAGTTATCTCGATGTATGTCAGTTATCTCAACGTATGTCAGTTATCTCAACGTATGTCAGTTATCTCAACGTATGTCAGTTATCTCCACGTATGTCAGTTATCTCGATATATGTCAGTTATCTCAACGTATGTCAGTTATCTCAACATATGTCAGTTATCTCGATATATGTCAGTTATCTCGATGTATGTCAGTTATCTCAACGTATGTCAGTTATCTCAACCTATGTCAGTTACCTCGATGTATGTCAGTTATCTCAACGTATGTCAGTTATCTCAACCTATGTCAGTTATCTCGATGTATGTCAGTTATCTCGATGTATGTCAGTTATCTTCACATATGTCAGTTAACTCGATGTATGTCAGTTATCTCCACGTATGTCAGTTATCTCGATGTATGTCAGTTATCTCCACGTATGTCAGTTATCTCAACATATGTCAGTTATCTCGACGTATGTCAGTTATCTCCACATATGTCAGTTATCTCGACGTATGTCAGCTTTCATGGACGTATATGTCAGTTATCTCGACGTATGTCAGCTTTCATGGACGTATATGTCAGTTATCTCCAAGTTATCTCCACGTATGTCAGTTATCTCGATGTATGTCAGTTATCTCCACGTATGTCAGTTATCTCCACGTATGTCAGTTACCTCCACATATGTCAGTTATCTCAACGTATGTCAGTTATCTCAACGTATGTCAGTCATCTCGACATATGTCAGTTATCTCGACATATGTCAGTTATCTAGATGTATGTCAGTCATCTCAACGTATGTCAGTTATCTCCACATATGTCAGTTATCTCCACGTATATCAGTTATCTCCACGTATATCAGTTATCTCAACGTATGTCAGTTATCTCAACATATGTCAGTTATCTCCACGTATATCAGTTATCTCAACGTATATCAGTTATCTCAACGTATATCAGTTATCTCAACATATGTCAGTTATCTCGACGTATGTCAGCTTTCATGGACGTATATGTCAGTTATCTCGACGTATGTCAGCTTTCATGGACGTATATGTCAGTTATCTCCAAGTTATCTCCACGTATGTCAGTTATCTCGATGTATGTCAGTTATCTCCACGTATGTCAGTTATCTCCACGTATGTCAGTTACCTCCACATATGTCAGTTATCTCAACGTATGTCAGTTATCTCAACGTATGTCAGTCATCTCGACATATGTCAGTTATCTCGACATATGTCAGTTATCTAGATGTATGTCAGTTATCTCAACGTATGTCAGTTATCTCCACATATGTCAGTTATCTCCACGTATATCAGTTATCTCCACGTATATCAGTTATCTCAACGTATGTCAGTTATCTCAACATATGTCAGTTATCTCCACGTATATCAGTTATCTCAACGTATATCAGTTATCTCAACGTATATCAGTTATCTCAACATATGTCAGTTATCTCAACGTATGTCAGTTATCTCAACGTATGTCAGTTATCTCCATGTATGTCAGTTATCTCTGCGTATGTCAGTTATCTCAACATATGTCAGTTATCTCCACGTATATCAGTTATCTCAACATATGTCAGTTATCTCAATGTATGTCAGTTATCTCAATGTATGTCAGTTATCTCCATGTATATCAGTAGATCTCAACGTATATCAGTTAACTCGACATATGTCAGTTATCTCAATGTATATCAGTTATCTCCACGTATATCAGTTATCTCCACGTATATCAGTTATCTCGACATATGTCAGTTATCTCAACGTATGTCAGTTATCTCAACGTATGTCAGTTATCTCCACATATGTCAGTTATCTCCACGTATATCAGTTATCTCCACGTATGTCAGTTATCTCGATATATGTCAGTTATCTCAACGTATGTCAGTTATCTCAACGTATGTCAGTTAACTCCACGTATGTCAGTTATCTCGATATATGTCAGTTATCTCGATGTATGTCAGTTATCTCAACGTATGTCAGTTATCTCAACGTATGTCAGTTATCTCAACCTATGTCAGTTATCTCGATGTATGTCAGTTATCTCAACGTATGTCAGTTATCTCAATGTATGTCAGTTATCTCAACGTATGTCAGTTATCTCCACGTATGTCAGTTATCTCGATATATGTCAGTTATCTCAACGTATGTCAGTTATCTCCACATATGTCAGTTATCTCGATATATGTCAGTTATCTCGATGTATGTCAGTTATCTCAACGTATGTCAGTTATCTCGATGTATGTCAGTTATCTCAACGTATGTCAGTTATCTCAACCTATGTCAGTTATCTCGATGTATGTCAGTTATCTCGATGTATGTCAGTTATCTCCACATATGTTAGTTATCTCGATGTATGTCAGTTATCTCCACGTATGTCAGTTATCTCGATGTATGTCAGTTATCTCAACGTATGTCAGTTATCTCGATGTATGTCAGTTATCTCGACGTATGTCAGTTATCTCCACATATGTCAGTTATCTCCACGTATGTCAGTTATCTTGACGTATGTCAGCTTTCATGGACGTATATGTCAGTTATCTCGACTTATGTCAGCTTTCATGGATGTATATGTCAGTTATCTCAACTTATGTCAGCTTTCATGGATGTATATGTCAGTTATCTCGACGTATGTCAGCTTTCATGGACGTATATGTCAGTTATCTCGATGTATGTCAGCTTTTATGGACGTATGTCAGTTATCTTGACGTATGTCAGCTTTCATGGACGTATGTCAGCTATCTCGACGTATGTCAGCTTTCATGGACGTATATGTCAGTTATCTCGACTTATGTCAGCTTTCATGGACGTATATGTCAGTTATTGACATTCTTAAATTATAATTTATATAATTATGTTCAATTTGTAAACAGAAAGTAGGATTTTCCCAGTCGGTCGGTCACACGCACTTGTTTACAATCGGAACCTGATTTACATTCGGAATGCATCGTCCGCCTTCATCAATGATGAAAACAAACATGGCATATCCGCTGTTGTTTCACGCATGCGCGCTGTGCGTGTTTACATTTCATTTGTTGATAAACAAATTCGCGTATACGACAGTTTATATTTATTTGAATTTATCGTTTCTGAGCGACTATTTCGATTTTTGTAAACACACACACATTAGTATTTATATTTTACCCAAAACATCCTTTATTACGATATCATGCTGCTTTAAGTATAGAAATTATTTTCTATTTAGGATATGTTTTGCTTTTTTATTTGGCTTAAAGTCGCACCGACAGCTTAGATCATATGGCAGCTCTCTAGCTCCTGATTGGTTAATGCAGAACACATATGCCCATTGGACAGTACAGATGGGTACATGGTTAGAACCACCGACCTGCTGCAACCCAGCTGGATAGCTTCTTGTGAAATAATTCGACAACCTCCGGCGGGATTCGAACCTACAGCGATGGAGTGCAAGTGATTTGAAATCGGCGACTGTAACAACTCGGCACCGAGAGGCTGCGTGGGATATGTAGCATATATAGTGTTTGAATGTAAACATTGTTATATACAGAGAGATAAGAATCAAATTATTTACTGCTTATCCGAAGTGTTGGGGTTGCACCACTTGTATCAATGACAAAGTTACTAGAAGGCGTTTGACTTGTTATGGAATAGCTCAGACCAGAACCGTCCAAATCCGTGCATCCAAAACTTGATATAACGTCTGTACCTGTATCTAAAATCAAATACGATATTTGGAACTATCAAAGCATAGGCATGACCACAAGAATGGCTTACCATCTTGCTTAGATATAATAGTATAGTTCTCATAATTCATTGTTCAGAACATTCAATATTTGTTGAAACAAACAACAAATTGTTTCCAAGAACATCACAATTCATTGTTTGGAAAATTGAAACAAAACACAATTGTTTCTAAGAACATCATAATTCATTGTTCAGAACATTTAATATTTGTTGAAACCAACAACAAATTGTTTCCAAGAACATCACATTTCATTGTTTGGAAAATTGAAACAAAACACAATTGTTTCTAAGAACATCATAATTCATTGTTCAGAACATTTAATATTTATTGAAACAAACAATAAATTGTTTCTAAGAACATCATAATTCATTGTTCAGAACATTTAATATTTGTTGAAACCAAACACAAGTAATTCATTTCTCTAATTGTGCCCGAGTGGCAATTTTCGTCGTGACAAAACCCAGTAATTAATACAGCTGTCAAGGTCATTTTTCTCAGAAAATGTTGTGATTATCTACATGTTTGTACAGGATATCCCCAAACAATAGCGCCAAATTTATTTGTTACTGGTACATGCATTTCAGCATTAGTTTATAAACACATATTTGGCTTCAATGACATATGTTCATGTGTGGATACTTGGAACACGTCGTGCAGTAGACATGTATTTAATGGTATATAATGATCCAACATTGATACATGTATGTTCTTTAAAAAATGGGTATATGTGTGTGATTCACTATGCACAATATTTAAGTCTATAAAAAATTAATGTACACGGATGAATACAAGTACAGTCAAACCTGTGTTAGTGTCACCTCTATTAAGCAGCCAGTTAGCAGATTCCCAATATGTTGTTTTATTATATATTTGACCTCTATTAAGCAGCCACCTGTGCTAAGCAGCCACTTTCTGTGGTTCCCTTGGCTGGCTGCTTAAGACAGGAGGCTTGACTGTATAGCAAATCAATTTTGAGACACGATTTGTGGACACAGTGTACGGAGAATCAGAACACAATGTTGTGCTATACATACTTGTGTTTTCAGCTACAGAAAGCACGTGCGCTGCAGGTATACACGACGGTGTTACGTCATTGACGTCAGAAACCTGAATGGTAACACTACCAGTCCCCTAAAATGTATACATATTCATTTAATTATACACACAGTTTATCCAAATTACAAGTAACATCATCATCATGACAGCATCGCAGAGACTAATTAACTAATTAATTTCCTGTGAGAACATGTCCTCGCCATTATCACATTTTGCCAATCTCGTTTCATATCGACACTCTTGCAATATAATAGAGGCGCCTATGAAATCAGATAGAATGTTGTATGTTGTGACACTAGACTGGAATAGGATTATAAAATACAGTTCCTAATCATTTATCTACATTGGAAGGCTCTAGTCCATAATGGAGGGCTTCCAATCGGTCTTGGCCAACCAACAGTCCCATCAATGATTGTCTGATTAGCGCAGTGGTTAGTGCGCTCGCTTCTCACCAATGTAACCCGGGTTCGATCCTCAGTCCCGGATGTATGTGAGATGGTACGGTGGTCGCCAGGTCGGACAGGTGGGTTTTCTCCGGGTACTCCGGTTTCCTCCCATACGAATGACCTCATTTACGCTTTCATCCGAGCCAACGAGTGTGATTAATATAAGTTGTTAAAACTTGCTTCGCAATCGTTAATAAAGTTTAAACTAAAGACTGTAAGAGAGTGGTCCAGTGGTTAACACAATGGCTGCAAGTCCAGGTATCGGAGGTAGATCTCCGTCTGACCATACTAATATTAACAGTCTTTCAGATGGGACGTTAAACCGAAGTCTTGTGTCGGTGCTATACACCGTGCACGTAAATGAACCAGAGGAGATTCTGGAATGGTCTCTGTCTGTATCATTGCACTATCCTCCAAAAATCTAAAATGACTAATTATCTTCAGGAGGCGGCGCTCATATGGGCAACCGGTAGCGACGATAAATAAACGTAAAACAACACTGTAAGAGATTATATATATAGTCTTGTTTCAAGATACATCCAGTTTCATTTGATAAAGTAGAATGTTAGTTAGAGCGATTTAAACTATGGCAAACCAACCTCAAGAGCTGTTGGTGTACCACCATCTACTGCTACGACTGTGATCACGAAACTATCTGATGTTTCAAAGTCCAAAGACCTTGCTAATTTGATCCGCCCTGTGTTTGGGTCAATAGTAAACAGAACATTTCCACTGTTTGTCACTGAAAATGAACAAGCAATGTAATAGAAGTAAATTTTTATTTAAATATGAAAATCATTTTTAAAATTATTTTTTGTCTACTTTTCTGAATGAAACTACAGGTACGTACAAAACAGAATTCCAACCCCAGACACCATGACGACGGACATAATTTATAGTTTATTAAAATAAATGTTTAGGTATGTAATATAGACCCACGCTTATTATTTAAATGCCACCAACTGTATTGGAAAACCCGACACAGTGTACCAACACACCATTCTCGTGCGACGGACATGGATTACCATTTCAATTTGTTTAAAGCGTGGTTAGTTTATACAAATTTATTTTAGCTCGATTGCGAAACAAGTTATGTCAACTTATATTAATCACTCTCGAGACCTCATTCCTGATGGAATCCATCGCCACGAGGGTGAGAGAAGAGGCAACGTGGAATTTAAATGCCTTGCCTAAGGGCACAATCGTAACGGCTCCAGCGGGGCTCGAACTCCGGACCTTTCGCACCTGAAGCGAACGTGCATCCACTGCGCTATCACGACAAGCGTGGTTAGGTTTGTATTACAGATGAAACTGCACGCAAAGGAAATGTGATTAAATGTGATTAAATGTGATTAAATGTGATTAAATGTGATTCGCAGTTTAATAATAACGACTACCGGGTAGGTTTGATTTGGATTTATTAATAGCCTGGGAACAGGTGTTGATATATTTTCGCATGGTTATTCATATAAATATAGTTTAACACAGAGACCATTAATTGAGTTATATTGAGTTTTTGATAATATCAACTGTCATTTTGCCAGAAGTTTTAAAGTGAGAAATCGCAATATTGGAACCCAGGCTAATATATCGGATGCACAATCAAATATTCTACTCATCATATGGTAGTTGACAGTTAGTCAAACGTTTTTAAATATAGTCAAACCTGTCTTAAGCAGCCAGCCAAGGGAATCACAGAAAGTGGCTGCTTCACACAGGTGGCTGCTTAATAGAGGTCAAATGTATAATAAACTAACATATTGGGATTCTGGAAGCTGGCTGCTAAATACAGGTTGGCTGTTTAATAGAGGTGACCACTAACACAGGTTTGACTGTAGTTTCGTATTTCTGTATATAAAATGATTGCAAGTTATATATATATATTCACATGAACTACTCCAATAAAAAGCTCATTATGAAATCAAATATTCCGGGAAACATATTCTGGGAAACATATTCCGGGAAACATATTCTGGGAAACATATTCCGGGAAACATATTCTGGTAAGCATATTCTGGAAAACATATTCCGGGAAACATATTCTGTGAAACATATTCCGGGAAACATATTCCGGGAAACATATTCTGGGAAGCATATTCTGGAAAACATATTCCGGGAAACATATTCTGGGAAACATATTCTGGGAAGAATATGGTTGTATGTGTGATAGCATATTCTGGGAAGAATATGGTTGTATGTGTGATAGCATATTCTGGGAAGAATATGGTTGTATGTGTGATAGCATATTCTGGGAACATATTCTGGGAAGAATATGGTTGTATGTGTGATAGCATATTCTGGGAAGAATATGGTTGTATGTGTGATAGCATATTCTGGGAAGAATATGGTTGTATGTGTGATAGCATATTCTGGGAAGAATATGGTTGTATGTGTGATAGCATATTCTGGGAAGAATATGGTTGTATGTGTGATAGCATATTCTGGGAAGAATATGGTTGTATGTGTGATAGCATATTCTGGGAGAATATGGTTGTATGTGTGATAGCATATTCTGGGAAGAATATGGTTGTATGTGTGATAGCATATTCTGGGAAGAATATGGTTGTATGTGTGATAGCATATTCTGGGAAGAATATGGTTGTATGTGTGATAGCATATTCTGGGAAGAATATGGTTGTATGTGTGATAGCATATTCTGGGAAGAATATGGTTGTATGTGTGATAGCATATTCTGGGAAGAATATGGTTGTATGTGTGATAGCATATTCTGGGAAGAATATGGTTGTATGTGTGATAGCATATTCTGGGAAGAATATGGTTGTATGTGTGATAGCATATTCTGGGAAGAATATGGTTGTATGTGTGATAGCATATTCTGGGAAGAATATGGTTGTATGTGTGATAGCATATTCTGGGAAGAATATGGTTGTATGTGTGATAGCATATTCTGGGAAGATATGGTTGTATGTGTGATAGCATATTCTGGGAAGAATATGGTTGTATGTGTGATAGCATATTCTGGGAAGAATATGGTTGTATGTGTGATAGCATATTCTGGGAAGAATATGGTTGTATGTGTGATAGCATATTCTGGGAAGAATATGGTTGTATGTGTGATAGCATATTCTGGGAAGAATATGGTTGTATGTGTGATAGCATATTCTGGGAAGAATATGGTTGTATGTGTGATAGCATATTCTGGGAAGAATATGGTTGTATGTGTGATAGCATATTCTGGGAAGAATATGGTTGTATGTGTGATAGCATATTCTGGGAAGAATATGGTTGTATGTGTGATAGCATATTCTGGGAAGAATATGGTTGTATGTGTGATAGCATATTCTGGGAAGAATATGGTTGTATGTGTGATAGCATATTCTGGGAAGAATATGGTTGTATGTGTGATAGCATATTCTGGGAAGAATATGGTTGTATGTGTGATAGCATATTCTGGGAAGAATATGGTTGTATGTGTGATAGCATATTCTGGGAAGAATATGGTTGTATGTGTGATAGCATATTCTGGGAAGAATATGGTTGTATGTGTGATAGCATATTCTGGGAAGAATATGGTTGTATGTGTGATAGCATATTCTGGGAAGAATATGGTTGTATGTGTGATAGCATATTCTGGGAAGAATATGGTTGTATGTGTGATAGCATATTCTGGGAAGAATATGGTTGTATGTGTGATAGCATATTCTGGGAAGAATATGGTTGTATGTGTGATAGCATATTCTGGGAAGAATATGGTTGTATGTGTGATAGCATATTCTGGGAAGAATATGGTTGTATGTGTGATAGCATATTCTGGGAAGAATATGGTTGTATGTGTGATAGCATATTCTGGGAAGAATATGGTTGTATGTGTGATAGCATATTCTGGGAAGAATATGGTTGTATGTGTGATAGCATATTCTGGGAAGAATATGGTTGTATGTGTGATAGCATATTCTGGGAATATGGTTGTATGTGTGATAGCATATTCTGGGAAGAATATGGTTGTATGTGTGATAGCATATTCTGGGAAGAATATGGTTGTATGTGTGATAGCATATTCTGGGAAGAATATGGTTGTATGTGTGATAGCATATTCTGGGAAGAATATGGTTGTATGTGTGATAGCATATTCTGGGAAGAATATGGTTGTATGTGTGATAGCATATTCTGGGAAGAATATGGTTGTATGTGTGATAGCATATTCTGGGAAGAATATGGTTGTATGTGTGATAGCATATTCTGGGAAGAATATGGTTGTATGTGTGATAGCATATTCTGGGAAGAATATGGTTGTATGTGTGATAGCATATTCTGGGAAGAATATGGTTGTATGTGTGATAGCATATTCTGGGAAGAATATGGTTGTATGTGTGATAGCATATTCTGGGAAGACTTCGACCGTACCTATTGATATTTCATATCGCTGAATGTTGTGTGGAAATGCGTCGCCGTCAATTGCAGTGTGTGTCACTAATGTTGAACCGACTGGCGTATCCTCGGCAAATGTCACATCAGCATCGGCACCAAACGTTGGTGTGTATTCATTAATTGGATTTACTGTGACAGATACCGGTATCTCTAATGTAGTAGTCCCGTCTGTAACTTCAACGACGAGTGCATAATGTGTTGTACCTCCATCGTAGTCTAAAGCTGTAAAACAATAAATTATTACACAATAGCAATTCAGTAATTAATTAATAGTTATCTCCCTTACACCAAAGGCTGCCATTTGTTATCCTCTTGGGCTATACTAGTATACTATGTATATTATATCTGTTGAATGGCATATATTATTTAAAATCATTTCGTTTAACTTAATGCTATATGTTGCATATGTTCGTCATTTATTTGTTTCATTCCATCAACTTTATGAGAGTGATTAATATAAGTTGTAAGAACTTGTTTCGTAATCGAGCTAAAACAAAATTTGTATAAACTAACTTTATGTTTGCTCTTGCATGTTTGAATGTATAATAATTATGTGGTGTAATCTCAGTAATGAGGAAATAAAGAGTATATATAACAGAGTCACATGTGTGTATTCCACTAGGTAAATTAATATTGATTTCCTTAATTGGTACATTTATAAGGTATGATTTTAATTGTTAGATACTATCGTTCACTGTATATATGGATTTGCACTTGGTGACTGAGAGGACTAATTGCTGGTCAATACGGTTAGCACAATTTTGTACTTTCTACATTTAGGAGGTGGATTTCTAAAATGCTAACGGGGTTAGTGAGTGCAGTTGCTCAATTGATTTAGAAGAATAATTAATGCTACTACAAATGTATAAGTAATGAATCGCGGGATGTATGATTTTAATTGTTAGATACTATTGTTCACTGTATGCATGGATGTGCACTTGGTGACTGAGAGGACTAATTTTTCGGTTAGCACAATTTTGTACTTTCTACATTTAGGAGGTGGATTTCTAAAATGCTTATATCACAGTGAGTGCAGGGTTAGTGAGTGCAGTTGCTCAATTGATTTAAAAGAATAATTAATGTAACTACAAATGTATAAGTAATGAATCACGGGATAATTGTTTCCATCGGGGTATGAACTATATTTATCATGTTTATATTTGTATTGTATAAAATATGATTAAACAATAAACAATAAACGTAATTTTCTCGTGACCAAATTCTAACGAATGGTTAACTTACCAGCTGCAAGTGTGATTTCTCCAGA
>CM026398.1:14913061-14960109 GCA_014843695.1 Archivesica marissinica
CCGTTTCTATTGCAGATAGAGTCATCAAACTGGTGACTATACTCAGGTTTTCATGGGCAAGGAATCCAATAATGCAATGTAATGGCAGTTTCAACAATGATTGACTGCCGCCATCTTGGATTCTAATATGGCCGCCTTATAGTATATACTGGTACCTATAATATGTTCTTCCATATCTCTTCTAGAGTAGTATGAGATGAGTTATTTAATCGGGTTCCTACAGCCTTCACCAGCCCCACACTTGCAGAACTCACAGCAGGTAATGTTTCTGACCCTGCACGGACTGACAGTACCTTTTGCACATTTGATGCAGGAGAAAGCACAATTTACAACGCACTTGCGAGAGATTTGTAACTTGAACGAAGATAACCAGTATTCTTGGCACCATGAGTTTGTACAAAAAACGAACCGAAGCTGATGAGCAATGTGTAGAACAGATTGTTAGTTACATTGATGAAAGGACCAATCCATTCAAGGTCAGCACAAACAACGAAGTGAAAAACATTGTTACAGGAAAGCAACTAGTCAAGGACACGTCGTCTTTCTTGATACATTGCATAGATGAAGGTGAAAAGAGCTATTGTGAATTTCGAGTATCGAGGCTGCATACGAAAGAGTTGAAGTTGTTTGATCCAATTCCAAAGATCCGAAAAGTCGCAAAAGCAGTTGGACCAAAGAAGAAGATTGGTGTGAAGAAAGAAACAGTTTGAGCCTTGCGAAATATTGACTTTGCGAGGTTGCGAATGTACAGCATAGAAATGTTACTGTGTTATAAGCTCATAAGTACCTCTTTCTATCTAACTAACGACGAGTTCCTAAGAAAACCACAAAAGTCCGAACTTACAAGTGAGATCGAGAAGAACTCAAAGTCCGAACTTACAAGTGAGATCGAGAAGAACTCAAAGTCCGAACTTACAAGTGAGATCGAGAAGAACCTGCAAACTCCACACCCTGCTGATATTCCACAGGAAGATGAAGCCACTGCAATCATGATCGACTTCATGGTATATGCTCGAAAAGTGGCAGTAAAGAAGTTAAAGCTCAGGACGTTCGGTGACTTGGTGAAGAAACTATGGAACACATTCATCTACCTGTCAAGAGACTGTAACCGGATTGATATATTCTTCGATTTATATCTTCAACAGCGTATCAAGCAATGTGAGCGTGATCGTCATAGCAAACATGGTTCAATAAACACTATTATTAGTCGAACTGATCAACCACTACCTGTCGATATGGAAAGTTTCTGGTCATCAATAGAAAACAAAGTGAGACTGCAGCAATTCTTCATAAAATGGATGATTGAAACATACACAGACTGCAATCCTGTATACCGTGGAGGCTCACACTTAACATACTTGACAGCTTGCATGAAACTTGGACAAGGGAACGAAAAATATGAGCATCTGCTGAAATGTGACCATGAGGAGGCTGATGATAGAATCATGTTCCATGTGAATCATGCTGTTACTGTTGATAAGTTTCGGAGAGTCATTGTTGCATCAGCAGACACTGATGTCTTTATCTGGCTGGTGTACCATTTCATGCAGTGTGTTCATTTTGGCATGAAAGAGCTCTGGGATTTATGTGGACAGGGTATTTCCACAAGGGCAAGCCCTGTTCACGATGTCGGGTCCGGAATAGATTCTAGTGTAGCTGAACACGTACTAGCTATCCATGCATTGAGTGGCTGTGACAGCACAAGCAAGATAGGGACAAAGAAGTCTGCACTTAAAACTGCGCAAGCGTTGGGATGTGAGCATGTTCTTTCATTCGCAAAGGCTCCAATTATGGATGGAATGATTCATTCTGCCGAAAATGTCTGGTTGTTTGTATCTCTAGCGATAATACAGTAGGAACATTCGATAAACTGAGGTACAAAATATACCACAAGAAACATTTCAACTAGATCTCGAAAAACTGCCGTGTACATCGGCTAGTGTTCACCTCCATATAAAACGTGCATATCTTCAATGTTATCGCTGGCTTCATGCACCGTTTCTAGAAAACGTTCCACTTGATCCAACCGAGTACGGGTACACTTTGGACAAAGAAGGTCATCTTTCACCTGAGATAGTACACGATGTACTACCTAGTGACTTTCCTACGCCTTGCAATTGCATCAAATGTGCAAAAGGTACTGTCTGTCCGTGCAGGGTCAGAAACATTACTTGCTGTGAGTTCTGCACGTGTGGAGCTGGTGAAGGTTTTAGGAACCCGATTAAATAACTCATCTCTTACTACTCTAGAAGAGATATGGAAGAACATATTATAGGTACCAGTATATACTATAAGATGCCATATTAGAATCCAAGATAGCGGCCGTCAATCATTGTTGAAACTGCCATTACATTGCATTACTGGATTCCTTGCCAATGAAAACCTGGGTACAGTCACCAGTTTGATGACTCTATCGGCAATAGAAACGGAGACATAGAAGAAAATAGGTATTATAAGGCGGCCATATTGGACTCCAAGATGGCGGCTACCAGTTTTTGTTGAAAAAATGCCATTATTGGATTCCTTGCCCATGAAAACATGGGTATAGCCATCAGTTTGATGACTCTATCTGCAATAGAAACAGAGATATGTAAGAAATTAGGTATTATAAGGCGGACATATTGGAATCCAAGATGGCGGGCATATGACATTGTTGAAACTGACATTATTGGAACCCTTGACCATGAAAATGTTGATATAGCCACCATATTCATGAGCCTATCCCTACTGGGAGCTGAGATATTGGATGAAATAGGTTGTGCATGGCGGCCATTTTCAATCCAAGATGGCGACTTCCTGCACCTGATCCAGAGCATGTGACCAAACTTTTGTTCATGCCCAGACCACAAGTAACAAAGATCCAAAGTCAAACTGAGCGCACATAAAAGTGCATACTCAACTACAGCTAGCTCCTAGAGTAAAGGACACAATCGTATCGGTTCCAGTTGGCTCGAACTTCAGACCTTTCTCATCTGAAGCGAATGACCTACCACTCCGCTATCACGACTTCTACTTCCACTATGAGACTTGAAACGGATGCCTCATGACGGTGCTTACATCGTGCAGGTAAATGAACCAGAGAAGTCTCTGGAGTGATATGTAATCCATACCCATGCACATCTCTTCTAAACCGTAAAAAAAAAAAAAAACATATCTTCACGAAGCGTCGTTCATGTGGATAATCTCTTGCGATCCTTCTTGAGTAATCAATAAGATATTTTAATAATATTTTATTGAAACAGTTTCACGATAAAGGACAACACAATATACAATTACATATCACAATAGCATTGTAATCAATTTCTGAACATCTGAACATATACAATCTCACTTTACTTATATATAGCATTTCAATGCATTTACCCGTACAATAGACCGGCTCTATCCGTTGTTTATTGGAAATGTAATGCTATGAACGAATAAATGAATAAATGTGTGTGTTATTTCGTCGGTGGGGTAAACTTCAACAGCCGTACAATAGACCGGCTCTATCCGTTGTTTATTGGAAATTGAACAACGGTAGATGTGTTCTTTGTTCATAGAAACAAAATATCAAGCAATGTTAATAGTTGTATATTCCCTTTACTCTTTCAGTATATACCAGTTTTCAGGTTGTCCGATAAGCGCAGCTGTTAGTGTGCTCGCTTCTCAACATTGCAACTGGTGTTCGATCCCTGACCGGGAAGTATGTCAGATGGCACGGTGGTCGCCAGATCGGACAGGTGGGTTTTCTTCGGGTACTCCGGTTTCCTCCCACATTTACGCGTTGATACGACGCATATAGCTGCTAACTATGCGTCGTTAAAGAACCGCATAGAGCTCCTGTCCGATAGAGTATCAATGCGTCAATATGCCAGATCGTCCCGCATTGACCTCCTCTGTTGTCAACTACTAAAACATATTAAACTACTGACTATTTTTATGCTCCCCAAAGGGAGAGCATATAGTTGCCACTTTGTCTGTCCGTCCGTCCGTTTGTTCGTCCGTCCGTTCGTTTGTCCGGGTACTTCTTGTCCGGAGCATAACTCGAAAAGCATAGAAGGAAATCAAATGAAACTTGAATCTGTGATGGAGGGCAATGTATGTATGTATGTTCCATTAATGTCAAACCCCTCGCGGGGACCTAGACATGTTTTCCTGGGCAAGCTTAGCCGACCTAAGCGATTAACCAGTACTAAGCAATGTGTGTGAGGTGCCTTGCTCAATGACACTACATGCGTTGCCTGACCGAGTATCGAACCCGGGACCGTTCGATTCCAAATCCGACGCTCTACCACTGGAACACCGACGCCACTGAGATGGAGAGCAGAGCGCAAGAACCATAACTCTCTGTGTTGTCATTGATGAATTATCTCCCTTTTCACTTTATTAAATGCTTGCTGTAGCATAACTCGTAAAGACAGACGGATCTGTAGTCCAGTGGTAATACGCTGGACTGGTAATCCAGGGATCGCAGGTTCGATCCCCCGTCTGACCCTAATACAATTAACAGTCTTTCAGATGGGACGTTAAACCGAGGTCTCGTGTCGGTGCTTTACACCGTGCACGTAAAAGAACCAGAGGAGACTCTGGAACGGGTCTCTGTCTGTATCATTGCACTATCCTCCAACAATCTAAAATGACTAATCTCTTCAGGAGGCGTCGCTCATATGGGCAACCGGTAGCGACGATAAATAAACGTAAAACACAAAATATAACTCGTAAAGTATTGAATGAAATCTAATGAAACTTGAAATGGTGATAGAGGGAAATGAGGCGGTGTATAGAGCGCGAGAACAATAAATCTCTGTGATGTACCTACTGAATTATCTCCCCTTTTCACCTTATTATGTGCTTGTCCGGAGCATAACTCGAAAAGTATTGAAGGTAATAAAAAGAAACTTGAAGCAGTGATAGAGGGCAATGAGGCGGAGTGCAGAGCGCAAGAACCATAACTCTCTGTGTTGTACTTACTGAATTATGTTCCATTTTTACTTTATTAAAGGCTTGTTAGGCCCCTACTGGTCGAAGAGCCGGCAATGTGGACTATAGGATTGGTCGATGTCCATCCGTCTTTCCGTCCGCCCATCCCATCGTGCCCGGTCCATATCTCCTAAACCTCTTGAAGGATTTTCACGAAAATGTTCTCCTCATCGAGATGACGTACAGAACCCATGTTCCAGCCATGTAGGTCAAAAGTCAAGTGCCTACATTTCGTGTCCGGTCCATATCATGTAGGTGTGAATATGTGTTAGGTGTTAATACCTACAACGCGTACGTGCATTTGTATCTACAAGTGCACGTACAAGTCATCTCACCATCTTAATTATCGGAAGTGGGGAGCTCTATGCGTCAGGTTGAAAGACCCATTTTAAAGTCACGTGATGTGTACCTTCGACCGATATGGCTCTCGGGAGCTCTATGCGTGCTTGTGGCCTAACGCACAGAGCTACCTGGGAGCTCTATGCGTCATGCCATAACGCATAGAGCTCCTCGAGGAGCTCTATGGGTTAGGAGCTCTATGCGGCGTAACAACTCTTTCATCCGCGCTAACAAGAGTGATTAATATAAGTTGTTGAAACTTGTTTCACAATCGTTGTAAAATAAATAAAATTATAATGTCGCAATATAAAGACACAACTGACGATCTGATCTATATCCTTGCAATACACCTTGCATTTAAGTCAACTACAAAAGCTATCATGGCTTCGAGTACTAAAAAGAAATCCAACTGATTTATACAAGTTTTTTTACAGACGGATCTGTAGGTAACACGATGGACTGGTAATCCAGGGATCGCAGGTTAGATCCCCCGTCTGACCCTAATAAAATTAACAGTCTTTCAGATGGGACATTAAACCGAGGTCTCGTGTCGGTGCTTTACACCGTGCACGTAAAAGAACCAGAGGGGAATCTGGAATGGGTCTCTGTCTGTATCATTGCACTATCCTCCAAAACTCTAAAATGACTAATCTCTTCAGAAGGCGTCGCTCATATGGGTAACTGGTAGCGACGATAAATAAACGTAAAACACACACAAATTAGACCAGTTTAAAGCAACACAAAGTATAACTGGGTGGAGTATGTTGGGATCACAACTGTGTTTCATGCTGATCGCATGCTCATGTCCCATACAACTGTATTTTATTGTCAATTTGCGCGGCACCACAATATTTAGAGCCAAATGTGTAACAGTATCAATAATAGATGGATGCCTATAACATGAAAAAGTTCTCCCCACAACAACGTCATTAATATCGTAAATCAACTGATTCTTTTTGGAGCTTAGTAATATGATCATCCAGATATGACACATCCGTATGACGTGCGTCTATGTCCATAGGCTCTCTGTGTAGCAAGCTCGCTTCTCTTCACTGTAACCTGGGTTAAATCCTCGGACCGGAACATATGCCCGATAGTACGGCGGTGGCCGCCAAATCTAACAGAGTTGTTTTCTCCGAGGAATCCGGCTTCATCCCACAAGAAGGATCTCAAATACGTGTTTGCCAAAAATCAAGTGGGCATTTGCCCATTTGTTCTACGCGAGGTTTCCGTCCTCCTTAGGACACCTGCGTTACCGTTTGACAGATGTACCGCCCCAGTGTTCACAATGTTTTAGAATGTTCATACGCAACGTATATACAATCATGTTTAGGTGACATATAGGCCCACTGGGCGGGGTGTTTCTGCTTAATGTGTATTGATATGTTTGTTGATTATGATGCACACGTCACTATTATCAATTATTTACTTACTTTTTACTGATTTCTTCCGCGCCAATGTATGTGTGTGTGTTTTACTTTTATTTATCTTCGCTACCGGTTGCCCATATGAGCAACGCCTCCTGAAGAGATTATTCATTTTAGATTTTTGGAGGATAGTGCAGTGATACAGACAGAGACACACTCCAGAGTCTCCTCTGGTTCTTGTACGTGCACGGTGTAAAGTACCGACACGAGACCTCGGTTTAAAGTCCCATCTGAAAGACTATTAATTTTATTAGGGTCAGACGGGGGATCGAACTTGCGATCCCTGGCTTACCAGTCGGGCGTGTTACCACTGGACTACAGATCCTACGTTGATGATGATGATGATGATCGAATGAGCGAATCCTACGTTGTATCGGCTCCATTTTATTTATATGAGATTCAGCGATATGCTAACGACTTTAATTGGCTCGTTGGTTTGACGCGCTAATTAATTATTCATAGGGACCATTAGGATAATTTGAATTATAGACCTTTGGTTAAGGGCAAAAAAATATGTACAATTTGAGATTATTCGTGTTAGACAAGAACTTAGGCCAGTTACTTCAATTTAATTTCAACTCTGATATTTAACTAAGAGTTTTTTATTCATCCCATGTAAGGTTGTAATTCTTGAACATTAATTTGATTGTTGCTGCTTGTGTGGGCGTAGGTTTTGGTAACAATTAACATGAGTATAATTTAAATGCGTTCAAGTCAGGTAGCCACCTCAATAATATTCTATTAAAGATAAGGTAAGAGAAAGTTGGGATATTAGAACGTGTGTTGTGTATAATGTTTTTGAATATCAAGCTATGTTAGATATTGATCTTCACATCATGTGTTATACTGTATATATGTGTCAAGAAACTGTGTATGGTTTACGCCAATACAATATGCTGTCTGTCTGTCTATTCCAGATTAATCAACATGTCATAGCTTCTATAAAAGTGTTTGTTTATTATAGTGTCACCCCTATTTAAAGGGCCAGCCATCTCTGGTTTACGAGACACCTCTTATTATGAACACCAGTACTTCCGAATCTTATGTTTGTATGCCAGGCGCCAGACTGGTAGGCAATCGGTAACCATTACTAGTGTTTAACCAGATGGCGGCTCACCAACCGGCCATATCAGAACTAACCCCTGGCGAGATTCGAACCTTCGACCTCACGCTCCGTAGGGGGACGCGTTAACCACTAAGCCACGAAGACGGTATATATTTATATATATTATCTCTATTTGCTGTGCTATTTTCAAAATTCTTTCACCGTATTTTCTGTGTTAGTGAACATGGTATTGTTTGATGGTTTCCCTTTAATACAGCCGACACAAAACATGGTAGTCATTAAAAGGATGGCTCTAATGCAGTATTATGAAAGGAAAATGAGTGTCAGAGAAGATCTTGCTTAAAGCAGCATTACATCGTAATAAAGGATGTTTTGGGTAAAATATAAATACTAATGTGTGTGTGTGTTTACAAAAATCGAAATAGTCGCTCAGAAACGATAAAATTCCAATAAATATAAACCGTCGTATACGCGAATTTGTTTATCAACACACGAAATATAAACACGCACAGCGCGCATGCGTGAAACAACAGAGGATGTAGAAAACAACGTATATATTTTGAACATGAAATACTATCTATCTATCTATCGTCCTCTAATGTCGAACCCCTCGCGGGGATGTAGACATGTCAGTAAAATACTTAGATAACAGAGGTATGAATCAACATCTCAAGTAATTTAATAAAAAAAGACAACGTGGGTCAAATGGGGACGATGCATTCCGAATGTAAACAAGTGCGGACGATGCGTTCTGGTTGTAAACAAATGCGTGACCGATCGATTCAGAAAGTCCTACTTTCGATTTCGAGTTTGTTTTATCGCAAAAAAAACATTGTTTACCAATTGAACATAAGTATACAAAGTATAGTGTTAGAATGTGTAGCAGCATTGCTACCCATACGTAAATATTTAATTTTTCAAATATATTTTATTTCATACGATGCAATGCTGCTTTAAAGAGTTTAATTTAATTTGTAACAATCTGGTAACGTGGTTGCTTATTTCTATGGAAGGATTGACCTAAATTGACCAAATCTGGCAAATGTTATTAGCGTTGCAGAATCGACAATGGTACTACGCTTCTCACGATTTCATGATCGACATAAATATATGATCTTACATGAGTGATGATCTCATACCAACTATTCTGAAACGAGTTTTGGAATGTTGCTATTAAGCTACTATTGGCCAGAGATGATCTATAAATACCAGGTCCTGCTGCACACGGTAAGTCTCGGCCTCCACGCATTTTAAACACGCCCAATATAGTTCATATACCATGATAGAAACTATTAACCCACGAGTCATTCCTTCCTTAAGTATGCTACCGGGAAATCACACTAATACAGTGTTAGTGTAAATTAAGTTATCGTAGAGATAAGACAATGTCAACAGACTTGACTTGATCAGAACCAACAGACGGAGAGTAGTGTGTAAGGACAGTAACTGTATGAAACGTACACATGTATAATAAGTTGGTGTTGGTGTTGGTGATGATGATGATGATGATGATGATGATGATGATGATGATGATGATGATGATGATGATGATGATGATGATGATGATGATGATGATGATGATGATGATGATGATGATGATGATGATGATGATGATGATGATGATGATGATGATGATGATGATGATGATGATGATGATGATGATGATGATGATGATGATGATGATGATGATGATGTGATGATGATGATGATGATGATGATGATGATGATGATGATGATGATGATGATGATGATGATGATGTGATGATGATGATGATGATGATGATGGATGATGATGATGATGATGATGATGATGATGATGATGATACGATGATGATGATGATGATGATGATGATGATGATGATGATGATGATGATGATGATGATGATGATGATGTGATGATGATGATGATGATGATGATGATGATGATGATGATGATGATGATGATGCTGCTGCTGCTGCTGCTGCTGCTGCTGCTGCTGCTGCTGCTGCTGCTGCTGCTGCTGCTGCTGCTGCTGCTGCTGCTGATGATGATGATGATGATGATTAAGTTAATGATGATGATGAATAAAGGATGGCATACACAGCGTATCGGTATTATTCATCTGACATGGTGTCTCCGTAATTGGGACGTGGTATGTAAACATATGTTTCTGTTTCTCATCTCTTGGCAAATAAATAGAGTTAGTGTGTACATGTGTTTCTTATTCATTTAATTTTATTATTGTGGATAACCGACACTATGCAAATTGGTCGACAATATGAATCATATTTGTAGTGACAAGTTGAGATAGTGAACCGTGAATAACTGGAGAATAGCACTCGGGCTAGCCTGGGTTCCAGTCTGCCGATTTCCCCCCTTTTTTTTTACTCCTGGCAAAATGATATTTATATTATCAGAAACTCAATACGGCTCCATTAATGGTCTCGGTGTTAAAATATATTTATATGACTGACCAGGAAAACTATATTAACGCATGTTCCATATTGATCTGGGTTCCAGTCTGCCGATTTTTCCCTCTTTTTTTTTACTTCTGGCAAAATGATATTTATATTATCAGAAACTCAATACGGCTCCATTAATGGTCTCGGTGTTAAAATATATGTATATGACTGACCAGGCAAACTATATCAACGCCTGTTGCATATTGATGCAAACCTCCGCTCTAGAAACCCCCGCGCTGGTACGTTGACTGATTGCTCCAAGAATCCTACAACTTCCTCCTAAACCTACCCTCTATAATTATATCCACAAAGTTTCATCAAAATCTATGAACACAATTTGGAGTTATCATGATTACAGGCATACACACACACAGACAGACAGACAGACACACATACATATACACAGAGTCACAGGCAGACATACAGATATGCTTGTTATTATTATTATTATTAGTAGTAGTAGTAGTAGTAGTAGTAGTAGTAGTAGTAGTAGTAGTAGTAGTATTATATAAGAGCTACCCAAAATGGGGGGGGGGGTCTCAAATATATACCCAAACTGAAATTTCAGAAAACTACAACAATGTGATTTTTAGATTATGTCCGTGTTATATACGCTAAGCATCGGTGCACACAATTTCTAGTCGGCCTTGGAACCAGAAACAACAACAACAACCAACAACAACGCTTGCCAAAATCGCTCGGTGCTGCAGAATATAATACGACTAATTTCTATTTGAGAAGAGAGCTATTGCTAACGCATTATCTCCGAGTAGAGTGTTTCATTAGTGTTTCATTAACCTTTACTACACGTCTCCTCCCACAACGATTCATCCCACAATGAATGGTTGCAAGACTGTTTTCCTATTGATTAGCGTGTAATACAACCGCCTGAAACAACAAAACTGAGCAACATTCAATCCCACGGCGTCTTCATTAGTGCCGAAAATTGGCATAAATTGTAAGATGTTTTATTTTACTTTTGCGATTAAGCGTTTTGTATATATGTATATATTTTTATTTCATACGGATTTAGTTCGAATATCAAATAGAATATATGAGATTTCAAATAGAATATATGAGATTTCAAATAGAATATATGAGATTTCAAATAGAATATATGAGATTTCAAATATATGAGATTTCAAATAGAATATATGAGATTTCAAATAGAATATATGAGATTTCAAATAGAATATATGAGATTTCAAATAGAATATATGAGATTTCAAATATATGAGATTTCAAATAGAATATATGAGATTTCAAATAGAATATATGAGATTTCAAATATATGAGATTTCAAATGGAATATATGAGATTTCAAATAGAATATATGAGATTTCAAATAGAATATATGAGATTCCCGAACATTGCCCCAAGAGTAGCTATTATGAACAAAATCGTGCACTTTTCACATACTAAGTATTTTGGTGTTACATCCACAATTAACAATAACAAGAAAAACTATTACATATATGTAATAGAAGGACGATTGAAAACTCACTCGGATAGTGTATATAGATTAAAACGTGCATACTTTTGTAATTAAACACCAAACACTGTCCAACATAATAGTATTATTATATACCACATTCCTGCTGGAACATCCGCGAATCATATGGGAACCAAATATTGTTGCAGAATTTCAAATACTTAAATATATTGACCTGGCCATTTCTGGATTCCAGCTCAAGCCTGTATTTCTATACGCAGACCAGTGAAAACGTTGAACTAGTTCCCTGAAAACAGATATACTCTTTTAATACCTATCATACGAAGACATAGTATTAATTCTTTAATATCACATTAATTTCCATTCGTCCAGAAAATAAAGGGAAACAGATACTCTTCAAGAAGGCTACGAAATTGCATTTATATACCTAACACTATGGGGGTAAGGTGAATAATCGCGTTGAAACTGATGCTTAAGATAAATGTAGCCTATTCGGGTTTCAAAATATAAGGGAGTTAACAATTTCGGGAAGTATTTGACCGATGTTTGATCTACTGAGTGAGGCTGTTCTCTTCAGATTAATTTGCTCTATCGCACAACTTGTGCCACTGCCGTTGGTAGTGGTAGTGGTGGTGGTCAGATACCGTTATTGAAATGTCCATAGGCCACCATTATAACACACAGTGTCATTAGATTTTCCCCAAAAATAGTTTGTCACAAAATACAGTAGTTTTCAATAGACTGGCATTTGAGCCACAGGAAAATGTCAAATTTTAATGTGGTTGACCAATAGCGTTTTTTAAATTTCCCACTAAAGGCACCTATTCTGGAGGCAATTTGGTGGTGAATGTTGCACTGACACCTGCATTTATAATATGCTGTTTATTTATCACCAACTAGTATGCATATATACTAAAATATTCCAAAATGCAGCTCATATATTGTATTTTAATATTTAGAAGTCATTTTCACTATTTGTGACAATACCTACTCAGCCAATCAGTTCATGTATCAATAACTCTTATGTGCTTCCCTACACATTTTCAACCAACCCCAGACCACTATATCAATAATATCGTCTGATCTGTGCAGCTGAGTTTATAAAGCTTTTCTCCAATCTCAAACTCAGTCTCAAGCTTCTGATTGATTCAGCCTAGTGTAAAACTCAGAATCAACCAATCAAATCAATGGAGCTAGAGTTTGAGATTTGAGAAAAGTTTTATAAAGCTGGTGTTATGGACCCGAGAAAGCAGACTACGCTCAATAATACACCTGTTGCAAGTAGATTATATTTTGGCGCGCTACATCTTAGGCGGAGTATCTCGCCACAAATCGTACGTATTCCCTGCAATTTAATTAAGATGGAATGTGCATTGCACACAGCTGTACGTGTATATGTTATTATCTGAATCACAGCCATTCACTATTTGGAAACTATGACTCGAACCCATGCCCATCAGTGATGCTATATTTCAGTGGTATACAAGTCATCGGCCAATCCTCCGTAGGTTCCTCTTCATGGCAAACGTCATATTAGATAGATATATCATGATAGATCACGAATTGGCCCGTCCGTCATAAAGTAATATACACCTCGCTTCGGTAAGACGGGCCAATGAGTTGATCTATCTGACTTAGACAACGTATGTATGTATGTATTTATGTATGTATGTTCCATTAATGTCAAACCCCTTGCGGGGACCTAGACATGTTTTCCTGGGCAAGCTTAGCCGACCTAAGTGCTTAACCAGCACTAAGCAATGTGTGTGATGTGTGATGTGCCTTGCTCAATGACACTACATACGTGGCCTGACCCGAGTATCGAACCCGGGACCGTTCGATTCCAAATCCGACGCTCTACCACTGGACCACGGACGCCACACTATGTTTTGATATGGTACGTTTGGTAAGTGTTACTTCATTGGTATAGAAACAACATAATTATCAAACATTTACACATGGTTAAAGTCACGTGATTGGTGAGCATGTTCACTGATATAAGTTATTTATCAACATATCACTGTGTGTTGGTTTAATTCACGTGTTTATATACATAAATGTTCACACAATTCACAGACGGATCTGTAGTCCAGTTGGGCTGTTAATCCAGGGATCGCAGGTTCGATCCTCCGTCTGACCCAAATAAAATGAACAGTCTTACAGATAGGAAATTAAAGCGAGGTCTCGTGTTGGTGTTGTACACCGTATACGTAAAAAACCCAGAGAAGATTCTGGAATGGGTCTCTGTCTGTATCATTGCACTATCCTCCAAATTCTAAGATGACTAATCTCTTCAGGAGGCGTCGCTCATATGGGCATAATTAACACACAATTCGCACACTTCTTTCAGGGAGAAGGAAAACACGTTTGATATAATAACTAATTTCTCATCTTAAATGCTTTATAAATCTATAATCCTAAGTTGAAAAGTACAGACAATCTATATGATAAAAAACCATGGGTATATTGGCTTTGTTCGTAAGCCATTGTATAATGTGCAACATGGCATAAATTGATAATTCACCTTCAAGAATATATGTGTACAGTCAAACCTGTGTTAAGCAGCCAGCCAAGGGAATCCCAGAAAGTGGCTGTTTAGCACAGGTGGCTGCTTAATAGAGGTCAAATATATAATAGAACAACACATTGGGAATATGTAAACTGGCTGCTTAATACAGGTTGGCTGCTTAATAGGTGACCACTAACACAGGTTTCACTGTTTAATAGAGGCGACCACTAACACAGGCTTCACTGTTTAATAGAGGTGACCACTAACACAGGTTTCACTGTTTAATAGAGGTGACCACTAACACAGGTTTAACTGTAGAGGTGACCACTAACACAGGTTTAACTGTATTTACTTTGAAGGATTTATCCCAAAATTGGACTCACTTTCTTTGTTTCTTTTAAGTTTATTTAACGTCGCTAACAGTTTCCCATATGAGCTACGGGCAGTTTACCTAACAACAGCTTTCATGTGCAGGCTCCAGCGGATAACAAGTCCTTGGTGCACCAACCTCCGTAAGAAACTGCTGTCTATACAAACTCTCTTATATCCACACAATCCACCAACAACTTTTGAGTTATCCTGTACGTACACAGAAACACTCAAACACATCACATACCGTCTCCGTAGCCTAGTGGTTTAGTCCGGCAGAACCTGGGTTGGACCTGGATTTGTTGTCTTAAGTTATTTTTTGGACTGATTTAGGTGGACTAATACATAGAGTTCCAAAATCTGTCGCATGACCCGCCGTAACCCTTGAGCATTTTCCGCCATCTTGAATTCAAAATGGCCGCCATGCACATTTTATGAAAAATGCAGTTACTGATCAATACAGTTTACTTTCTGAGAACAGAGTGCCATTTTAGCAACATTTTAATGAGGGCAAGCTCCAAAATGTTCAAGATACTATTAATAATGCATTTTCTGTACATAACAATGTTGGTACAATGAAATCAATATGGTCGCCATCATCAAATAATATTGATATTTAATGGAAATTTATATATGATCCTTCAATTACCTTCACCTCTATATTAATTTGTGACTTGTTTAATATATTTTACAAATATAATGCATGAATAATGCATCTATAGCTTTATTGTTAAGAATATGTCAATAATAAATGTAATATATATAAACAAGCACGTGTTGTGCAAATATTTCCAATCAATTATGTATAGATTATTTCCCCAAAAAAGTCCTAAAATTAGAACTGCATTTTGTTTCTTTGTAACTTTAAAACCCTATAAACTAAACCTAATATACTTTGTTTGTGTGCCTGCATGTAATCAGAGTAACCATGGAAGATGTAGTATAGTATTAGTAGTAGTAGCAATACCTTCCATTCCATAAAAGGCAGCAGATTACAGGACAGCTAACAACTGGTAAAAAAACAGTCATGGCAAGTAAAGACGTCTGTTTCTTCCAGTGGATGTTTAACGGCGAAAATAAGGAAGAGCAGTTCATTGAATGTGGAGTTGCCCGCATAATAAGCATCATTAATTGTAGTAAAATTTACAATGATGGTATTCATGAACAACTTGAAGAAGATCTACAACAAAACAGTGAATTTAAAATAAAGTGCCATAAAAACTGTCCATCAACTTATACCTCACCAACACAAACAAAAAGGTATATCAAGAGACAAGCATCAGAAACACATGGTTCACATGCTCCTGCAAAAAAGAATGGGCAGTCTAGTAGTGTAAGCTGTGACTTTAAACTGCAGTGTCTATTTTGTGCAAAAGAATGCCTTCTAAAGAAAGACCCTACAAATCCAACTCGTTGGCGAGAAGCATACTTGTTCCGTCAGATTCTGAAGAAAGGTGACAAAAAACAATTAAACAGTCTATTTTGGATATTTGTGACAAAAGAAATGATGAGTGGGCTATGGAGGTCAGAACACGTCTTGAAGGAGCAATCAGTGATCTGCATGAATCAAGGTATCATGTAGACCAAATTGTTATGTCAGAAAAGTCAGTAGTATCAGCTGTGAATTTGCAAACAATCCCAAATGAAGTGGATAGTACTCTTCAGTCTTTGATTAAAAACATTGGTGAAGACTTTTGGTGATGATCTGTTAGTGCTGTCCTCACCTGGTATAGCTAGCATAATTGTGTTCCGAAGCAAAGCCTCCAATGTTCTAAGGTTAGTTGATGAGGAGGAGGAGGATATGGATGCTGCCATAACTAAAGTTTGTAAACAAATCAAAAGTGATGTGAAGGGTATACCAGTAGACAAAGAAAAGTATGATGCCCATATCAACTGTGAAATGGGATTGGACTCCATGAGTTATACACTTATTGAACTGCTAGCAAGTTTATCTCCAAAGCTAGACAGGACACTTCCAGCTATATTGATTGGTTCAGTAATTAGTAGCTCTCTACATAACCATCCTACATCCTTACAGTTATCCCTTTGAGTTTTAATTCGAAGTTCAAAAGAGCTTGTGAACAAAATGCATGATTATGCAATAACCTGTTCTTATGATGAAGTTCTCCGTTTCAAGAAGTCGACAGAATTCGCAGCAGTGGAGAAAATGGTCGCAGATAACTTTGATACTGAGATATCATCTCAAAATGGGAAATTGTCAACTCACTCATTAGCAGTATTGTTAACACAGGCAGAGCAGACTGTAGACATGATCGACAAGCAACAGAAAATCAAACGCATTAAGAAGAGAGTAATGTCTGATCCCATTAACTTTGAAACAACTGTTCACAGATATAATGGACCAAAGAAGCCTGATGTGCATGGACCAAAGAAGCCTGATGTGCACAACACTACACAATTGTGGGTTGATGTTGTAATCAAACCAGTGTTTATTATGATGATGTTTATCAGAGCAGAATGAGAAGGAGATTGGTTGCTCCACCTAGATGTTTACAGACGTATGGTGCCATACTTCTTCGCAGCTGGGCATGTGTACTATGCACGGTATGCACTATACTACCTCAGGTCCATGGAACATCTACCTGATAATGTGCTGAAACCATTCTGAAAGGACAGCATGTTATGAGACATGTTCCTGGTCTCTGGAATGGTATCTGGAGTGACATGTTCATAGAAACAACTTTTATGAGGTATGGGCATGGACAGTGAGGAATTATTGGTATCACACTTAAGCCAGAAACACTTAAAACCTGGGCATTAAGTCTCCACATATGCAGTCAACTGGAGGTAGACCTGTCTGACATGATTGGTGGAGGAACAGTTAATGTTCAAAGTTGTCACAAGGAGGAAAACAAAGGAAGGATTGCAAGTGATACAAAAGCCAGGGGAGGGATAAGGAAGAAACTTCAGCTCTGCATTGACCCCCCTTGATCCAACAAAGCATCCAGATGAGATAGTGAACATCATTAGTGGCAGACTAGGCTCATCATCAGTTAATGTGCATGATGCTGTTGAAATAGGGACAACTCAGATGAAAGAGTATGAAAAGACTGGCAAAGGGTACACCTCAACACCCAAACTCTGCTCCCTTCCTCCTAAAACGCAGGCATTTGAGGAGAATGTCAAACGGGCACATCACCAAGCTTGCACATGGAGATCTCTGGAAAATTTGGAGTCACCTAAACTTGACACAGAGAAATACGGATGGAAGAAAGATGAAACAAACAAAACGTTATTGCCAGTAACTGTTCCGGAGAACGTACCCCTTGCACCTGCTAACATATTGCGCCTTATTAAGTGTGGGTGTGAAAGTCAGGCTCCTTGTAGTTCTTCCAGGTGTGGCTGCATCAATGCAAAGCTTGCATGTACTGTATTCTGTGCCTGCCATGGAGTGAGTTGCTTACATACCACATACCACAGTCCACATACCATTGACAATGTTTGATTATACTAAATAATAGAGTTGTTTCTTAATGTTCATGTGTATGTACCCACACGAAACTTGCGGTCGCAGAACAATGCCACTACACTCGTGGTGCCAAGAGGCCGCAAAGTCATGTACGGTGACAGAAGCTTTGCTACTGCTGCACCAAGACTATGGAATGCTCTCCCGGCAGGAATCAGAGAGTCTAGATCAGTATCTAGTTTTAAGACATCACTTAAAACACACTTTTTCTTACAAATACACGGACACTAAACTGGTGTACATATAGAAGTGTTTTGACAACTTCAACATTAAGAATGTTTGAAGTAGTTTAATCTTGTGCTTATTTATATTGTTTTAACAAACAATCCTTAAATCTTTTAACATATATATCTGGTATACATATTCTTTAACTGCATATCTTAGTCTTATGGCGTATGCCTTTTAGTTCTTGCTTTGAAGTCCACCCACGCTTTCCCTCTTCTGCCATGGGGACAGGGTCTCTGGCAGGCGAGGGTGGGCCTGGTATGCGACCCTTACATTATTTGTTTTAAACCTCATTGACTAAATTAGTTAGGATACATTTTTACATTACTTTAAGTTATACTATTGTTTTATTACATGTTTTACTGTTTTTACCTGCAGACTCTTATTGTAAAGCACCTTTGAACGTATCTGATATGAAAAGGGTGCTATATATATGTGGTATAATAATAATAATCTAAATGTTCATGAATTTCATGTGTGTTATACATCTGCATTTCATTTTGATGGCGGCCATTTTGAAATCAAGATGGCCGACAATGCTCAAGCATGACATGATGGCATGCGACAGTTTATGAAACTACATACCCTACTCTAACATAATAAGCAATAAAAAAAACTTAAGACAACAAAACCAAGTCCAGCTTATATCTTGGGTGTGGCTGCCGGACTAGTTAAGGTGTTCTTTCTGATATGGCCGGTTGGTGAGCCGCCAGCTAGTTAAATAATGGTTACGGATTGTCTATCAGCCAGGCGCCTGACCATCAAGGATATGAATCGGTACCTACTGATGTCTCATGAGTCAGTAATATTTGGCCCTGACACTATACTAACCAACTACAATAACCTCAGTGGTTCCTAGCGGCGGGGATTAACAATACACCATAAATGTTTCTTGAAAATTTGACAACGGGCGCCGTTAACAATTAACAGACAAATCAATATACATGGCTAGATAAGTCAATACGAGTGCTAGACATCCCACACCATACGGCATAATTATGTCATTGGGAACGAGAGCAACTTGACCTAATTTATATAGCTTGGTTGGAATTGTTATTAACTGTTTTCTCTCAAGTGAGGTTTGGAGCAAGTATGCGTCCCATTGCGAGCTAACTGATTGATGCGCAGGATAACTGTAGTGAATTAACCCGGTGTCTAATCTAACTGATAGTGCCACGATTGATAAAACTATAAAGAAGAATGTAGATAATTTGAAATTATCAATCGTTTGCCAAATACCAAGGTACAACCACAGGCGTTTGCAATTGCATCAGTTTTGTTACATAGAAAAGTAAAATTTAAAATGAATCTTGATCTAGATTCTGCAGATTGCGAAAAATATCAAACAACATGTATATAATATAGTGTTGGTAAGTGGGCGGTTTGGACTAAGATAAAAATGAATCCCAAGTACTCAAAGGAAAAGAAAATCCACCTGTCCGATTTAATAACAGCCGTACCGTCTCACACACGTCCCTGTCAGAGGATCGAACCAGACTTGCATCGGTGGTAAGCAGGCGTGCTAGCAACAGCGTAAATGAGAGAGCCGTTTATCATTAAATAAAGTCAAACAACGGTTTGAAGTCTCTGTGCGTGTGTTGTCTCCCTATTGTTCACGGGGACACCTTCAGATGTATGCTAGTTATTTTTATTATTTGGACGAGAGTGCACGATACATGCTCGACGTTATAAAACCGTTCTCAGATCTCAAACTCGAACTCAAATAATTTGATTGGCTGATTCTGAGATTTACACTCAATAATCTCAATAAGCTTTCGATTAAATCCATTTTCATTATATATACAATAGATATGTACTGTGCATTATGAATGAAACATATGTTTAAACCAACCAATCTGAATCTTGATATCGAATTTGAGATCTGAGAAAGGTTGTATAACCTAGGGCCCTGGTGCTTCTACCTGCCAGGTGCATGGCATTCGATACATGGAACATCGGTGCATAACCCATCTGAAATACCGTAGATTTTAGTATGGTGGGACGGTGGATCGAACATACGATCCTGGAGATTTGCAGTATTATAGTGTATATGCTATGCGCATTTTGGGAATACGGACGATTCCGGAATCGCGCTGCGCGTTTTAGGAATTCCAATATTGTTGCGCTATTCTAGAATCGCCCTGCGCAATTCAGGAATCGCGCAAGGCGTTATTTTCATCAGATAAAACTATAATGGTTTTGCACATTTTAGGAATGTCTTGCGCAATGTGGAAATAGTGAGTTCCATTAAATGAAATTAAACATTTTCAATTCCCCATTTGCTGTAACATGTTTGTTGACTTTCAATGTCATTTGTGGAAAAGATCACATAAATTTCAATTTTATTATCGGCAAGAAAAAACTATTTATCTTATTTGCATGCAATAAATTAATTGATTTAATGTTCTGTTTTAATTGTATTTATTTGACTATTATTTATAACATCATATTTTAGTGAAAATCCAATAGTTTAACTTTGTCCCGATTCATAAAATGCGCACGGACGTTTCCAGAATCGCGCAGAATCTCCCTGCGCGTTTTAAGAATTATTAAACTGTGCAACAGTATTGGAATTCCTAAAACGCTCAGCGCGATTCTTCAATGGTCCGTATTACAACAATGTGCAGAACATATATATATTAGGGATGTCAACGAATATGCGAATATTCGCTCGGACGTCCGAATATCCGAATACTATTCCAGTATTCGAATATTCTAGAAAAATATTATATTTGCAAAAATGAAATAAACTGTCATAAATCAGATACTTTATTTTCCTTTGAAACCATCATAACACCTTCCAATACAAAAGAAATTGCTCCAGGAAGTGTGAATAAATGATGTTGTGGTTGCATCCATGGCAGGTGTTAATAGATACACCATGTAATTGGATAAGTACAGTAGGTGACTGAGAATGACATATTACAGACTCTTTGCAACAACATCTACCCACACGTACCTGTATCATACAATTTTAAATAACGTGTGGTTTTATTAGTGAAAACACCCATGAATGTATGTCCTATTCAACAACTTTTCTTTATACTAATCTCTTCTTCTCGTGCTCCGATTTATATTTCACGTTCTTGAGCTTTCTTTAAATATTCCTTTAAATATTAACCGTTTCCTTTTAACATCCAAAACTCTATTGACTCACTAATACAATAACTTCTGAAATTCTTTAGCATATACCTAGAATATATTTCACGTATATTCATTGTTATATATATTATTCTCCTGTCTATTGTATATCAAGCAATTGATAGGGAAAAGAACTATATACGTTTTCTTTCGTTCTAATCCCTTTCAATATACTGCTGTTAATTTATATGTAAAATGTTAGAATAAACAATGTATAAACCAATGTACAGTGCCCGATAACAATAACTGAATGAGTCGTATATTTGCATGGCCTTACAGGAAGATGACGAATATTCGAATACCAAAATCTCTATTCGTTGCCATCCCTAATATATATATATCGGTCACTAACGCGTTCCCTAGCTGAGTCAAGGAATGCAACTGCGTTCTTTTTCGTATATCTTGAATAATGAAGATCATCGTAAAATACTCATTGAACACTGTGTTATCAGCGGAAATGAACAGAATACAGTTCGATATCTCGTTTGTAGAAGCACTGTCTGGAACGGGTTTGGTATGCTTACAGTATGAGTTATAACCGACTCCTCATTTTAAGTAATATGGGAACAGGCGTTTATATATATTTACCTTGGCAGTCATATAAATATATTTTTAACACCGAGTCCATTAATTGAGCCGTATTGCGATTCTGATAATATCAACATTTTTCCAGAAGTAAACAAGTGAGAAATCGACAGAATGGAACCCAGGCTACATTTTATGCTAAACTTGCCATTATCTGTTTTTAGGATTTTGCAAATCGTTTCATCTTAGCATTCAAGAACAAGAACCGCACATTGTATACAAACTTTTATCCCTCCTCCATTTCTCTCTCCCTCCATCAACCCCTCCCTTACTACATCCAATCTTCAATATATATATATATATATCTCCCTCCATCACCCCCTCCATTACTCCATCCATCCTTCAATATATATCTCTCCCTCCATCACTCCCTCCCTTACTCCATCCAATCTTCAATATATATATATATATATATATATCTCCCTCCACCACTCACTCCCTTACTCCATCCATGCTTCAATATATCTCTCTCCCTCCATCACTCCCTCCCTTACTCCATCCATGCTTCAATATATCTCTCTCACTCCATCCAATCCCCACCTCTCTTTCTATCGACCCCACTCAATATCTCTCCTCTCTCCCCCTCACTCTCACTCCCGCCCTCCGTCTCTCTCTCTCAAGCATGCTCTCCCTCCCTCCTCCCTCCTCCCTCCCCCTCCATCTCTCTCTCTCTCTCTACCTCTTACGTTATCATTGTTTTTCTTTTGCAACCTATATTATCAGGTGGAAGGACTTGATTTACGAAAAAATAAGTGAAAATAGCACGAGTCGGGTCATTAACATCTTTATAACATTGAATAGTTTACGTTATCGTGTTTCACAGATATACTAAAACAGCAATAAAAAAACACCAGCAACTTGCATAAACAATTCGAAGATCCAACAAAATGTATATATATATATATATATATATATATATATATATATATATATATATATATATCCATTATATATATATATATATATACGAGACGTACATACATTCCTCTGCCGCACTCTCTCAGCGGGATTATTGAAATGCAAGTATTTGAAACTCTGAATAGACTTTATCCATTGATATCAAAATGACTAGCTGTGCTATTTACAAGAAAAACGAAATCTCAACACTGAAACGAATAAATAATTAAGCAACGCGTATAACAGAGTTCAAAAACGACATTCAAACACGGACGTGTTTAACTAACTAAACTCATATTATACATAATTCATTTAATAATGCTGGCAACCTTTGAACAAAATGAAACGATCCGTTACAAATGTTTGCAAATTTTATCTGTAGGTAGAATGTATATGTAATTCAGATATTGCGTTTTTGTACGGCGTTGTGTAGATCGTTTGCAAAGCAGTGGGAGCGTATAGCTAGCCATAATTCGATAAAGATGTGTTTTATTTGTTTGCTTTGGGGATGTGGGGTTAAAGTCGGTCGCACAGACTGGTTTTGGTTATATGGCGACTCACTCTCTCACTTTATCTCGATTGCGAAACAAGTTATTTCAACTTATATTAATCACTCTCGAGACCTCATTCCTGATGGAATCCATCGCCACGAGGGAGAGAGCGAGAGAAGAGGCAACGTGGAATTTCAATGCCTTGCCTAAGGGCACAATCGTAACGGCTCCAGCGGGGCTCGAACTCCGGACCTTTCGCACCTGAAGCGAACGCGCATCCAGTGCGCTATCACGACTTCCACTCTTGCTATTGCTGTGGAGTACAACTCCCGGTTGCCCTTCCATGTAGTATTTCAGATATAGAACCACCGACCTTCCGTGGGCCAGCTGGATAACTTCCTCACGTGAATGGATTCGACATCCCAGTGGGATTCGAACATACAACGGTGAGAGGGGTGATTTTAAGTCAACAATCTGAACCACTCGGCCAGGTATGCGCCATTACGAAGACGCGTACCATCGCTACAAGCAAACAGAAGCATGGCTCTATACAAACATTCACTGGAATAGATTAAAATGTAATGGCCTATAATATATTTTAATATTGATGGAGTCCCACGATGGTAATTAAGCAATGTAATGTGATATTACAATCACACCTGTTTTAACCAGCCAGCCAAGGGAATCTCAGAAAGTGGCTGCTTAGCACAGGTGGCTGCTTAATAGAGGTCAAATAAATAATAAAACAACATATTGAGAATCTGGAAACTGGTTGCTTAGTACAGGTTGATTGCTTAATAGAGGTGACCACTAATGCAGGTTTGACTGTAATTAACTAATAAATCGATTAAAACGGTGTCCTTTGCTTGTATTTAATTGTATAATGTTTGACAGATACACTGTATGTTCACGTGACAATCTCGAGATTCTAAACACAATCTACATCCGATATGTCGAATTTCGTCGGACCGAACACAATACTTCGACATAACCGAAGTTTGACAAAACGAAATTCGATATAAACAGGTCCAGTTATATGTAAAATAACTTTGACTTTGATCCGACTTCGAGATAACCGGATATTTCGACATAACCGACTTTGACATAACGGATGTAGACTGTATATAAACTAATTTAGTATAAAAGGAATTAATGCAAATTTGCATAATTTTCTAAAGGCTCCTTTCCAGATGTTAATGGTACTAATTTAAATGTAACATACAACCATTACATAACATAATAGACATGCATATAGATATATATAGATATATATACAAAGCCATTAAAAAAACTACAATCAAATGTACATGTCCGACAGTTCTGGAATGCCTTTCCATTCCTGAGCAAATAAAAAATACTAACGTGCAATAACTGTTAAAGTGGAATATCCAAACCGACCGACCGACCGACCGACCGACCGACCGACCGACCGACCGACCGACCGACCGACCGACCGACCGACCGACCGACCGACCGACCGACCGACCGACCGACCGACGACCGACCGACCGACCGACCGACCGACCGACCGACCGACGACCGACCGACCGCCGACCGACCGACCGACCGACCGACGACCGACCGACCGACCGACCGACCGACCGACCGACGACCGACCGACCGACGACCGACCGACCGACCGACGACCGACCGACCGACCGACGACGACCGACCGACCGACCGACGACCGACCGACCGACCGACCGGCGCCGACCGCCGACCGCCGACCGACCGCGACGGACCGACGACGAGGACCGACGACGCGACGACCGACGACCGACCGACGACCGACCGACCGACGACCGACCGACCGACCGACCGACCGACCGACCGACCGACCGACCGACCGACCGACCGACCGACCGACCGACCGACCGACCCGACCGACGACGACCGACCGACCGACCGACCGACCGACCGACCGACCGACCGACCGACCGACCGACCGACGACCGCCGACCGACCGACCGACCGACCGACCGACCGACGACCGACCGACGACCGACCGACCGCGACCGACCGACGACCGACCGACCGACCGACCGACCGACGACCGACGACCGACCGACCGACCGACCGACCGACGACCGACGACGACCGACCGACCGACCGACCGACCGACCGACCGACCGACCGACCGACCGACCGACGACGACCGACGACCGACCGACCGACGACCGACCGACCGACGACCGACCGACCGACCGACCGACCGACCGACCGACGACCGACCGACCGACCGACCGGACGACCGACCGACCGACCGACCGACCGACGACGCGACCGACCGACCGACCGACGACCGGCGACCGACCGACCGACCGACCGACGACCGACCGACCGACCGACCGACCGACCGACCGACCGACCGACCGACCGACCGACGACCGACGACCGACGACCGACCGACCGACCGACCGACCGACCGACCGACCGACCGACCGACCGACCGACCGACCGACCGACCGACCGACCGACCGACCGACCGACGGACCGACGGACCGACGGACCGACGGACCGACGGACCGACGGACCGACGGACCGACGGACAGACAGACATGATAACGAACATGATAATTCAAACATTTTGAAAATAAAGAAAACATGTCATTAACGTGAGGGATTCGGATTACCTTTGTTTTAACGGAGCATAACCATAGTTAATTAAGGCTTTGTTTGTTAGTTTATTTTAGCCCGATTGCGAAACAAGTTCTTACAACTTATATTAATCACTCTCGAGACCTCACTCCTGGTGGAATCCATCACCACGAGAGATCGAGCGAGAGTGAGTGAGTGAGTGAGTGAGTGAGTGAGTGAGTGAGTGAGTGAGTGAGTGAGTGAGTGAGTGAGTGAGTGAGTGAGTGAGTGAGTGAGTGAGTGAGTGAGTGAGTGAGTGAGTGAGTGAGTGAGTGAGTGAGTGAGTGAGTGAGTGAGTGAGTGAGTGAGTGAGTGAGTGAGTGAGTGAGTGAGTGAGTGAGTGAGTGAGTGAGTGAGTGAGTGAGTGAGTGAGTGAGTGAGTGAGTGAGTGAGTGAGTGAGTGAGTGAGTGAGTGAGTGAGTGAGTGAGTGAGTGAGTGAGTGAGTGAGTGAGTGAGTGAGTGAGGGAGGGAGGGAGGGAGGGAGGGAGGGAGGGAGGGAGGGAGGGAGAGGTGGCAATGTGGATTATTAAGAACCCTATAGAGCATCAGTCCTTAACATGACATTAACATGCAACACCTTCAATACTTTATGAATCACGATCAGATAGTTGTAAAACAAACACATTTAGTTCTCTCCTAGGCCAGTGTGCTTAGTTAGAAATGTTCGTTTTTAAAATTGGATATTTTGCATGATAGCAAGGGAACTAGGAAACGCATATGCGAGGTATAGATAGGTGTGACACAGGGAACTAGGAAACGCATATGCGAGGTATAGATAGGTGTGGCACAGGGAACTAGGAAACGCATATGCGAGGTATAGATAGGTGTGGCACAGGGAACTAGGAAACGCATATGCGAGGTATAGATAGGTGTGACACAGGGAACTAGGAAACGCATATGCGAGGTATAGATAGGTGTGGCACAGGGAACTAGGAAACGCATATGCGAGGTATAGATAGGTGTGGCACAGGGAACTAGGAAACGCATATGCGAGGTATAGATAGGTGTGACACAGGGAACTAGGAAACGCATATGCGAGGTATAGATAGGTGTGGCACAGGGAACTAGGAAACGCATATGCGAGGTATAGATAGGTGTGACACAGCGTACAACACAAAGACAATCTTGTGAACAAGCTTGGATAGCCACTTTAACAGTATGTAACCCAAACCCCATTGTGGTATTGGTCTCCAAACCACTCCACACATTAGCACCGACACTGAACATACTTTGGCAAACATTAATAAAATGATTATTTTTTTGGAATACATACGATACTATGACACTTGCCAACAACAAATAATTCTCTTTAGTTTATACAATAATAATATATCTATATATACTCACACGAAAAAGAAAGTGTGCACTTGGTTAGATGGACAATTTGGTATCAAAATGTGCAAAAATGTATTGGCTACGATGTTTTACTTTTAATTGAAATTTGATAATTATCAGAATATTGTTTTACGTGTGAATATAAGTATATAATGTTCCCTCTAGCCAAGTGCACACTTTCTTTTTCGTGTGAGTATATATTGTTTCTTTGATTTATATGTCTGACACTCTTCCCAACAGATTAGGTTATACGTCGAACTCTCCAGCTATTAATGAGCATTGCAGGCACGAACGAACACGCGGGTAGAACCACCGACCAACGAACACCCGGGTAGAACCACCGACCTTCCGCAAGTCAGCTAGATAGATTCATCGCGTGAATTAATTCGACACCCCCAGTGGGATTCGAACCTACAGTGGTGAGGGGCAATTGAAGTAGACGACTTTAACGAACCACACGGTCACGGATACCAAGCATATTCTACTAAGTGTGTTTTACGTTTATTCATCGTCGCTACCGGTTGCCCGTATGAGCGACGCCTCCTGAAGAGATTAGTCATTAGATATGTGGATGATAGTGCAATGATACAGACAGAGACCCATTCCAGAATCTCCTATGGTTCTTTTACGTGCATAGTGTAAAGCACCGACACGAGACATCGGTTTAACGTCCCATCTGAAAGACTGTTAATTTTATTATGTATGTTCCATTAATGTCAAACCCCTTGCGGGGACCTAGACATGTTTTCCTGGGCAGGCTTAGTCGACCTAAGTGGTTAACCAGTACTAAGCAATGTGTGTGATGTGCCTTGCTCAATGACACTACATACGTGGCCTGACCGAGTATCGAACCCGGGAACGTTCGATTCCAAATCCGACGCTCTACCACTGGACCACGGACGCCACACTTTAGGGTCAGACGGGGGATCGAACCTGCGTATTCTACTTTCACCTAAACTGTTTATATGGTATAGAATGTGTTACAAATGCCTTTTCATGCACATATTTGTTATTTGTCGGCGGGTTGCATATACCTCTCCTATAATGTTTGCGGAATATCGATTCTATAGATAATTGAATCCATTAACTGGGTTATCCAGATACAAATTGGAAAGCGACATCATTATTATTTCTAAGTGAATATGCAAATAGCCAACGTCATTGATTTATGCAACATATTAGCCAATAAAACGTTTAGTCAAACGAACAACGTAATCGCGAGCATTACGGTTTTGAAGAACTAGAAATAATGATGTTTATAAGAAACAGTCCGCATCTTAATGACTATGCTGTGCACAGATGCGTCCAAAGATTTAATTCCATAACAATTGTTCGCCTGGCCCCGTGGTTATAAAACTGTTCTCAGATCTCAAACTCAAATGATCTGATTGGTTGATTCTGAATGTTACTTTCAGCTGAACCAACCAGACGATTGAGACTGAGTTTTGAGATTGGAGAAAAGTTGTATGACCTTGTGGCCTGGTCTCGCCCTACTAGATACTGCTCAGCCAAGTACATATATTTCAGTAATACCTCAACATTTTAGTTCGAAGTTCGAGCGTTTCCATAGATATTTTAAAATGAATTTTATTGTTAGTATTGGCAACTACAAAAATGGATAAGCAGCATTAAAATGTATAGTTGTAGCCCTCCTCGCCTTTATTGCTATTCCGTTATAAAATCGTTCCTTGTGGAAGTCGTGATAGCGCAGTGGATTCGCGTTCGCTTCAGGTGCGAAAGGTCTGGAGTTCGAGCCCCGTACGATTGTGACCTTCGGCAAGGCATTTAAATTCCACATTGCCTATTCTCTCTCCTTCATGGTGATGGATTCCATCAGGAATGTTGTCTCGAGAGTGATTAATATAAGTTGAAAGAACTTGTTTCGTAATCGAGCTAAAATAAATTTGTATAAATAAAACATACATCGTCCTATATAAAATAAAAATAGAACTTTAAGGGCTAATTGTTTTGAAATTACACATTGGGGGAGAGAGTCCAGTCCGTGTACAGACTAACAAATAAGACTAGCAAAATAAAAATTCACTCCTGTCTTAATTTTGGCCACTATCACTTTACAATGACTTAAGGTCGTAAAACTGTGTCTGGTTCTCATCCTAACGCAGCTTGCAATATGACACTGCACATACTCAAAACCTTAAATTCTGACAACAAATCACAAATTAAGTTCTTGATGTCGATATATCCGCATGAAAGCCATGAAACACACACATAACCTACATAGTGTCTCGTTACTAACGTGAGCTTATGCGAGACTTCCGGATAAAACGCCGCCATTTTATTGTTCATGAGTCACGTGGTGCTGTTCGTCATGTATCAGAAACCGGATAAATCTCTACTTTAATGTTACCATCGTCGTCTATAGATTCAATCTGAATTGATGGCACTTCCTTGGTCTGACATCGTGATGGATTCGGTGATGCTCGGCAAGCATCCTGGAATGAAATGTCCCGATTAAATATATCCGTTGTATTTTGCATTTCATATAGAGTGCTTCTGCGTTTTCTGTAGTACAAAAACACCAGAATCAACACTGAAAATATGGCAACCGATAAAATAAACGCCAGTGAATGATAAAAATAATCCGACCGTTCACCTGTTCCCGACTTTTTTGCATCCACAATGATGCTTGTATTGGTGTAAGTAATTTCATATTGTGGAGGAAGCACCGTTTCGTTTTGACTCGTTTCTATGGAATCATAAGAGTTATGAAAGACGTTTGTCATCGTTCTATCATCATTCTCCTCAGAACCCACACCTGTTGAACTACGCGTCGGTAAACTCGTCTTTACTCCTATACGAGATTGTAAATATGTGTTGGACGGTAACGCGCGAGTAAAATGTGTCGGCTGCGGTATTGCAGAAATAAGTTTGGTAGAAGAATATTCAATCGGAAATGGTGAGATCTGAGCGGCATAATCTTTGACAGAGTATAGGTCTGCAGTTATAAAACTTGGCTCTAAAGGAGAACGTGCAGACATATGACTGTGGCTGATTTCTTCATTTCCGGCAATTTCAGACACTTCCGGTTCATTTATGTTGTTGCTTTGACTGGTCATATAATTAGGAACTAGTGATATAACAGATGTAGAAGTATTGTGCACAGGTAAAGCTGATATTGCGTTTCCTCCGTTCTTGGAATTATTCACAACCTGTATGGTACTTATTGTTATCCGAGAACTAACAATCACACTATCTGATCGCGATACGGCTTCTCTTGAAAATATTGAATTATTTATCCAATAATCTAAAATTCCACTACTTGACTCTACTTTTGACAACGTAGAATTGATTCCCTGTGAATCCACACTCCCGCCCAATGAAAGAGATATATTCACATTAAAGTTGTCAAATTATGTGTTGGCGAATCCAATGGCGAATCCAAAATTTCACTACCGTGTATCGATCCATTCACTGTTGATGTATCAATTATATTCCTTGAATACAAATTATCCGGGCCTATTTCAGACCCTTCCGATTTAGTTGTGTAGTTGCCTTGACTGGTCTTAGAAACTAATGATACAACAAATGCATGTGAAATATTGTGAACCAATGAAGATAATTTTTCGCTTCCACCGTTATACGAATTATTCACAGCCTGTATTGTACTTTTTATTATAGGTGAAGTATTAATCACCTTACCTGATCGTGGTACGGCTTCTCTTGAAAATGGTGAATTATTTATCCAAGATCCTAAACTTCCACTATTTGACTCTACTTTTAACAACGTATAATTGATTCACTGAGAAACAACACTCCCGCCCAATGAAAGAGATATATTCACAATTAAAGTTGTCAAATTATGTGTTGGAGAATCCAAAACATCACTGCCGTAGATCGATCCATTTACTGTTGATGTTGTAAAAAATATACTCCTTGAATCCAAAATATTAGTGCCTATATCCGATGCATTCTGTTTGGAAACTGGCAACTTATTTATTGGAGAATCTCCAGCCTCGCTGTTCGACTGCGATACGTTCGTATTTAAAGTTGTGAAATTATATTTTTCAGAATATAAAGGTTCGCTAGTTGAATACGCCAGTGTGGGGAGCTGTGTATCACGCACTGTTGTGTCTATCTGCGGTAACGAGCTACCATCTCTAATCAACTCTGAATACCGATTATCGTGATATTGTGACTCGCCCTCAGACTGGGGTTTAAAATCCGCGGTCGATTTCAAATCCGATCTGTACAAATCTGTTGCATCATCCGATGAGCAATTAGTTTCCGGTACAAACGCAACAATGGCAATTCCAGCTTGTGGTTCAGCACAATCACCAATTAAACGTACGTGTGACAGAAGCTGTTTAACTTCCACTGTTCCGCAGTCACACACGACGGGATTGTGTCCAATGTTTATGTCACGCAGCGCTGGTATATTGAAAGGTATCGATCTTTTTAAGTCATAAATGCGATTGTCGGACAAATCTAGCTCCACTAACTTTTGAGTGCTATCAAATAACTCACCTGGCAAATCAATAAATATATTGGAAGACATATCCAGATAAACTATATTAACACTGTAAACAAATATGTCAACTTCCAGCTCGTAAAGTTTGTTATTTTGTAAATTCAGCCATTTTATATCCAACAACTGATCGAATGCCCCCTTTTCACTGGTGTATATCTGATTATTACTTAGGTCTAGAGTTTCCAAGACAGACTGTTTCTTGAACAGATTTCCCGGCACTATTTTTAAAATATTTTCACTAATATCGACCTATTTAATGCTACTGCTTACTCCGTGAAATAGTTTCGCATCTAAGGCACGCAATTTGTTTTTCGATAGGTCTAGTCTCTCTAGCGTTTTCAGGTGAAGAAAATGTCGTCTGTGTACGGCGGTCAGCCCGCTATGTCTTAAACTCAGTATTTGTAGGCTCAAAAGGTTATCGAACCAGCGACTGGGTAGTCTATTTATAGTACAGCTAGATAGATCTAGACCATACAACCTGAATAGTCCCCCAAACAAATCCGAGTGCATATCGTCTGCGTCATGAATACTAAGATGGCGGAGAGCGTCAATATTCCAAAATAAACGTTTTGGTAACCTTTTTATCCCGGAAATGGATATAGTTGTAAGTGATCTAAAAAGAGCGGTTTGCTGAAATAAGCGGCCAGATATTTTGTGAAGTGCTGTCATGTGCAGATTACATTCATTCAACTTCTTCATTCTTGATATAAGCCGTTTGGGTAGAGATTGAAGCGTTGTACTTCTTAGTGTGAATTCCTCCAAAGAAGCTGATATGGGTTGCAAAATCGTCCTCGGAAATTCCGTCGCACCATTTATCTCTATTGTCAGCAGTCTTAGTGACGTTCCTTTAAAAATGTGTTTCGGTATTCTCGTCTGGTATATGATTATATCAAGTTCGGTTAAGGCAATCACTTTTGAGAACGTTCTTGCTATAAATTGCCGAGCTTCCAGACCATAAAATGCATTAGTTGATTCCAGTCCATATATCGTATAGCTGGAAACGGCCTCAACAGAATGCCCGCTGAAATTCAAACTTTCCGAAATCTGACATCCGCGTAATAATCTGGGTTCAATGTGCGATAAGTGATTTCGTGCAATGGATACGTGTTCAAGTAAGTCATATTTGCACATTGAATCAACATTGTCCGGTTGTAACAAATTGTCCGAGAAATCCAACACAGCCATCTGTTGCGGGAGATTGTCTGGAACCGTCCGTAACCCATAGCCTGCACAGTCGACATTGATTTTGCTTCCGTTTTCAGTGTGTACGTAGGAGCAGGTACAAGGAGAGATGTCCGCCATATGGTCACATGCTTGAGAACAGAGCAGATACGTGACAATCCTGTCACAATAAGGTTTACGTTTTTCATTTTCGTTCCAATGGTTTCTTACCTGAAATGGAAGAAAACAATAGCCAGATACTGCTACAAATGGAACAGCAGTTTGTGTTGGTGGATTAAAGTCACACATACAGCTAATGTCATATGGCGAGTCTCCCGCTATTATCGGAGCAATACCCAGAATTCCCCTCCGAGCAGTATTACAGAGACGGGCGGATACCGGGTTACACTCACAAACCTTGCACAAGCCAGCTGGATAGCTTCCTAGCTTGAAATTAGTTTATACAAATTTATTTTAGCTCGATTGCGAAACAAGTTATTTCAACTTATAGTAATCACTCTCGAGACCTCATTCCTGATGGAATCCATCGCCACGAGGGAGTGAGAAGAGGCAACGTGGAATTTAAATGCCTTGCCTAAGGGCACAATCGTAACGGCTCCAGCGGGGCTCGAACTCCGGACCTTTAGCACCTGAAGTGAACGCGCATCCACTGCGCTATCACGACTTCCACTTGAAATTGACTAAAGGGAACAGGATAACAAGTAGAAACTAATGAAACTCGCCTTCAGTTGTTTCATAAAGTCGTTCCTGTTCCGTTTTACAAACTATTCACAGTAAACCCGATTGATTGCACCGGATTATTTTTGGTCGATTATTCTTAGAAATTATATTATTCAGTGTAAGGATATTTTATTTTTCAATTATTGACAGCAACACATAACGATAATACAGACACAATAAAGGACAAGTATCAAAGACTACTGTGGCCCAACGATAACGTGTTATTTACAAGCATTACGTACTATAAATAGGTTTGGAATACTGTGGCCCAACGATAACATGTTATTTACAAGCATTACTATAAATATGTTTGGAATACTATGGCCCAATGATAACGTGTTATTTACAAGCATTACGTACTATAAATAGGTTTGGAATACTGTGGCCCAACGATAACATGTTATTTACAAGCATTACTATAAATAGGTTTGGAATACTATGGTGTGTGTTTTTTTTTTTGGTTTGGGTTGTGGGGTGTGTTTTTGTTTTTGGTTTGGTTTGGCCAACGATGACGTGTTATTTACAAGCATTACTATAAATAGGTTTGGAATACTGTGGGCCAACGATAACGTGTTATTTACAAGCATTACTATAAATATGTTTGGAATACTGTGGCCCAACGATCGCGTGTTATTTACAAGCATTACTATAAATAGGTTTGGAATACTATGGCCCAACGATAACGTGTTATTTACAAGCATTACCATAAATAGGTTTGGAGTACTGTGGCCCAACGATAACGTGTTATTTACAAGCATTACTATAAATAGGTTTGGAATACTATGGCCCAACGATGACGTGTTATTTACAAGCATTACTATAAATAGGTTTGGAATACTATGGCCCAACGATAATGTTATTTACAAGCATTACTATAAATAGGTTTGGAATACTGTGGCCCAACAATAACGTGTTATTTACAAGCATTACTATAAATAGGTTTGGAATACTATGGCCCAACGATAACGTGGTATTTACAAGCATTACTATAAATAGGTTTGGAATACTGTGGCCCAACGATAACGTGGTATTTACAAGCATTTCTATAAATAGGTTTGGAATATTGTGGCCCAACGATGACGTGTTATTTACAAGCATTACTATAAATAGGTTTGGAATAAGCCAAATCAATACGTAGGGTGTAATAAATAATCCTATGTGCCAAGTAATGAATACATAAATGATAATAAACTTCATTTTACCCGTTATAATAATATTAGCCCGTGCTATCTTTTTTGCGGGAATCACGTTATCGTTGGGGTATAGTAAGTCTTATATAATTCTTTATTTATTAGTGGATAAAATGTACTTATATCTTTCCACCAACATGCTCGTAAGTTTGTCATAGGCTGCGTGCGTCCACGGTGTATTAGTTTATACAGATTTATTTTAGCTCGATTGTCAAACGAGTTCTTACAACTTATATTAATCACACTCGAGACCTCATTCCTGGTAGAAACCCTTGCCACGAGAGAGAGAGAATAGGCAACGTGGAATTTAAGAGCCTTGCCTAAGGGCACAGTCGTAATGGCTACGGCTGGGCTCGAACGGGCCTTTGCCCACCACTGAACTATCACGACTTCCATAAATTATGTCAATGTAATATTGTGGTACTGTACACAGAATTGACTGGTACTCTGCGCAGATACAAATAACAACTAATATTCCGGAAGTTAAGATATTCGGATATGTTCGATTGTCATTGTGCATATTACTAATTAGTGATTGCGCAGCATGTACAGGGAAAGGGAATATGATGGAACGGATGCATGTTTCCTACCATCGCTACTTGACATAAGCCTGTACAAGCTTAATATGCCTGTATAGCTTGTTAATAGCCCTTCATCAATGTCAAAGGGGTGTCACGTGATCGCCTGCACAGCAAACTACGTGTGGTCAATGAACTAATTTGATCTTAGAGTTTATACAAATCTATTTTAGCTCGATTGCGAAACAAGTTCTTACAACATTAGATTAATCGCTCTCGATACCTCATTCCTAATGGGAATCAATCGCCACGAGGGAGAGAGAAGAGGTTATGACCTCGAGATGTGACAGTGACCATTGAGGTGAAGACCTGTTTGGTTCACGGAGCTATCACTGTATTCTATAACCCACTCATATACTTAGCCTGGGAACAGGCGTCGATATATTTGTCCTGGTCAGTCAAATAAATATATTTTAACACCGAGACTATTAATTGGGCCGTATTGAGTTTCTGAACATATCAACTGTCATTTGGCTAGAAGTTAAAGAGTGAAAAATCGACAGACTGTAACCCAGTCTACCCTATACTAACAAAGTAAAATAATAATTATTATCATTAATTATTATTATTATTATTATTTTTATTATTATTATTATTATTATTATTATTATTTTTATGTAATAATAGGTAACCATGCAGGACAGCTGAATCCACACCAAATATAATAATAGTTTTAGTTTACTGTATACATATAATACTGTATACAAACAACAGAACAGAACAGAACAGAACAGAACACTCGTGAAAGGTCAAGGTTATTTTAAATAAAATTAACAACTGAGGGTCAGGGTGAGAACAACGCCCGTACATACTATTACAAAAATAGCAGCCAAACGGGCGAGATGAAAATAATTATAATCTGAGTATCTCGAATGTATAACCTTTTGGCATGAGTCTACATGAACATTGAACTGAGTTTGCGGAACAGTGGTCCAGATATAACTCGCTGGGGTCCAGAGATAACTCGCTGGGGTCCAGAGATAACTCGCTGTGGTCCAGAGATAACTCGCTGGGGTCCAGAGATAACTCGCTGGGGTCCAGAGATAACTCGCTGGGGTCCAGAGATAACTCGCTGTGGTCCAGAGATAACTCGCTGGGGTCCAGAGATAACTCGCTGGGGTCCAGAGATAATTCGCTGGGGCCAAGAGATAACTCGCTGGTGTTCAGAGATAACTCGCTGGGGTCCAGAGATAACTCGCTGGGATCCAGAGATAACTCACTGGGGTTCAGAGATAACTCGCTGGGGTCCAGAGATAACTCGCTGGGATCCAGAGATAACTCGCTGTGGTCCAAGATAACTCGCTGTGGTCCAGAGATAACTCGCTGGGGTCCAGAGATAACTCGCTGGGGTCCAGCGATAACTCGCTGGGGTCAAGAGATAACTCGCTGGGGTCCAGAGATAACTCGCTGGGGTCCAGAGATAACTCGCTGGGTCCAGATAACTCGCTGTGGTCCAGAGATAACTCGCTGGGGTCCAGAGATAACTCGCTGGGATCCAGAGATAACTCGCTGGGGTGCAGAGATAACTCGCTGTGGTCCAGAGATAACTCGCTGGGGTCCAGAGATAACTCGCTGGGGTCCAGAGATAACTCGCTGTGGTCCAGAGATAACTCGATGGGTCCAGAGATAACTCGCTGGGTCCAGAGATAACGCGCTGGAGCCCAGAGATAACTCGCTGGAGTCCAGAGATAACTCGCTGTGGTCCAGAGATAACTCGCTGTGGTCCAGAGATAACTCGCTGTGGTCCAGAGATAACTCGATGGGTCCAGAGATAACTCGCTGGGGTCCAGAGATAACTCGCTGGAGCCCAGAGATAACTCGCTGGAGTCCAGAGATAACTCGCTGTGGTCCAGAGATAACTCGATGGGGTCCAGAGATAACTCGCTGGGGTCCAGAGATAACGCGCTGGAGCCCAGAGATAACTCGCTGGAGTCCAGAGATAACTCGCTGTGGTCCAGAGATAACTCGCTGTGGTCCAGAGATAACTCGCTGTGGTCCAGAGATAACTCGATGGGGTCCAGAGATAACTCGCTGGGGTCCAGAGATAACTCGCTGGAGCCCAGAGATAACTCGCTGGAGTCCAGAGATAACTCGCTGTGGTCCAGAGATAACTCGCTGTGGTCCAGAGATAACTCGCTGGGTCCAGAGATAACTCGCTGGGGTCCAGAGATAACTCGCTGGGTCCAGATAACTCGCTGTGGTCCAGAGATAACTCGCTGGGGTCCAGAGATAACTCGCTGGGATCCAGAGATAACTCGCTGGAGTCCAGAGATAACTCGCTGTGGTCCAGAGATAACTGGTCCAGAGATAACTCGCTGGGGTCCAGAGATAACTCGCTGGGGTCCAAAGATAACTCGCTGGAGCCCAGAGATAACTCGCTGGGGTCCAGAGATAACTCGCTGGACTCGAACTTCAGGGCTCGAATCTTCCACTGACTGTTATTTCTATTATCTATTTCCTCAAATTATAATATCTTGTCAAACTGCCATACACACAGTGTACTCCCCCATTTTCGCGGGTACTGGTCCAACGCAATATGTAAAACATGTATATAAACAGAAAACCAATAAAATAAACACGATATAGGTGATCCAGGTAGTTGGTATCGACCAGGTATAATGAGATACAATCACTTAGTCAAAATAAAAGCGTGTGTCACTATATCTTAGTGTAATGGTATCGTCCTCAATATCGCGTTGCATTTATAACACTGATATTTTATCATTTTCTTGTCATTCTTGTACATGTAAACAATGAGGGCAAAAATAGATAAATGTGCAAAAACTGTAAATTTCGTAACTCATTTAGTTCCATGTTTGTCTCTGAGATACGTGCAGACTATAATTCAAAATAGTGGAAACACTTTCGGACATGTGACAAATTGTTGCGCAAGAGGCAACTAATTTGATATAATATATCCTGACATACGCATGTCCAGTCAAATGCACAGACGGATCTGTAGTCCAGTGGTAACACGCCGGACTGGTAATCCAGGGATCGCAGGTTCGATCCCCCGTCTGACCCTAATAAAATTAACAGTCTTTCAGATGGGACGTTAAACCGAGGTCTCGTGTCGGTGCTGTACACCGTGCACGTAAATGAACCATAGGAGACTCTGGAATGGGTCTCTGTCTGTATCACTGCACTATCCTCCAAAATCTAAAATGACTAATCTCTTCAGGAGGCGTCGCTCATATGGGCAACCGGTAGGGACGATAAATAAACGTAAAACACACACACACACACACACCAGTCAAATGCCAGACAATGATCAACATTTAAAAACACATTTGTAATCTTATACAAATAGTGTGAAGTTTGGCAACAATTTGGAAAAACTTGGAACTTACAGGATACCACATTGTAGAATCAGATATGTCACAGGTCACATTCTTCACACGTGTGACAAATGTGATCGTATGTGTTATTAAAAAAAGTTATGATCGTATGTGTCACGTGACCTGAACACAGTTGTCACATCTGCTGTGAAATGTGTGATCGAGTTGTGTTTTGATGTGATCTGTAACATATATAACCCTGCACAGCATCATGGAAATACACTACACCGTATTATTCTAGACAAATTAATGCCGTGTACTTGTGAGTTCGCCACAACTATTGCGTGCATACTTGTACTTCATTGCATTTGTCTTGGCTGTACCATCGCAATACATCAATACATAACTGAAATAACAGAAATGGTATGTTTATGACCGGTAACTTGTCTAGTCATATCAGTCTGGGAAAGCTGTAAAAGTCATGTGACAAGTTTGCCCTTTCAAGTTGTTCTAGATAGACTGGCATTAGTTTCATGTCTTCTTCTGCTGTGTTTCTTTCACTTGTATTTATTGTTTTTGGTTTTCTTGGAAGTCGTTTTTCTTTTCTTAATAATATTCAAACATGTGTTTAACTTCTTTCGTGATACTGCTTTCTTTACCTGTTATCTGGATTGTGCCGGGCGATTCAACTGTGAATCAGCTTACATATATCTACAATACATTCGGTCGTGCTCTTGCTAATGGGCTAGAGGTAAGGGTTATTTTCTTTGACATTAGCAACACTTTCGATAAGGTGTGGCATCGTAGTCTCCTTCAAGCGCTCGAACAAGCCGGTATTTGTGGCAGTCTACTATCCTAGTTCTCGAACTATCTGTCAAAGAGATGCCACCGAGTAATTGTCCCTGTATCATCCTCAGAAATAAGGAGGCGTTCGTCAAGGGTCAATACTTGGCCCATTGCTGTTTTAATCTATATAAATGATATTGATACCAACATTTGGTCAAACATAAATGTCTTTGCTGATGATACCAGTCTGTTCATTATTGTTGACACACCAACTGTAGCATTTGCTCACCTCCAATCGGACATTGACAAGATTTCATTATGGGCGAAAAATTGGCTCGTCACATTCTATCAGGTTAAATCAAAATCTCTCATCATTTCTCGGAAACGGCTAAAACCAGTACATAAAGCTCTTCGCATGTAAAATTCTATTATCCTTCTGTTGATTTCCATAACCACCTAGGTATACTGATCTCTGACGACTGTACTTGGCATCATCAGATAAATCATATGAAACCCAAAGCATAGACCAGAGTAAACATCATGTCTCAAATTTATACTGGACAGGAAATCTCTTGAAGTAATCTACGTTTCTTTTGTCAGGCTCTTATGGAGTATGCTAATGTAATCTGGGACAACTGCACTCAATATGAAAAAGGTGAATTGGACAAAATTCATAACGAGGCTACTCGTATCGATACAGGCTGTACAAAACTTGTCTCAATCCATTAACTTTATCTTGAATGTGGATGGGAAACCCTAGGCACTCGACGCCACAAACACAAATTGATATTATGTTGCAAGATAATAAATGGACTAGTGCCAGATTATCTATCCGCCCTCGTTCCAGTTTCAGTTGGTCAGGCAGCAAATAGATCACTGAGGAACAGTACAAACCTCCTTAACATCCGTGGCAGAACTTCTCAATATGTAAATTCCTTTCTTCCATCTGTCATTAACGATTGGAATGCTTTGCCGCAGGAAATTAAGAATAGTGATACAGTTGCTTTCTTCAAACATTGCTTGAACTCTAATAAACCTAATCCTAATCCACTCTTCTATCACGGTGTCCGCCATGCCCAAGTCAACCATACCCGTATTCGAAACGATTGCAGTACTCAAATTGATATTAATCTACAAGATGATAAATGGACTAGTTCCAATACCGTAGCCAGAAGGAAAAATACCCCCTTAAAATTGTTGGCGGTATAGAAGCTATGTCCTGCGTTTTCTGTTTAATGAGTTTAGACGTATAATTATGTAGTGGCCTTTCAGCTCTCTAGCAGTCAACAATTTATACAGCAAAGGGATATTTTAGGGTCATTATTAAATTTACATCATACCGCGCGAGGCAGATGGTACTTACCAGGCGTTCAGAATTGAAAAATTCCAAGATCTTCGAACGCGTATACATCAATGAGGAGCTTACCAGGAAACGCGGTGAAGTGTTTTATCACGCCAGACTTCTTGTGAAGAATTCCCGTGTACAGTCAACATGGACATTAAATGGTATCATCTTGGTGAAAGATAACACACATGTAATCCACAGGTGTGAGTGTATGAGTGACTTATCAAAGTTTAACTAATACACGAAACCATACTTTTGGAGCAGTACTGTATACAGCCAATATTACATATGACCTCAAGCAGAGATTTATATAAACATTATTTACATGTTAAATACAAACACTGTATGACCATGCCGATCGTAGTATAGCAATGTGTCTATATAACGGGTAAAGCTGATTGTAGTATAGCAATGTGTCTATATAACGGGTAAAGCTGATTGTAGTATAGCAATGTGTCTATATAACGGGTAAAGCTGATTGTAGTATAGCAATGTGTCTATATAACGGGTAAAGCTGATTGTAGTATAGCAATGTGTCTATATAACGGGTAAAGCTGATTGTAATATAGCAATGTGTCTATATAACGGGTAAAGCTGATTGTAGTATAGCAATGTGTCTATATAACGGGTAAAGCTGATTGTAGTATAGCAATGTGTCTATATAACGGGTAAAGCTGATTGTAGTATAGCAATGTGTCTATATAACGGGTAAAGCTGATTGTAGTATAGCAATGTTTCTATATAACGGGTAAAGCTGATTGTAGTATAGCAATGTGTCTATATAACGGGTAAAGCTGATTGTAGTATAGCAATGTGTCTATATAACGGGTAAAGCTGTTAATTATATGTTTAGTATATTGGACTTTTGCATCTTAGATCTAGTCATATTTTTTTTATTAGAATATACTCTATATATCTTGTATGCGGATATATGTAAAGTGTATATATCAAATGACAATTCAGATTGTAATATAGCAAGTTGCCAATCTAAGGCCAAAGGTGTTGATGTTTTGTTTCTCAGGCCATTGTTTCATAATCATTATTATCACAAGAACAAGACTTTCATCAGAGGCAGTTCTGCTACAGTATCAGATTATAATATAATACATTGCAATTAACTGCTATATTTCTTCTGTGCACCATTTTCCTGTCAAATGTAATGTCTTATTAACGGGTATCCTTGAACAATTGACACAGTTCACACAACTTGTATCAATAAAAATAGAGACTAAATATTAACTTATTTGGCCTAACTTGTAAAACGAATGATATTACTTACGTTTTCAGTATGCCGGGCAATTTTCGCTTAAATCTAGCCATATTTCGCTATTGAAATGTCTCAATCTCGTAAACGGACATATGTAATGAAACATTTACTTGGTATTAGCTAAGAAAAATGTAGTGTACATTGTTCAAGCAAGCGTATCTGGATTTAATTGTTTAACTGTATGTCTATGCTAGTTTTGTTTCCTTGCTTGTTATTACTACTGAGGGTCTTATGTTGTTGTGTTGTGTTTTTGTTTGTTTTGTTTTATTTTCCTGTTTTAGTGGTAAGTTAATAATCTGAATATCTTCTAAAACAAAAGGAGCCCTAATTTGTTGTCGAATACTCAAGTGCAAATATCTAAGCATAAATTGATAAGTACCATAAGTAATATACTATACTGTAAGTAATATACAGTAAACTACTTGATAGGAACAATATACGAATACTTTAGACTTAACGTAGATTTATCGTAGTATGCAATCTCTTTCAGGGACCATGTTGTTATAATTATGAAGTTTCAGATACATGATTCTCTATTAATATGTTAGGGTATAACATGCAAAGGTGCGTGTGGTATGTTGGTCATCAATAGCACGTTCTTTATTCATGTTAGTCAATTATTAATAAGCGTATAAATCTGAAGTTGCTAGAACATGCCCATTCAAAGTTGTGTATGTACGATGATCGCATGCTGTATATTTGACCAATATGACCACATTCCCTTTAATAATTCGTTGCATTGCAACTAACTGAATATTGTAAATGAATTTTCATACTGGAGTTGATGCCCCTATAGAATGACTGTAATAAGTCACATTTTGAGTGAATATTTATGATCTATATCATGAGTGAAATAAACAACCAATTTATTATAGCCAGTATTCATAAGCAGAATACATAGTCACATATGATTTATCTTTTAAATTTGCCACTGTATTTATATGAAGTTTATCAATGCGAGTCTTTAATGTCCTTACCACAACACTTATAGAATTCTGTATGATTTTTTTCATCTTTTTCCCCTTTGCATTTTACTACACTGTCACACACGCTGTTGATTGGGATTGTCGACTTCTGCTGGTTTTAATGTTAGATACTCGAGCGCGCGTTTCAGACATCAGGCGGCTAGTTTGGTATTTCTTCTCTCCGTATAAAGATGATTTCAACATGTAGCCATATTGTTCATGGCCGCCTCTATGCAACATCCCTGGACTCTTATTCTTTGCCCCTTCATAACATGACTTATTTGCAGCTTATTATTATACTTCTTCTTAGTTCAGGGGATATTGAAGCAAACCCCGGTCCTTCTAATGAGTCGGTTTCATCTGAATTGTCGTTTAACTCCGCTGCAGAATCATATTCAGCTCTCACAAACAGTGGTTTGAGTATAATGCATCTTAATATTCAAAGTTTGAAGCTCAAGCTTGATATTCTTGCTGTCGAGGCTCAACCATATGATGTACTTGTCTTCACTGAAACATGGCTGTCTGATAACATCACTAATGATGACATTTATATAACTAATTTTACAAACGTGTTTAGATGTGACAGAAAAGATCGAATTGGAGGTGGAGTTGCGATATACGTCCGAGACACCATACATGCTACTGAGCGAAAAGACCTTCACGTAAATGGTGTAGAGGCTCTATGGGTTGAATTATGTGTTAGCCAGCGTAAGCTACTTGTTGGTGGAATCTATCGTCCTCCTGACTCAAACAATACACAGTGGTTAAACATGCAACACTCCCTCGATCAGGCGTTTAGCCAGCGTGTTGATAATGTAATTGTTACGGGCGACTTTAACATCAACATCAGTTCATCTGAGTCGAACAAAATGAGCAGACTTATCAAGTCCCTGCATGCGCAACAACTTATCAATTCACCGACACACTTCACTGAACATTGCGCTTCACTAATCGATCTCATGTTTATTAAATATTCCCAACACAGTCTTACCAGTTTCGTTGCTGACCCTTTTGTCCCCAACCTCATCCGATTTCATTGTCCAATTGTTTCAGTCCTGAGATTTTCAAAACCAAAGCAAACACATTTCAAGCGCCGTATCTGGCTCTACGATAAAGGAGATTATTTCAAATTTAACGACATCCTCAGATCAATCGACTGGAGCTTCATCGATAATAGTACTACTCTTAATGATACTGCAAACTGCATTTCTAATTCAATACTACATGCAGCAGCAGAAAGCATTCCTAACAGAAATGTAATTATTCGTCCAGCTGATGTTCCTTGGATTAATGGTGCAGTGCGAAAGCAGATAAAGAAACGTAACAAAAAACATCAAAAAGCTAAACATACTAATACTGAGAATGACTGGCCGAATTTAGGAAAAGCCGAAATGAAACTACAGATATAATTCGTAAAACCAAAGCAGATTATCAAAACAAAATTATAAATCAAATAAACTCGGGTAACATAACAGCTAAAGCTTGGTTTAAACTAGCTAAACAATTGACGAACAAAAACAAATCTTCAACCATTCCAACACTCATTGACGGTTCAATCGAAGCACAAACAGATAAAGATAAAGCTGATCTACTGAATAACTACTTCACTAAACAGTCAACCGTTGATGATAGGGATCACCCTCTTCCACACACCACACACATGGAATGCTACATGGCTAATATAAACATTTCGCCCCAAGATATTAAAGATGCTATCTCATGTGTAAATCCAAGCAAGGCAAGTGGCCCAGATCTGGTGAGTCCACGTCTCATCAAAGAAGGTATAGATTCTCTAGCAGTCCCTCTATCACAGTACTTTAACAAACTACTTTCCAACTCATGTGTTCCTTCTTCATGGAAATTGGCAAATGTCTGCCCAATTTTCAAGAAATCAGACCCTTCAAAACCAATCAACTATAGACCTATCTCTCTTCTCAGTTGTCTGGGTAAGCTCATGGAACGCTGTATCCATAAAAACCTATATAATTACGTTATTTCCAACGCAATCCTTACACCTTACCAATCTGGTTTTACCAAGGGCGATTCCACTGTCAACCAGCTGACACTTCTGTATAACGACATTAGTGAAGCGTTAGATGATGGTAAGGAAGTTCGTGCTGTATTTTGTAACATATCCAAGGCCTTTGATAGAGTTTGGCACCGGGGACTACTTCATAAACTTTCTTCTATCGGCATTCAAGGTCCCTTACTTGGCTGGTTCTCCTCATATCTTTCAAATAGAAAGCAACGTGTTGTCTTGGCAAATTCTACATCCGATATTTCATCCATAGATGCAGGTGTTCCCCAAGGATCCATCCTCGGTCCATTGCTCTTTCTAATATACATCAATGACATTGTAAACGATATTCGTGCAAATATTCGACTATTTGCAGACGATACTAGTCTTTATATTGTTGTAGAAGACGTTGTTGATTCCGCAAATATTCTCAACCATGATCTTTCCCGGATCATCAACTGGTCGAAAGCTTGGCTTGTTTCCTTTAATCCTTCCAAGACTGAATCCGTGATCTTCTCTCGTAAGCTCAGGAAACCTATTCATCCCCAGTTATATATTGATGGTAATCCTATCCCACAAGTCAGTACTCACAAACATCTTGGACTCACTTTTTCCGAGGATGCCAAATGGATATCGCACATACAGGCTTTCATTAACAAGGCATGGCAACGCATTGGCATCTTAAGAAGTCTAAAATTTCTCTTATCTCGTTGTAGCCTAGAAAAAATGTATATATCATTCATTAGGCCCCTCTTGGAGTACGCTGATGTTGTCTGGGAAAACTGTACGAACAAGATCAAATGCGACATCGAATCCGTTCAATTAGAAGCAGCTAGAATTATCACAGGTGCTACCAAATACTGTAACACCGACAGACTCTATACCGATCTTAGCTGGGATACTTTAGCTGAAAGGCGACGCAAGCATCGCCTTGTCTTACTTTATAAGATGAAAAATGGACTTTCACCCGCTTACCTGTCAAATCTAATTCCACCCCAGCCAAATCAGCCATATGCATTACGATCACTTACAGCTATACCCAATATTCACTGCAAAACTCAATCGCATGCTTCTTCTTTTCTGCCTCTAACTATTCGCCAGTGGAATATACTTCCACAAGAACTTAAAAATGCCTCAACCATAGGAGAATTTAAAAGCAAGCTGAATACTAGGGCTAAACAAAAGAAAACAATTTACAACATTGGCAATAGGAAAAACAAGTATATCACGCACGCCTTCGCTTGGGGTGCAGTGCGCTAAGCTTCGATCTTCACAGAAGAAATATTGTTCCTTCTCCTCTGTGCATATGCGGCGTTGTAGAGACTACATTCCACTTCCTGTTTCATTGTCCAAGATACCATGCATTGCGCCAACACTATCTTCACGATCTCCCATGTGCACATACGTTAAATAATCTACTATACGGTGATGACCGACTTACATTCGAAGTCAATAAACACATCTTCCTACGAGTCCAAGGCTTCATAGCAGCAACTAAGCGCTTCGAGATCTAGTCATTTACCATCAAATGTCCGACCACCTATCTATGCAGCGTGTGAGACAGTACCTAGTATGTTCTACTAATGTTATAAACTAACACTAATTAACGCATTGAATCAGGATAACAATTAGTCACCGTGTGCATTAAAATTCAGAATCAGGTTTGAACTATATAGAATTAAACCTGTCCAATGCTCAAAGAATACCTACCATACACTGGCTCTAATGTGCTAAATTTATATGTTTGCAAACTCCACTATGGAAAGGAATTTGTATAAGCATTTTAATATGCTTGTTTTCCAATCCAAATTATTTCTCTTGTAACACTTTATTCTTATATGTTATTTTCTGAATAAAAATATGTT